>JASMMZ010000002.1:14718264-14728358 GCA_038502455.1 Anisogramma anomala | reverse complement strand
GCCCCCGCCCTTGCCTCGGTCGCCGCACCGCCCACTCCTGGATCCCGCTGTGGCTAGGGCAGCCAGGCGGTCTATGGGATGGCTCATACCCAGGGCCCTGTTTATCTTTCAAAATATGACTCTAACCATGAGGTTCGTAGTGGCGTTCACTGGAATACTTCAAGTCATCTCCCACTGAAAAAAGTCTTGTCCTTGCTACACCCGTGGCCCGCAGTCAGGTCCTCGAGGGCATCCAGAACAGGAAACTGTACGTGAAAATAATGGTACTTGCGCACTGTATCAACTTGGAAATCAAATGACTCTCTCCTTGATCGCCATGTGACGAATCAACCGCGCCTAGTCTCGACAATGTGTCGAGAAGCCCTTCCAGTAGTGCAGAGTGTGTTCCTTCTGATCCCATCTCCGCGACAAACCAGCAGAGACAGAATCACAACTCGACCTTACAATCTATTGCAATGCAATGCTCCTGTACCCAGATCCCATCTTGTGGTGGCGCCCACGCTTCCGGACTTGTGCCGCCCTTACTTTTCGGCCCGTGGAGACCGTAGCCTGCAGGTGCCGCCTTCAAATCAAGATGGACACGGCCGTGTCCACCGGCTGCAGGACACGGTACGCGTGCTCCTGGTCATCCATAGCCTCGCTGATCCTCGAGAAGACGCCGGGCACACGATGGCCCGCGCCGTCCTTGGTGTCGCCGAGCGCCAGCAGGTCGTCGGCCAGGTCCTTGGCCGCCGCGCACAGATGCGCCTCGCCGCTGCCGCCCGCGGCCGCGGCGGGGCCGGTCATGTGGTACAACGAGACGGCGTAGTTGAGCAGGTTCTGGTCCGCGGCCGCGCGGAAGCTGAGCAGGTGCACGAGGTGCGACGCCAGCAGCCAATCGGTCGGCCGGTTGACGGGCAGCGCGCGCAGCAGGTCGGCCTCGCGGATGCGCGCGAGCTGTGGCAGCGACGTCGGCAGCGGCGCGCACACGGCCGGCGCGCGGCTCGCGACGAAGGACTGGTAGTACGCCTGCAGGTAGTTGACGGCCGAGTGCAGCGGCGCGGCGACGTGGATGCACATGGTGACGCAGTCGGCGAGCTGGTCGCTCGTCGCGATCGCGGGCCACGAGGCCATCTCGCCGCCCTCCGCGCTGCGCATCTCGTGGCACCAGCGCTGGATGCCCGCGTCCGCGGCCACCTTGGCGTCCGTGTCGAGGCCCTGGCCGCCGTTGGCGAGGAATGCCTTGACAAACTTGCGGAGCACCTGCCACATCAAGAGCGCCATCTTTCCATAGGCATAGTTCTTGAACTTGGGGTTGTTCGAGTCGGCGATTTCCTGCACCGGGAACCCGCGCCGCTCCAGGTCCACCGGCACGTAGTTCGCTTGCCAGTCGAAATTGTGATAGGCGCTGTTCAAGAACTGATACACCTGGCTGTCTGTGATGCCCACGAGCGGCACGATGACCTTGGGCACCAGAGTCTGACGCGCGGCAGCGTTCAAGGACAACGTCTTCTGCCAGTGCGGCTGAAGGCACCGATACACGATGTGGTTGGTGGCAAAAGCGCGCTTACTTGCAATGATAGTAGCCTCCTCGACCAGGTGACAGTTGGTAAGGTGAACGGCAGCCTCATGTTGCAGCCAGTCGGAGCTCTGTGCAACTGACTTGGCGTAGCGCCATGGCCAGTCGTGCTCCTGGTCCGTTTCCTTCTCTGGGGCCAGGCGCGTGTTGAAGATGGTGACAGACCGATCAAGGGAGCCCTTCCAGTCCATGATGATGGAAAGCGGATGCAGCTTTCCCTCTGCTGAGAGATGGAACAGCGTCACCGACGAGCAAGCGTAGCGAGGCTCATGCTCGTTGGTGCCATTCGCCTGCAGCACCGCAGTCGGGTCCATGTGCAAGTATTCACGGTAGAAGCTGCAGTCTTGGACATATAGCGACGAGGTCCTGCTGGCCCGGCGTATGAGTTGGACATACGACGTCTTGTACTGGACCCAGGCGGCCTCGGTGAAGATCTTGATCCAATCCTCGCTGGCGATCTTGATGGTCACGGGATTCGTACCCGTGAACTGCTGCTGGGCGAAGCACTCATCAGTGAACCACCTGTTTTTCTTCAGATCGCCGACATTGGGCTCGCTGAGAATGTTCTTCTTCGCGGCTCGGAGGGTGGTGTTGCGTTTGTCAATCTCAGCCATGGTAGCGCCTTGGTCTGGGTGGCTGTATTCGAAATCGAGAATGGACTTCGGCACGACCGAGGAAAGGACGTTTCCTGTATCGAGGAGCCGCATTGCGTCGAAGATCTTGAACATGGGCACCGCATCGCCCGCTGGGATCAAGTTCAGATGCGGTGGAAACTTGTCAGCGTTGGGACCAGTCTTGTCGGACCACTGGTAGATGCTAGTGGCATCCTCACGCTGGTCTGTCAAGGGGACAGACGGTTCGATGCCCAGGACATCGAAGAAGGACTGGAATCTGTCCCATTGTCAGTATATAGGACAGTACCCGTCGTGTTCTAACTGCTCCACAAGGCCTCTGACCGCGTTTCGATACGCTGGAAGACATCGGTCAACGCCTTGGCGCTTCCGGAAAAGGTGCCCGCCGCAATTTGGTGATCAGGCGAAGTACTGGGGACAATGAGGCCCTGTGCATCCCTGGCCGCGTCTGGGCCCAATCTTCGCGGGAAGATTCTTCTTCTGACGAGTTCCTGGGTCACAAGACCATGATCCCAAGAGTTGAGAAGCAGGCTTCCTGCCTGCGGAGTGGACATAGTACTGAGGGAGGTGGTAGGTTGGTGGGCGAGAGGTGGGAATGGATAGGTATTCGTCTGCTCGTGATATTGATTTTGTTGTTGGGAAGAGGAAGACCAAGTCGTCTGGCTGCCCTTCAAGCCTTCCCATAGCCGTGACCCGTCCACCAAAGTCCCTTGCACCTGCCTACAGGTACGAAGAGGTATGGACTGGACGGAGTTGGTGATCAGGAAGCAGCAGCTGCGCAAGTCTTTGGCATAACACTGGCTGGAACCTTGCAAGTGTTGACAAGGAAAGAGAGCCAGATCACAACGCACTGCGCATCTTGTAAGTCATATATACACTCAGGGCCACTGTGCCACAACGTTCCGTCCTGCTTTCACGGTTCCCATAGAAACATAGCTATGGACTCCGGTGGCAGAATCCGGTGGCATTTGAGAATATGCCCAAACGTTCACAGTTCATGCCAATGCGTTACACTACACAAATAGGTTAGCAATGGCACACCAGCCGTTGTGGGAGGGGAGCATATAGGATGTTGCGCATGCCCATCATTCGCAGGAGGGGGGACCGACTTGCCATAGTAGATAGCCTGCTCTATGAGCCTGCGGTTGGCAAGGTGGTTTGCAAAAGCATACTCAAAGACAAAACAAGAGGAGGCAGTGGGCCTGAGGTGTCAGGCCTGAGGTGTCAGGCCTGAGCATGTTGTGCTGCACGACGGTGCGTGAGGTATCATGCATACCTCGGTCAACGTGGTTCCTAATCATCCAATCCATCCCACTCACTCTCCCCCCCCTTCTCCTCCGCTTGCTCTCTGTCTCTGGCCTTACGCCCTGTGCTCCCTTCCATGGCACCTCTCCGATTCTTCTCCCGCCTGCGCTCCCACGCACTCCTGCTCGTGATCTTGGCCGTCTTGCGCGCCGCCACGCCGCCTTGCATCCGCTGCTTCTTCTTCTCCCCTTTGCCGACGGTCGGCAGCGCGTCCAGCAGCCACTTCTGCACATCGGCCCGGTCGCCCGTCCTGCCCGCCTGCCGCTCGCTCGCGGCGATGACGTTGGCGACGCTCTTGACGATCGGGATGTCGTCCCTGGTGTAGAACGTGACGGCGACGCCGCCCGCGCGGCCCGCGCGGCCCGTGCGCCCCGCGCGATGCACGTAGGCGGCCGCGCTGGCGGGTACGTCGTAGTTGACGACGCCGTTGACGCCGGCCAGGTCGACGCCGCGCGCGAGCACGTCGGTCGTGATCAGGACCCAGACGTCGCCGCGGCGGAAGCGGCGCATGATGTCGGCGCGCGCGGCGTCAGGCAGCAACGAGTGCAGCACGGCAAGGCGCGCGGCGCCGCCGGCTTCGAGCGGGATGTCGTACTTGAGCTCGTTGTGGAGCGCGGTGGCGCGGTCGATGGTCTGCGTGAAGACGAGGAAGGGCGGGCGGAGGGGCGGGCCGGAGTCGGTGCCCGGGTGGAGGAGTTGTCTCAGGGCAAGGAGCTTGCCGGTTTCGGTGGCGGTGTAGATGAGCTTGTGGCTGATGTTGGGGACTGCGGCGTCTTTGAGGCCGACGATGAGGCGGATGAGCGGTTGGAGGGCTGTGTTCCGGGTATCTGCGTGGCCCTTGAGCTGCTCTGTGATGATGGTCTCGATGTTGGATCCCATTGTTGCAGACCAGAATGTGACGTGGAGGTCTGGACTTGTGCAAGCCGACCAAATGCCCGTCGTCTGGTCGCGGAACAGTTCATCCAGCAACACATCTGCCTCGTCCAGTATGAGCGAATGGACAGACGATAGTGTCTTCCTCGATGTGCCCCTGTTCAAGAAGTGGAGCAGGATCATCGGTGTGGTCACCAAGATATCTGCCTTCGTAACTGGTTTCGTTGTGTCGTCGTCGACCTCGCTTTCTGCGTCAGAACTGTCCTCGCCGCGGTCATGCATGGCCACCTTCTCGTCTTGGAGCTGCCCGTCGTCTGTGAAGATTCGCATGCCCTTCTTCATGGCCACAACTTTGATGCCGGTTCCCACCGTCAACTTACGGCCTTCATTGTGGATTTGGTTGGCCAGTTCCCTCGTGGGCGCCAAAACGATGGCCTCCAACGAATGTGTCTTGCGATCCTCTGCGCCAGACCGTCTCTTCATGACCCTGTTGATGGCGGGAATCAAGAAACTGATGGTCTTGCCACTACCAGTGGGTGCAACCGCCATGAAATCGACACGCTCGCTCGACAGATTCTCCGCCAACGTTTTCGACAGTGCGACTGTGGAATCCAGCAACAGCGGCAGACTGGCCATTTGCACCTCGGTCGGCTCCTTGTACCCCTGGGCCTCGAGATTGTCGGCCAGCCGTGATGATATGTGGTATGTCGATCGCAGGTCTCCGAACGCGCTCAGCGGCTGGGGGTGCAGCTGGTGCAGCTGCTTCTTGGTCTGCTTGACCTCCTCGACAGCCTTGGCCTTCTTCTTGTTCTTCTTTACTTTTGCCTTTTTCGCTGCGCCCGCGGACAGCAGTGTGAACTTCAAGCGATGGGATCGCAGCATGTGTTTGCACTCGTCCTCGTCCAGCAGCTTTGGCTGAGGTGCGGGTGTCTGTTTCTCGGAGGCTTTGGGCGTTGGCTGGTGGGTCTTCGTGCTGACGCCCTTGGCGTCGTTGTGGGGGGCAAAGAAGTTGACATCGCCTACTTGGGCATCCCCGACATCGTCTGGATCGGGGGCCTCGCACTTCCTTTTTGTGCCTCTTGTTGCCACATCGTCGTGGAACAGCTGGGCGTTGACTCGACCGCCGGCGGAGGGCAAGTTTGCGGCGTTCGAGACAGGCGCAGATGGCGTCTTGGAGGTCTTCCGCGTCCCAAGGGACAGGATCTTGAGGATGTCCATGGTGCTGGAGGGAGGAACGGCTTGGTTGGATTTGTTGGATGGCACAAGAAGCTGAAAACGAGGCGGCCGAAAAATGGTGCGAGGAGTGAGTGGGTTTATCGATAAGCGGCCACCGCGGCTGGGCCGCTTACAGGGCTCGGGCCAGGAACAGGCCCTCGGTTATAGGGCAAACAACACTAAGCAGGTGGCGCAACAGGCTTTCCTGGCTTGTGCCACAGGCCAACATCTCCTGAACAGCAGCACATGGCCATGGACTGGCCTGAAATATACAGCATGGTTTATCACTGGGACCAGCACAGAGACGTCATCACACAACTCTACGTGAAAGAGAACAGACCAGTCGACGACATCATCGACTACATGCGCGCCAAATACGGCTTCACGCCCAGGTACGTCGCGCCCCCAAACACCAGCCTGCACCAGCCCCTGCACCTGCTTTTACCTGCCTGCACCTTTGGGTCCATCCGGCCACGACGCGCACCCCGGCGGCTTCCGGCCTCTGGCTTCTGCGCCGGCGCGCCGCTGTCCCGATCCCGTCGCCGGCGCTGTGTCCCTTCGCGCGATGGTCAAGCCAGCCAGCTTTGCGCTAACATCTGCCGTGGCTGTGTCTCCCTCTCTAGCAAACGCCAGTACCAGACCCAGTTTCGCACCTGGGCCTTCCCCGGCAGACACCATGCCGCCTTGAACAACGACGGCCTCGTCGCCCGCATCAAGGAGCTCTGGGAGCGCAACCTCTCCCAGGACGAGATGCACCGCGTGCTCACTCAAGAGGACGGCTACCACATCAAGCCGCGCGCGCTCCTTCGCGTGCGCCGCCACCACAAGTGGCTGCTGCGCAAGCCCAGCGAGAAGGAAGGCCGCCGCCGCAGCCCTGGCCAAACTCGAGCTTCGAACCTAGCACAGGATCGGGAGCTGGTTGGTGGTGGCCCACAGCACCGCGACGACAGCCCTGGCGGCGGCGATGACGGCGGACTTGAGAGGTTCGCGCTGCGGCCAGCAGCGGACGATGCCGTTGCGGACGACGGCACCGGCCGCGCCGCGGCCCAGTGGATGCGGCAGCGCCGCCTCGAGATGGAGGCCGAGTCGCACGAGCGCTGGGCCCGCAGGACACGCCGTCGCAGGACGCGGCAGTACGCCGGCATGCCCGCGGATCCGCCAGGACCGCCGCGCTTCCGCAGCGAGACCACCGTTGCCGAGAGCTTGGGTATCCTCGGACTGGACAAAACGCTCTACGGCGCTGTCCGCCACAAGTTTCAGTGCATTTGTGAGACGATGGGCATCACCAAGAAGACGCTTGCGGGGCCTGAACTGTGGGAGGCGGCCAAGAACAAGCTTGTAGCCGTGTTTTCCCACCTCCAGCGTGTGATGTGGACGGGTCATGACCTGGACCTGAAGAAGCTCGCGCTCGACGTGATTTGCTGTGATGTGACAAAAAGGATGCGCGCGGCTGGTGACCGCGGTCTGTCACTGGCTGACGCAAAAAAAATCCTGGGTATGAATCCCGATGAGTTGCGAGAGGTGAAGGCGACATTGTATGACATGCTAGTGAACGATGGGGCCACGAGCAAGGTCTTGCTGGGCAAGCAGAGGTGGGAAGAGCTCAAGCAGAGGTGGCTCGACGAGAGTGAAACGCTGCGCACTGTGCTGACAAGACCGTGTGAAGCTGCCGACGAGGTTGCAAGGGCGAGGGCTGTGGAGACACTGGCCAGAGATGTCATGAAAAGGCTGAGGGACAACCGTCATGGGCGCAAGACTCCCAGGACCAAGGACAAGGACAAAGCTGTTGCAGACGAGACGGAGATTGTTTTCGAGGACACCACTGCCATAACAGGAGCCGTGGAGCATGGCTCCAACTTTGCGACCATGCTGGTACCTGATCAGAACCACCGGCCTCGCACGCCGTCCGGCGATCTCGTCGACTCCCAAATGCATGTGGGCATGCAAATGCCCATGGATCACGGGCAGGGTCAGCTTGACACACAGCTCCTTCTACACCCCAACGCACCAAATGGCTTCATGGACTCCCACCAGCATTTCATGCCGCCACCACCAGAGCCCATGGCCTCCTCGATGGCTTCCATGCCAACCGCCCCATCGCCCTACGCCTCGTCCGTAGCCGCCGCGTTCGACATGCCCACACCGAACACGAACCTCATTCCGATCTACCTGCGCCAGCTGGCACACGACCACATGGGCCCGGTCGGGCACACGTGGATTGCCTTGCTGTCCTCGCCGAGGCCATCGCTCGACGAGCTGCGCCAGGTGGCCGTGCAGGAGTTGCCCGGCTTGACGTGCATGGAGGTCATCGGGTTGGTGAAACTGCCGGTGGCGGATGGCATGCCGCAGTACATGCCGCTGATGATACACGATGATGATCACCTGGGCGCCTACCTGGCGCAAGAGGTCCCGCCGACCTTTCACGTGCGGTTGTGCGCTTGGGCTCCTACCCGAATCCGCTCTGGCTAGGGGCGATAGATACCTGACAAGATAGTTTCTACCCGGAAATACTAGATAGGCTCGCCTCGTGGCCGTCGTCCGCTGTGGGCTTGTCTTCAGGTGGAGGCGCATCGTCCATGGCGGCGTCGTCTCCTGTTGGCTTGTCATGAGGAGGCGCGTCCGCCATGTCGGTGTCCTCCTGCGCTGGCTCTTTGCCTTGTTCTGGCTCCTTGGCTTGCTCCTTGGCCTGGTCAGCTGGGGCTTGGGTGGCCGTTCTATCGCCAGCCCCGCCATGACCTGGCGATGTCAAGCTGGCTTCAGGGTCCGCCAATACAGACCCACGGCGCTCCGCGCCGCTTGGAAGTTCAGCAGCTGTGCCGGGCCTCGGGTCGTCCTGTGTGGCATTCGCCACATTGCGAACAACACTGTCAGCATCGGCACAGGCCTGTTCACGCTCTTCGGTGGTGTTTTGGGTCCCCACGTTGTCCTTCCCAGCCTCGGCAGTGTCTGCCAGATCCCCCGATTTCTCACGTACAGCCTCCACGGCTTCTGGCCTCACAACTTCTGGCTCTTCCGTATTTGTATGTCCAGCATTTGTCTTCCCAGCTTCTACCTCCCCAGCCACAGAATCCCCGGCTTCTGCCTTACCAGTGTCTGCCTTATCAGCATTCGCGTTACCAGCATCTGCATCCCCGGCTTCAGGCTGCCCAGCATCAGCCTTCCCAGTGTCAGCCTCGCCAGCCTCAGCATCCCCAGCGTCTGCTCTACCAGCATTCGTGTTACCAGCATCTGCATTCCCGGCTTCGGGCTGCCCAGCATCAGACTGCCCTGCACCAGGCTCTCCAGCTTCTGTAGCCCCAGCTTCTGGCTGCTCTGTCACGCCAATGGCTTTCGTGGCTCCAGCCCGGTCCACCACGGGCGCCACGCTTTCTTTGCTGTTCTCCGTATTCAAACCAGACTTTTCATTCCCAGGGCTGTTGATTTCATGAATCCACTTGTTTCCTTCCTTGGTGGAGCATTCTGGTTTCGGTCCTTGGCCGCCGCCGTCCTTCTTGGCGGTGCCAACCCCAGCCTCCTCTTTGGGTGCAGCTGTGTTCACACCCTCCACAGTACCGCCATTGGATGCTTCCACAGCGGTGCTCGCACCCTCTCCCGCATGATCAGATGTATCAAGCCGCTTGGCTCGACCAGGCGCACCATTCTGGTTAGCCACATCCCCATCGTCATCGTCAAGCTCGATAGGCTGCTCGGCCGAAGCCCCCGGCCCAGCCATGGCCCCATAGCTCCGCTTCCGGGAAGTCAGCACCTCGTTGCTTCTCGCGAGGGGCGGCAGTATGACGACCGACGCCGGAGCTTGCCGCGGAGACTGCACAGTAAAGCGCCCCGCCCCGCTGCCTATGAGCCACTGGTGCTGGCCCGCCTGCTGGCCCGTGGAATGCGGGCGCGGCTGGGGCTGGAGCTGTGCTTGGTGCTGGCTGGCCGGCGATCGCACAGCAGGCGGCGGCGGCGGCGCAGGCGCAAGCGGCGGCGGACCAGGAGGCCGGTGGTGGTGGTGGTGATGGTGGTGCGGCTGGGGCGGTGTCTGGCCGGTGTGGAAGCGGGAGCCAGGCCCGTGGGGCGGCGGCGGGCCCTGCGACGGCGCCGCCGGCGGCGCCGGCGGCGGCGGCGCCTGCGGAGCGCTGTTGTACGTCGTCGGCTGGCGCGGCGAGGGCTGGGCGCCGTACGCGCCGGAGGGGTAGTACTGAGGGTAGCTCTGCGGGTCCAGCAGGACCTTGTGGGCCTCGTTGAGGTCGTTGACGAGCGCCTGCGACAGCGCGATGGCGCGCAGCAGGTTCTCGAGGTAGAGGTTGTGCTGGTTGGCCAGCATGTGCGCGACCTCGCGCGAGACCTCGCCGAGCGCGAAGTTGGCGCGGTAGAGCGGGTGCAGCGGCGGGCCGGCGGGCTGGATGGCCTGCGGGTAGACGGCGGTGGGGGCAGGGGCGGGGGCGGCGGCAGTGGCAGCGGCAGCGGCAGCAGCGGGGGCCGGCAGCGGCAGCGGCAGCTGCGCGGCAGGGTCGCCGCCGCGCGTGGTC
>JASMMZ010000002.1:14534404-14718164 GCA_038502455.1 Anisogramma anomala | reverse complement strand
CTGGTGCGGCGGCGGGCGCGGGCGCTTGGCCGGGTGCACGAGCGGCGGCACGCTGGCGGGCAGCTGGCCGCCCTCGAAGAAGGCCTCCTTGGCCTCCCACCAGCGCGCGATGGTGGCGAGCGGGATGTGCCAGTAGGCGGCTGCCTCGGCCAGCGTGGGCCCGCGGAACCACTTGTCGGAGCCGTCGGGCATCTTGCGCGGGTGCGCCTCGACGCCGGCGACGGCGTCGGCGTGGCGGCCGTCGGTGTCCTCGAGGCGTTGGTTGATGAGCCAGAGCAGCACCTCCTGCTTGCGGTGCTTCTGGTACGACACCTTGGGCGCTGTGGCAGGCACCGCGGCCGGCGCCGGGAGCGCCGCCGCGGACGCGGGCGCGGACGCGGGCGCAGGCGCGAGGGTGGTGTTGAAGTGGCCCGGGGGATAGGAGGATTTCGGGGGGCGGCCACGTCTCTTGCGTGGCTCGCCGGCCTTAGTCAGGCCTCTGTCGGTCCTGTGTGGTGTGCAAGAGTCAATACGCGTCTTTCTTTGTGTTTGCAGATGAGTATCAGCGTATACGAGCGAGTGCTCAGTGCCAGGATCGCAGCCAGCAGCCTGCTGTGAGACCCCATCTCGTGGAGGCCACCTTGCCTGCCGTCACTGATGGCCGAGTGAGTCCTTGGTGGCTCTAGGTTTTCATTCACCAGCTAATATTATGTCTCCACTCAGGATGAGAAGGCCAAGGCAGGACCGACTACCAACACTGCAGGCACTGCAGGCATTGCAGGCATTGCAGGCACTGCAGGCACTGCAGGCACTGCACTCTTCAACTTCATGGGGGAAAGCTACGAAAGGAGCCAAAAGAAAACTCACAGGGCCGAGCCGCTTGACACCTCGGGCATTTTGAGAGATGGGCAAGGAGAAGGAATCACTAGTGCTAGTCTGGTACACGGCGGAGTGAAGAAATAATATAAATGTGGAAGACTAGTAAGCAAGATGAGGAAAAAGTCGGGGAGGCGATTAGTCAAGCCAGGGGCTGCATTGATCAGGATTACAGCGACGTTGTAGGCTGAGACTGGCGGGCCGGGGGCACGAGTCAAGTGCATGTATTGACTTTGGAGTGCTACAGAAAGCCCCCCTCTCCCCTCTCAGTGCTTCAGAAAGCCCCCCTCTCCCCTCTCCTCCACATCATGACTTGCAACAGACCCAAAGACTCTGTCTCACTGGTTGGAATTCGGAAGTCCAAAGTCTTTCCTTCCTCCAGGCTCCTTGCTTCTCCGATTTTGGCTTTTCCTTTGCATCATGGCCTGATATGAGATATATTTCCTTGGAGCTTGCCCCTTCCAACTTGTCCAACCCCCCCATACTCTCATGTCATTTCTAAGTTCGTCGCTGTTGATAAGCTCCAATGACTCTGAACTCTCCACAATCTTCATAATTCGGGCATTATTGTCAACCCACTTCCGCTAGCTGTGTCCATGCACGAGAAGTAGGGTAGGTAAAGGCCACGCAGTGACTGAGTCAGACTATATATTCTGATTGGTTGAGAAGGGAGGGTTGCTGCCGATCCCAGGCTTTGAAAACACCTAGATTCAGTCGTGGTGTCCAAACTGTTCGACTCCATGTGCCGAGTGCTCCCCACTGCCACTCGGTCAAGCTCAGAATGACCCAGCGGCTCCCTGAGTGGGCCTGACAGGCGACGATATAGTTTTATACCAGTGCTGTGAAACATGCTCCAACCTTATGGCTGGGAGCCGAGTATTTCCTGACTGTGCTGAGTACAGTGTGTCGCATGGGCCCGGTGTCTGGCGTGTGAAAATTCGTCCAACATGCCGAAAACGGAACACTTTTATTCCCAAGTGGCAATGCCGCTGTGATGGATATGGGCACTGTATACTGTAGGTAGTGTGTATGGCTCAAGAACATGGGCCTGCGTGTCATGGCTGCAATACAGTATTGCAGATGCACCCAAGCAGAGTCTGCGACATGCACGCTCCTCGACTTGGTGGCTCGTGTTGTCCACCTGCGAGATTTCCTACAAGACTGGAGGAGATAGACTAGGCTTTGAAAAGGAGAATAGGATTGGCAACCGCTCGAGGTTGTATCCACTGCCATGGACGTGAGCCGCATTCTACGAAAGTCATGCATCATATCTCACTCATGACAAGTTTAAAATAACATTACTGTTGGGGCAACACTCAATTGCAGTGGCTGCAAGTCAATTGTGCTGTGCCCAGTTCAACATAGGGCACGGACCAAGCTTTAGCCCATACAAATTAAGGTGCAAACTGGCTAGCAGCTAGCCTAACTTGAATTCTGCATCCACTACTTAACTTTGCAATACCATCTAGTACTTTGATACAACTCGAATCGACATCCGTTGCAACATCTAAAAGCCTAAAGGCAAAGCCCACCATCACTTATCAGTATTTAACGGCAAGTAAAATACACAAAAACTAAAGAGAAAAGGTTATTTTCTGATTCCGCCTTATAATTAAACAAGGTAAAGTGATGATTTATGTGAAGCCCCCTTATAAACTACGTCCATTTTCACGATAACTAGTAGGGAAAACTCCTCAAATTACATCCGTTTTCATGGCAGTCTAAATATGGTAACGGTATCACTAAGTTATTAAAATGTTTTTATTAAACCGATCTTAAAACAAGTGTTTTAAAAACTAGCTACGAAAAAGTCTTCATATTGGAACACTCATCAATTGCAATATGATTAAGTCAATTAAATTAACTATAAGTTAATTGTACTAGCTGCAAGTTGACTGTATTAACTATAAGTCAAGTATAGTAAGTACTCAATTCATACTAGGATATATGCTAAGAAATTGACTATACAAAGTATTGTGTAGATTAGCTAGCGGTCTACTAAACTTAGAAGAAACAAAAATACACTACCTAACTATTACAATACTACTATTAGTTCAACCACACTTTAAATCAACAATATTGCAATATCTAAAAGTCTATTAAGACTAATTAGTACTTATTAGGTTCAGTATAGATAAGATAAAGAAAAAAAGAAGCAACTTTTTATAGTATATTGTGTAGGTAAAGTAAATGAAAGACTTTTGCCAAAGGTTTCGATAAACTACGTCGTTTTTACGGCAATTTGAAGGTAATGATAGTATTGTTATTAAAATCATGAAAGTATTTTCATTGACGCTTTTTTTTTAAAAAAAACACTTGAAATTAACTGTTAGAAGTCTCAAATCGTTGAAAAGCAACTATTAAGATACTAAAACCTCAACAATTGGCAAACGGCTAAGTTATTAATACTACTACTTTAATTGCAGTTCGCTAAGTCCAAAACCTCTCATATTAAACAACAACTTTAACAATAAACAACTTTAAACATTATCTTATACACTAATTTTCCTTCTTTTATATTATGATCGTTTATTAACTACGCCAATAAATACATTAATATTATTACGCCAAACAGAAATCATAAAATCGTCAGGTTGCAACAAACAATTATAATACGCGATTTCACGTCCAAATCGCTAAGTCCTCACTACGCTACACCGCTTTTATATTCTCAAGTCTCCATCGCACTAAAACTAATGTAAACTTGTTAGCTCAAACATAAAATTAACACTGAAAAACCTAAAGATTAAAATTATTGAATCATTTGTATCCCTATTCACCAAGTATTACAAAAGAAGGTCTTTGGTATAAGGATATCAACACCGACTTAATGGAGGAAAATTCAACCAACTTCGACAACTAATTTATATTCGACTTGATTCCCAAAAAAGATTAACTAAAAAACATTGGCTATTTAAAATTTCAACAAATACTTTCGCAATGAAACTGTTAAAATGTAAACTAAAACCTCGAAAATAGTTAAAGATAAATTAAACACAAATCTTCGTAACCACAAGATTTTAATCCTAGATATAAGGGTGAATTTATTAAATACCCTTTTTAACTTGGCTCTAATAAATACATGTTCTTAAGATTCTTAAGCTTGGAATGTTAAAGGAAAAGAAAAAACTATTATGAATAACTATCATCATACACATTTCAAGAAATCAGCCTCCAATCTTTAAATAAGTCAAAATGTTGGAATAGCAGTCAAATGCAGTACAGCTAAGTCAACTTACTTGCAGTAAAGTTGATTGCAATAACTGCAAGAATTGGCTGCAGTTTGTGGAACTCCATTGCAAGTGCAGTACAGTAGGTGCCCACTTCAAAGTGGGGCATAAGCCAAAGCGTTTGACCATACAAATTAGTGTGCAGACCGGCTAACGGTCTGCCAAACTTAGAGTCTCAACAAATAAATCAATAATATTAACGCAATACCAGTTACTTCGACCGCAGTGATTCAAATCGACTACGTTGCAACGATAAAGGCCTACCAACATTGATCAGTGCTTATTAAGTTAAGCATAGATTGACTAAGTAGAAGAAGAAACTACTTTCTGGTTACACTTTATAATTGCGTAAGGTAGAGGAAAGATCTCTACCAAAGGCTCTAAGGTTACGTCTGCTGTTTACAGGCAACTAAACGAAAGACTTTCAAGTGTGTTTGCTATTTATAGGTACTTGAAAGTGGCAATAGTATTACCATTATCGAAAATATTAAGAAACCTTTACTAAACCAGTTTTAAAGAAAAAGCGTTGAGATTGACCGCCTGAAAATCTTTAAGCCGGCAAGTTGGCAAACGATTAAGTTAGTACTATCACGGGTATTACTACTGTAAAAGAATCGACTAAGTTTTTACGTTAAATAACCTATACTAATAACGACCTCCGACCTTACCTCTTACACTAAACTTTTGCCCTACTTTACTCTTTTACTCTCTTACACTAAGTTAATCATCAAGTTCGTTGTTTGGAGCAAAAACACGAGCAAAAACACTAAGTCGCGTCGAAAAAGCTACGTCACGTAACTTCACGTTGAAACGCCAAGTCTACACGCCTACAAATTATTAATTTTACCACCATTACTCCCATATAAGCCGAAACACCAAGATGTCTACCTCAAGTGCTTACTTTAAAGCCATTATCGACTTCGAACGAAAAAAAGGTAATTAAAGATCTCGGTATCACCTTCGCGAAATATTACAATAAAGACCTCTAGATTAAGGAAGTGGACGAAAACTTTACCTCCAAACACCTTACTAATTACGTCGGTCACTTTATCCTCGACGTCAACTATAACGATTAAAATACAAGCGTTAAACCCTTTTTCGACTATATTAATTTTAGGGGGGATTGGAGCTTAGATATGTAGAAAAAAAATCAAAAAAATCGGTTAAAGTTAAATTAAGAGTTAACTTACGTAAAAGAGAGATTTCACTACCTTTAAAGGTTGGTAAAGACGGAAACCTCGCCAACGTACTTTACGAGTACGTTATGGATAAAAACCTATAATGAACTTAGAAAGATAGGAGAAAAGGGATTGCTGGCGACGGTAATCCTTAACGCCCATATACATGTTTGTAAGTATTTACCTAAGCCTAAATAAGTAGACGCAAGGAATTGATGGATTTATATCCCTTAAACCCTTAGATCCACTAGTTAATTAAGTAAAAGCCTCGCCGAACCCCTTAACACCAAAAGAATTATCATTAAGTATCCTGCGATAAAAACCCTTAAGCCTACTTTCCCCAAGCTTTTTAACACGTTTAATTTCAATAGCCAAATTAAAGAAGAACTGGCTTTATATGCGAGTTTATTGTAGGTACAACTATTGATTTTTTTTCTTTTAAATTTAGTTAAAGATAATTATCCTATCTACTAATATCAATAGTAACCTTAATCCATCCTCTAGCTAAGAGATATAAAGGGTTTATATGACCAGTACATTACACTTACCTCTCGGCGCATCCCTATAGAGGATACAAACTATACGGAAATCACAATGTTCATCAAAATCTGGGGAGGAAAAAAGAAGTATGATGGTAAGCTGTATAACCTCTTCGACGTCAAATTACGCCCATTTTTCAATATTTACCGCCAGATAAGAGTTGAGTTGCCAGGATCTCACTCGTTGTTTCCCAGTATCCTTACCGGCTAAGCTAAGGATTACTATAACCAATACTTGACGAATTGTACCTCTTTCCACAACATCTACGATAGAATAAAGGGTTACTTCGAATACGATATTAACCTTGCCTTGTTGGTAGGCCTTAGACATTGCAATGTTCTCGATTCGATTGGTCTTCGAAGTAACAGTAGTATTGCAGTAGTTAGATGATAGATGTATTATTCTAGGTTTGGCAGACTACTAGCCGGTCTGCACTGTAATTTTTATAGCCAATTGCTTGGCCCATGCCCTAGAGTGAAGTGCAGCGTACTGCACTCGACTTACACCCAATACGGTAAGCCCATACAAAGCAATACACTTGCAGTACAGTCAACTTTATTGCAAGTAAAGTTAACTTGCTTCACTGCATGCAATATCATTACAATACTGTTCCAATATTGGTGGCTTTTTGTTTTTATGCCTGCATGCTAGCATAGCTTACCATCAATTGATAGCAACCTCTGAAATCCCTCCTTAATCCATAAGCCAATAACAGGCCAAACCCCTATCAATTCCGATTAATTTGTACTGGAAACAACCTCGATTACGGCCCCCTGTGGCTCTTTTACTCTACCCTTCTGAGGCCTTCGTTCCTCAAATCCCATGCACAAATTCTTCGCCACAAACCTATGCAAATTAAGTACGCCACCACTTACATACCTTTTTCCAGTAATTCAAGCTACTGCCATCGCCACCATTGCTCTAACGTTCTTCCGGGTTGCTAGAGCAATCTTTCACGTCACGTACTAGGCGATCCACGTATCCCTCGATTCGTATAGTCAGCGTATTACTGTCCACAAACCTTTCCAAGGCGTTATTGGGCGTAACCTTAGTTATAATATCAATAGGGTTATTTTTGCCGTTAATTTATCGGAACTTATTAATTTCCCGAGCTTCGTATTTCTCTCTCAACGCTATTACGTCTATTATCAAGCATTTTTCGTTAATTTATTGTGCCTAGTTTTAATAGACATTCGTAAAAGCTTTTAGAGTCGGTATACACCACTTTAAGTATTAGCGAAAAACCCAGCTTTTTGATAATAATCCTTAATTTACCGTTAATTAACATACCGATATCAAAGCTTATAAATTATATTATAGACTTTTAATATCAATATACTCCGGGTTACACGTTTACACTTGACAAATATTTAATGTATAAGGTTTCTGGTAATCGTAAATTACCCTTTAAACCTATCCTCGTTATCAAATATCATTAGAAAGCCGATTTGCGATGTAAGGTTAATATTATTAACGAATAACCCGTTTTTAAATATTATTATCTTCGCCTTCATCAAATTTACAAAAACCATGCTAATTGTTTCTTTTATATGGTTCATTTACTACTAAATTCGTTTATTCAATTTTTTCAAAATCTTTATCTTAAAAGTCCTATGCATATACCATAATAAAAAGGTCGTACGATACTTTTAGTTAACATAACGTGGTGATGTAAGCCGTATGAGCTCTTTACTTTAGGTATCTCTGTGCCCTTACCTTGTTACTCTTATCGATAATCTTTAGCCTTATGGCTTGCCTTTTTTTTAACGTAAGCTAATATAAATACCGTTTTTAACCTTAATAACATATATACAGAGTAACGATCTGTTAAAGTCAAATTGTATACCCTTAGATAACATTTTAACTAGCTTATACTTTTAAAGGCCTAACTTTTCGATAACACGTTATTTCGCCGTTATAAATCCAGCATCGCTGAGAAAAAGGGTATCATTAATTTACATACCTACGATATTAAAATCTTTATCCTTTGTAATCAACAGGTATAAGTTAAATGTTGAAAATTTTATATCTAGCCTATTTTTAAAGTATACCTTGTGTGTTAAAAACGAGTAAACGCTAGCTTTAGCTAATTCGTATAAAAGCTTAATATAGTGTATTATCGTATTAGCCAGAAACTTATCCTTTAGTTTTTGTAGTAATTCTAACAATATAATTAGCTAAATATCGGTGGTAAACTACGTATACGCTTATGTAATATGCTAGCTATTAAGTGTAAACTAACCCTTTACGTTAATAGTCAAACTAGTAGTAATAACAACGATTAAACGTTAGCTGATTTTTGGGATTATGGGCGATTAAGTAAGAATTTAGTCCTTACCTTTATTACCGTATCTTTAGGTGATTAGCCATAACTTTTCATACGACCGGTCCGTGGTTTTACCCTTCACCTTGTAAATTATCCTCCGATTAAATATAATGATATTTTTCTCTTTAAATTACGCTAACGGTATAAACTGTATAACTCTCCATAATAAAAGGTCATCAATTTCCATTAGGTTACCTTCCTTAAAAAACTTGCCCAATATATTAATTATACCTTTAATACGTAACTTAAGGGCAAATTATCTGTTAAACTTCTCTTTTTAAAACACACACGCCGTTATATATACCTTACCAGATCTGTAATCTTTATCTTTCTCCTCTTTAGTATGTATCCTCCTCTTAAGTGATTTCCCACGCCTTCAGCGTTTTATTGGTTTATTAATAGTCGGTTTGGATGGGATATGTTAACTTATTAGTTTGGCTTTGATGTCTTCGACGTTGGGATTTTTATTAAATTTAAGGGGTCTTTTGTACGATTTAACTTGTGTAACTCGGAAAGTTATAGAATTGTTAGTAGTTTTAACTACTACGTTTAAATTAGTGATATTTAAGATTTTGTATCGCTCATTCCATTTTTACGGCTTGCTTTATATAAGGAATTTACTCTAAAGGGGAAGTAAAAGTATATCTATTACTAATAGTCCGTTTTTAATATTAAGGGCATCGTTAATCTAACGGCGTTCCGATTTTTTTTTTAGTTTATTTAGCATTTTGCTATATGCCACGGCACGCTTTTAGGTACTTGACGAAAGTGGCGACTTAGCTGTTATACGTAGGTAAGTTTTAAATACTAGTAAAATTGTTATAAGTTCGTTAGAGTCAATAGTATCGTCAAGACTTTTTACCGTTATCTGAAGCCATATCTCTTAGCTTATAAAGCTTCCGATTTTTAATATAAGGATATTGTAGGCCTTTTACAGGAGTTTGTATGCCATTTTAACCTTATTAATACCCTAATAGGCTTTTATAAAGATTTGTTTATACTAAATCCCTATTAACTTTGTATTAGCTTAAAACTTCATCGTAGTAAAGTTAGTATCGGTATTGTAAACTAATAAGTCTGGTAGACTAAGGTACGTATTAATCCACAAAGTACGTAATACTTCTCATGTTTCCTTTACTGTAATAGTCTTAAGGAACTTAACGCCGTAAAAAGCCGTGGCGAAGTTTACGACGTATAATATTAGCTTGCCGTTTAGATAAAACATGTTTACGGAAATTTCAGAATTAAAGATTTAATTTTCCTTTAACGTAAATTTAAACCTTAAGTGGGCTTGAGAGTATATTTGGCCATAGTGGTAAAGGCGTTCAATTACCTTCAATATTAGTAAATTTATATTTTCATAAGTAGTTTCCTTCAAAACTTTGTAAAGCCTTTTAATTACCAGGTAATTAAACATATGATGTAATTAACGAAGTTTTGCCTTCGTTAGGTTCAATACCATTACTTTTAATCCTTAAAAATAAAGCCAGAAATACCACTACTTAAAGCTAAGTGGAAACCTTTTATCGACCTTAATATGCATTAACTTATTAGTCTAAATATTAACTTTAACGCCGATTTTTTTTATATTTTTAAGGGAAAAAAAAGAAAAAGATAGGGGATTTCAAGATGTCTAAAATAATAGGGCTAATAACAGTCTTTATTGTTGTCGAACCTAGTAAAGATATCTCTTTCCCAAAGCTAAAGCCAACTCTAATTTTATAGGCATCCGCGTAGTCAAATTTCGTAACAGTATTATTATCCCTTCGTAACACGATATACTGCAAATAGCCTCTTATTAAGTATCGTGTTACCCCCGTATCCATTATAATCCCCTAAAAGACTTACTTCGCGTACCGGTTTTAAATAGTAAAGAGGTATATAAAGCTAATGGTTTTATCGTTATAACAATGGTAGGGGTCTTTATCTGTAAGGCGGTACAGGAATACGTGGTTGGCTAGTTATTACGTAACTTCCGGGCTAATACCAGTGTAAACGCTAATATATTTGTGCCAGCCGATAGCCTTCGGCTTATTTTTTTTTCCCTTAACTTCACTTTCTTCAAATTACATAACACGTTGCATGTAATCCCATTTTATGGTAACGGGGTATAATATATAGTAAATCACCTATTTTACGTTACTCTCGGCGGCAATGTGGCGTATTGACGATTAACCTTATTTACCGCAAATCTAATATCTTTTAGCATTTAAATTAAAGTTGTTTCAACGGCTTGAAGACTTTAAAGAGGATAAATTCCCTTTTCCGTAATTCAAGGTCCAGATCTTTTATTGACCATATTAACCAGGTCGTTCGTACCGTTAATTAATATAATACGAATTAAAGAGATTTTTTGTTATTAAATTCTAGAGCTTATAGGTACATACTGGTCGAGCCGGAGATTCGAATATTTACGGTCACTAACGAGGAACGTAATTGGCCAAAAAACCCTTCGTAAGTGATATTAAGGTATTACAAAGCGTATTCGAACTTTTTATAACCCGTAATTGCTGGCCGGACCTATTAACGCAAGGTGTTTTCTCCAGCTCCTACGTTCCTTATTATATATTGACAAAGAATTAGCCTGTTAAACATTTAATTTAAAAGATATATCTTGCTTTTCGACTCTCTTTTATAATCTAACATGTAGGACTACTTAATAATGTTCTAATACGTATAATATTAGGAGAGGTTAATATCGTATTCGAAATGGATTTTTATACCATCGTAGATTTCGTGGAAAAAGATATAATTCGTAAGGTATCGAAGGTAATAGTCCTTAGATTAACCGGTAAGAATACTGGAAAATAAGGAGTAAAAACCTAGCAGCTTAACTTTTATCTGGCGGTAAATATTGAAGAATAAACCTAACTTGACGTTGAGGAGGTTATACGGCTTACCGTTATACTTTTCTTTATTCCCTTAAATCTTAACGAACGTAATAATTACCGTATAGTCCATATCTTCCATAGGGACGCGTCGAAGAAGAAGTGTAATGTATTAATCGTAATCCTCGCCTAGCTGGGGAAAAAAATAAGGCTATTACTAGTGCTAGTAAATAGGGTAATGACCTTTAGCTAAGTTTGAAGGGAAAAAGCCAGTAGTCGTGCCTATAGTAGGTTTACGTATAAATCTGGGTTTTCTTTAACTTTTCTATTAAAATTAAACGTGTTAAGAAGCTTAGGGGAAACGGTCCTGATAGTATCCGTTGCAGAAGGGTTAACGATAATCCTTTTAGTTTTAAGGAGTTTAGCAGTATTTCTATTTAATTAACTAATTGATTTAAGAGCTTGCGAGGTATAGGTCGATTAATTCTTTACATCCATTTATTTAAGCTTAGGCAGGTCTTTGCAAAAGTATATATAAATATTAAAGATTATTATTGCTAGCAGTCTTTCTACCTTTAACCAAGGTCTATTGGGGGTCTTTATTCGTAACACAGTCGTAAAGTAGGTTAGCCAAATTACTTTCCTTTCCTCTTTTCGTAGGGAGTTCAACTCCTCGAACGAATAACTCGGTCTTTATTTTTGTTTTCATTTATCTTTTCATCTATTTTCATATATATAGACTCCAGTCGCAAAACTAATCTTAAAAGTCGTTAAGGACTATAGATCAACGGCTAATTCCGATAGTATTTATATCGAAAATAAAGTAGCCGATTACGTTAGTTAGGTATTTTAAAGTAAATTCTTTAATAGCTTTAGTAAACTAGCGTTTTTCGTTGTAATGCTTTTCGAAAATGGCGCCGAAAGTAGTAATTACCCACTTTCTAATAGGATTAGTAACGGCATTGATTTCAGTGCGTTTTGAAGCTATTGTGATGATCTGGCTAGTATAAAGCGTAATAGAGGTGGATTTGATGATTTAAAAGCATAGGAACTTGGTGATTCTAGGGTTTGCGAACTTGGCGATTTAGCGTGGAGTCGCGCGACGTGGTTTTTTTTACGAAACTTGATATTTCCTCGTATTTTCGCTCTGAACAGCGAACTTAACGATTGACGTGGTGTAAAAGGAGTAAATAGAGTGAAGTATAGGAAGAGATTTAGTGTAGGTGGTACGGTCAGAGGTTGTTATTAGTGATGAAAGTTGTTTAGCATAAAGACTTAGTCGTTTTTCTTACGATTTACAGTATTCTTAGTATTACTGACTTAGTCGTTTGCTAACTTACCGAACTTTAAGACTTATGACAGTCAATTTTAACGTTTTCAAGAAGGATTAATAAATTTTTTTTAGTGTTTTCAAGTAATAATACTGTCGTTTACTTATAAACTGCTGTTAATGACTATACAACCTATAAGTCTTCCCTACTTGCTGCCGCGAACAACTGCATAGCGTATAAGAGCCCTTCGTAAGAACCTTTTCTTTTCCTTACCTAAAAAGGACAAATCGTAACCGGAAAATAGCTTTCTTCTTTTATTTAGCCAATCTATGCTTAACCTAATAAGCACTAATTAGTGTTGGTAGGTCTTAGACGTTGCAACGTTGTCGATTCGATTGGTCTTCGAAGTAACAGTAGTATTGCAGTAGTCAGATGGTGGATGTATTGTTTTAGGTTTGGCAGACCGCTAGCTGGTTTGCACAGTAATTTGTATGGTCAAGTGCTTGGCTTATACCCTAGAGTGAAATGCAGCGTACTGTACTCGACTTACACCCAATGCGTTAAGTCTGTATAAAGCAATATACTTGCAGTACGGTCAACTTTATTGCAAGTAAAGTTGACCTACTGCACTGCATGCAATACAATTGCAATACTATTCCAACAGCCTAGTATTATACGGATTAGAATATTATTAAGTGGTCTTATATGTTGGATTATAAGAAAGAGTCGAAGAGTATAATGCACCTTTTAAATTAGATATTCAATAGGCTAATATTTTGCTAGTAAATAATGGAGAACGTAAAAGCTATTAAAGGCACTTTACGCCAGCAGGTCCGGCAAGCAGTTACGGGTCTTAAAAAGTTCGAATACGCTTTATAATACCCTAATTCCACCTGCAAAGAGTTCTTTAGCTATTTATGTTCCTCATAGGAAACTGTAACTAATTAATTCTTCGGCTCGGCTAATATATACCCTTAAGCTCCGGAATTAAGTAATAAAAAAAAACCCTTTCAATTCGTATTACATTAATCGACGGTATAGAAGGCCTGGCTAATACGGCTAACGAAAGGTTCAGACCTTTACCTATAAAGGAGGGTATTTTTTTTTTCAAGTTTTTAAATAAGCTAAACAATTTTATATTAGGCGTTAAGAAATGTTAAATTTACGGCAAACAAGGTTGGTGGTTATTACGTTACATTATTGCCGAGCGTAAAGTGAAGTAGGTAATATTTTATACCTAGTTTCTTTTTACATTGAAATAGAATTACATAAAGCAAATTATATAATTCGAAGGAAGTGAAAACAAAGAAAAAGAAAACAAATTAAAGGTTATCGGCTGGCATGAAAATACTAGTACTGGTATTAGCGCGGAAGCTACGTAATAATTAACCGATTACGCTTTTTTATACCGCCTTACAGGTAAAGACCCCTACCGCCGCTATAACAATGAAAAACTTAACCTTAATACCTCTTTAACATTTAAAACCAGTATGCGGAGCAAGTCTTTAAGGGGATTATACCGGATATAGGGGCGGTACGATATTTAATTGGAAGTTATTTGTAATACGTCGCGTTACGAAAGGATACTAATACTGTTACGGAACTCGACTATACGGACACTGGTAAAGATAAGGTTAGTTTCGGCCTTGGAAAGGAACTATTTTCATTGGGATCGACGATAGTAAAGACTGTTATTAGCCCTATTGTTTTCCACATTTTGGAATCCCCCACCCCTTTTCTTCTTTGACTTAAAGATATGAAGAACCTCGGAGTTAAGGTTGATATTTAGACTAATAAGTTAATATATATTAAGGTCAGTAAAGAATTTTTACTTAACCTTGAGTAAGAGTACTTTTGGTTTTAATTTTAAGGATTGGAGGTAATGGTGTCAAATTTAATAGAGGTAAAACTTCATTAACTATATCGTAGGTTTAACTATCCGGTAACTAATAAGCTTTATAAGATTTTAAAAACAGTTGTTTACGAATATATGTATTTATTAATAGTAAATGTAGTTAAACACTTTTACTATTACTTTGAAATATATTCTTAAGCTCTCTCAAGGTTTAAGTTTACATTAAAGGAAGATTAATATTTTAATTCGAAAGTCTTCGTAGATGTATTCTACCTAGACGATGAGTTATTACTATATGTTGTAAACTTTGTTATAGCTTTTTACGGCGCCAAGTTCTTTAAAACTATTACGGAAAAGGAAATATGGGAGGTATTATGTACTTTGTAAATTGAAATGTACCTTAGCCGAATAGACGTGTTAGTTTACGATGCCGGAACTAACTTTGCTACAATGAAGTTTTAAACTGATATAAAGTTAATGAGAATTTAGTGTAAATAGGTTTTTATTAGAATTTATTGGGGTATTGTTAAGGTCGAGAGGGTATACTTTATTTTACGGAAAGCCTATAATATCCTTATATTGGAAATCGAATGTTTAACAAGTTAAGAGGCATGGCTTTAAATGGCGGTGAAAGGTTTTAACAATATTATTAGCCTTAATGGACTTATACCAACTTTATTAGTATTTAAAGCTTACCTACGTATAATAGATAAGTCGCCACCTTCGTTAAGTACCTAAAAGCGTATTATAGCATATAGTAAAGCTCTAAAGAAATCAAAAGAGGAATCGGCATGCCGCCAAGTTAATAATACCCTTAATACCAAGAATGAACTTTTGATAATAAACGTGCTTTTACTCCCTTTTTAAAGTAAAGTCTTTACGTGAAGTGAGTCAGGATAATAGTATAGTTCATAAAAAATCTTAAGTATTATTAACTTAAACGTAGTAGATAAAACTACTAACGGTCCTGTAACTTTTCGAGTTATATAAGTTAATCCGTATTGGTGACCTATTAAGTTTAATAAAGATCCTAATGTCAATGACTTTCGAGTTGAGCAGATTAGCTAATACAGCCCTTCTAAGCCGACTGTTAATAAACCAATGGAACGTCGACGGCGTCGAAGATTATCCAAAAGAACGATATACACTGAAGAGAAGGACGGCGATATGGATTACAGGCTTGGTAAGGTATATATAATAGCTTGAATATTTTCAAAAAAGAAATCTAATAAAGATTTTACTTTTAAATTAAGTTTTAAAAATACTATTAATATACCAGGAAAACTTTTAAAGAAGGTAATTAAGTAGAAATTTACGGTTTTTTATCACGCGGAATTATATAATTTATGTCGTTAACGTAATTTAAAGGCGAAAATATTATTTTTTTAAATCGAAAATAGATTACGAGGTTAAAGGTAAAATCTCGGACTGGCCGTACAAAAAGTTATGGCTAATCGCCTAAGGATACGATGATAAAGGTAAGGATTAGATTCTTGCTTAATCCCCTATAATCTAAAGGATTAATTAGCTTTTAATCTTCGCTGTTACTGCTAGTTTGACTGTTGGCATAAAGGGTTAGTTTATACTTAATGGTCAGGACATTATATAAACGTATACAGAATTTACCACCGATTTTTAGCGGATTATATTGCTAGAAATATTATAAGAATCAAGGGCTAAGTTTTCGGCTAATACGATAATATACTATATTAAGTTTTTATACAGACTGTCTGAAGCTAACGTTTACTAGTTTCTGATATATCAAGTATATTTTAAAAACAAGCTAGGTATAAAGATTTGAACACTTAAACCGTGTTTGTTAATTGTTAAAGGTAAAAACTTTGGTATCGTAGGTATACAAATTAACGATACACCATTTTTCGGCGATACTAGTTTGTAGTGGCGGAACAACTTATTATCGAAAAGTTAGGCATTTAAAAGTATAAGTTAGTTAAAATGTTAGCTAAGGGTATATAACTTGACTTTAACAGATCGTTACTCTATATTTATAGTGTTAAGGCTTAAAACAGCACCTATATTAGCCTACGCTAAAAGGGGTAAGCCATAAGCCTAATGATTATCGATAAAGTTAACGAGGTAAGAGCATAGAAAAACCTAAATTAAAGGTCTCGTACGGCCTATATCGTCACGCTATGTTAATTGGAGGTATCGTACAACCTTTCCATTATGGTATAGGTATAAAACCCGTAAAACTAAAACTTTAATAATTTTAATAAACGGATTAAGTAATAAATAGATTATATAAAAAGAGGAATAAATATGGTTTTTGTAAATCTGATAAAAGCGAAGTAAATAATCTTTACGGACGGGTTATTTGCTAACAATACTAACCTTACATCGTAAATCGGTTTCCTAATGATATTCGTTGATAAGTATAGGTCGAAAAGATAATTTACTATTAACGGAAACTTTATATACTGGATATCTGTTAAGTGTAAGCGCGTGATCCAGAGTGTATTGGCTTCGGAAGTTTACGGTATAATGGCAGGCTTTGATATCGGTATATTGACTAACGGCATATTAAGGATTGTTACTATTTAGCTAGGTTTGTCACTGATACCTATGGTGGTGTGTACCAACTTTTGGAGATTTTATGAATACCTATTAAAACTTGGTATAATCAATGAAAAACGTCTGATAATAGCTGTAATAGCGTTAAGAGAGGTATACGAAGCCTGGGAAATCGATAGGTTTAGGTGGATTAATAGCAAAGATAATCCTACCGATGCTATAACTAAGGCTACGCCCAGTAGCATCCTAAAAAGGTTTGTAAATAGCAATACACTGACTATACGAATCGAAGGATACGTAGATCGGCCGGTATGTGACGTAAAGGAATAAAGTTGCCCTAGTAAATTGAAAGACTGCCAGGGAAATAGCGGCGATGGTAATGGTAGCGATAGCAATGTTAGCGATGGTAATGGTAGCGATGGTAGAGGTGGCGATGGTAGTAATTTAAACTACTGGTAAAAGGTACGTAAGTGGTAGCGTACCTGATTTGCCTTGCGTAGGTCTATAGCAAAAGATCTGTATACAGGATTTGAGGAACAGAGGTCTCGGAGGAGTGGAGCAAAAGGGCTACAAGAGCCCATAATTGAGGTTGATTTCAGTACAGATTGATCGGAATGGACAAGGATCTAACTTGTAGATTGAGGAGGGATTTCAGAGATTGCCACTAATTAATGGCAGGCTATGCTAGCGTATAGGCATAAAACAAAAAGCCGCTAGTTTTGGAATAGTAGTTAAGTGCAGTACAGTTAAGTCAACTTTACTTGCAGTAAGATTGATTGTACGTACTGCAAATTGACTGCAGTTTGTGGGATTTGAATACACAGCACTTCTAGTGCAGTGCAGTAAGTGCTCACTTCAAAGTGGGGCACAAGCCAAAGCGTTTGGCTATACAAATTAGTGTGTAGACTAGCTAGCGGTCTACCTAACTTAGAACTGATACACATCAATCAACAATATCAAGGCAGCACTAGTTACTTCGACCACAGTGATTCGAATCGACTACATTGCAACGATAAAAACATACCAACAATAAGCCCTTTTATTTACTCAGCTCCCGCTATACGAGAACTTTACTTTATAACGGCAAAGCAAGTACGTTGATTATTAAAGGGCCGTTTTTGGTGTTAGGGGTGTTATTAACTTGGCGGCGTACCGATTTTTTTCGCAGTTCCCTTAAAGTTTTATTATAGGCCGTAACACGTTTTTAAATACTTGCCGAAGGCGGAGATTTACTCGTTAGGCATAAGTACGCTTTAAACACTAAGAGTGTTGATATTAAGCCTTAGGGCTTATAATATCGTTAAGACATTTTACTGTTATTTATAAGCGTGCCTTTGGATTCGTAAAACTTTGAACTTCCAACGTAAGGATATTTTACTTTCGGCGAAGTAGGGCATGTATCCTTTTAAACTTCCTAATACTTTAGTGGGCTTTTACGAGTACTTATTTGTACTAAATACCTATTATTTTAATATTTTCCTAAAATTTTACCGCGGTAAAGTTTGTACCAGTATCGTGAATTGAGACGTTAGGTGGGCCTAAATACGTATTAATTCACAATATCCTTAACGTTTTCCATATTTCCTTTATAGAAAAGGACTTTCAAAACTTATCATCATAAAAAAAAGTTGCAAAATTAACGACGTAAATAATAGGCTTGTTATTTAGGTAAAATATATTAATAAAGCTTTTGTAGTTTAAATCCTTATCTTTCTTAATATAAACTTAAATATCCGGGGGGTTTGGGTATTCATTTAGCAGTGGTAGCAAAGATTTTTAATGGCTTTTAGGATAAAGTATTTCATATAGTTATGCCTTATGGGCTTTAAAACATTATATAGCTTACTAACGGCTGGATAGTTAAAGCGCCAGTATAATTAACGTATTTACAGATTTATTAGATGCAATATTATTTTTTTGTGACTTAAAGATAAAACCATAGGTACTCCTATTTAAGGGTAAATAAAAACCTTTAACTATTTTTAACCAGTTCGTCCGCATCAACATTAACATTAACATCGAAAGTCTTTATGTATTTTAAATAAAAAAGGAGAGGAGTAAGTAATTCAAGGATGTGAAATGTAATTACTCCAACAATAGTTTAAATTACCATTATCCTTAGTAATGAATATTGTTTTTCCAGGCTAAAACTAACTTTAGCCTTGTTAATATCGTAACTATTCATTTCAGTAATTGTAGTTTTTTTTTGTTCTATATATTGCGAATAGCTCCTTATTAAGTACTTTACTGCCCCTGTGTCTGGCATAATACCCTGAAACGCGTGGTCCGCATAACGATCTCGAAAGTTAAAGGTATATAAACGATTAAAGGCTTAGTTAAGGTAAAATTAAAGGTCTTTACCACTCAAATGGTATAGGAAGGCGTGGTCGGCTAGTTACTGGGCCGTACTGAAAGTAGGTTTTTTGTATTACTTAATTTGTTTAGGAGCGTTAGCGACGTTAATTGACTTATCGCCTTTAATGTCTGCGATTTGATTTAAGTAATCCTATTCCAAAGTAGTAGAGTATTAAGCATGATATATTACTTTCCTGTTGGTAGGCATTAGATGTTGCAACGTTGTCGATTCGATTGGTCGAAGTAACAGTAGTATTGTGTGGTCAGATAGTGGATGTATTTTTTTAAGTTTGGAAGACCGCTAGCCGGTCTGCACTGTAATTTGTATGGCCAATTACTTAGTCCGTGCCCTAGAGTGAAGTTCAGTATAATGCACTCGACTTACACACAATGCAGTAAGTCTTTACAAAGCAATACACTTAACGTGCAGTACAGTTAACTTTACTGTAAGTAAAGTTAACCTATTGTACTATATGTAGTATTATTTCAATACTGCCGACTTTTTAGTTTGTACGTACACGCTAGTGTGGCTGACCAATCTTTTCCAGTTACCACCGAATTACTTCCTTATTACCTAGCCAAACTCCTGTCAATTCCAGTTAACTTCCATATTAAATTATATCTAATTGCATGAAAATTAACCCTATTAGACCTTAATTTCTCCTTTGCCCCAAAGTCCGAGTCTATCAACTCTTACAAAAAGTTTTTATGCTATAAACCTTTACAAGATTTTACTTTAACCGTGCCACTTAAACAAGTAATTATTAATCCTTTGGCAATCTTTCAGTTTACCAGCACATCCCTGCCCACTGTTATGTAATCCGGGTCATTTGAGCGGTCTATTAACGTAGATCTCGATTCGTATGGTTAACTTATTACTATCTATAAACATCTTTAAGGCTTTGTTTAGCGATGCTTTCGTTATAGAATTAACGGGGTTATTTTTGCTATCGATTTATCGGATTTCTTCAATCTCTCTCCCTTTGTAGGCTTCGCGAAGTACTATTACCTTCATTATTAGACGTTTTTCACAAGTAGTCCCGAGATTTGAAATGTATTCAAAGAGACTTTTCGAGTCGGTATAGATTACTACCAGGATAGAAGGAATCTTTTACTGCCTAGTAATGATGTTAAGGGTTTTTTATATTGTTATACCCATATCAAAGCCCTTTATTATATAATAGATCTTTAAATTAGTACGCTTCATATAATCCTCTTATACTTAACGAAGACTTAGTAAGTTAAATTGCCGATAATACTAAACTAGTTTTCTTGTTCATTTTTATTAATAAGGATTATTAGGAAGCCGATCTATAAAGATAGGTCGATGTTATTTGTAAAGGATCCGTTTGTAAAGATTATTAATTTGGCTTTTGCAAGATTGATTATGACTATATTAATTCAGCGGTCCAGGTTTCGCATTTTTTATTCGAACCTTTGATTTAACCATTTAAAGTCATTATTTGTTATCGTTTATACTTGTGTTATAATAAATAGATCATAAAAAGCTGTCAGTTGATATAAGGTAGTAATATAGTTACCTCAAACATATTGTTCCAGGTATCATTAAGCCTTAGCCTCGTTAGTCCTATTAATTATATTTAAAATAGCCTCTTTGCTCTTTTAACGAAAGTTCAAGCCGGCGTTAACATTAAGTATTCGTATTAAGGATTTATTGAAGTTTAGATTGGTATTTTCTATTAACGTTATTACTAGTTTACAATTTCAGAAATTAAAGTTTTCAATTGCTTGTTATTCTAGTGTTACAAACTCAGTCGTTTTGAAGAAAGGGATATCGTTAATCTATATGCTTATTATGCCGAAGGAGTTTTTTTTTTTTTCGTTACTAATAGATATGGATTGTATATGAAGGGTTTTATCGTCAGCTACAATCTAAAATGCGACTGGTAAGTTAGGAATTAGTAGACGCCTGTTTTAGATAATTCGTATAGTGGCTAAATATAACGTATTACCGTGTTTGAAGGGTAAATGGCATAGAGTTCCTACGGCAACTATAGTAATACGATCCGTTGTAAATTTGTTACTGATTGCGTGTAGGTTGACGTTATACTGCAATTATCAAGTATAAATTTACCTTTAGATTTAGTTAGTTAACCTAATTTTAAAGCGATTACTAAAGGTTAGATAATTTTTCAAATCGTTGACGACTGTATAAGGATTTAGGCTTTGCCTTCATTACCGTATCCTCAAGCGATTAAACGTGATTTTTCGTACAGCCGCCTCGTAATCTTACTCTTAACTTTGTAAATAATCCCTAACTTGAAAATCGTAACGTTTGGGTTTTAAAAATTAAAGTTGGTTTTTGATACAAATTATATAACCCCTAGGGTTAGTAGGCCGTTAATTTCGACCCGGTTACTTTTCTTAAAGAGCCTGCCGGAGGTTTTAATAATTCTTTGTATTTAGAGCTTTAATATCATGTTTTCGTTATACTTTTCTTTTTTATTTACCCAAGTAGTATTATAGATCTACTTCAGTATATATTTCTCCTTTTCAACGGTTCTTTTTTTTCGGGGGTCGTTTGCGCCGGCGACGTTTTATCGGCTTATCGATAACGTGTGAAGAAGGTTCTTGTTGGCTAAGTCGTTTGGCTTAAGGAGTTTGAGGGTTTTTATCTTAAGTGCCCTGATATAAGGCTTAATCTAAGTGATTTGAAAGGATATATGATTGTTACTGATTTTAACAATGATTTTAGAGTTTGAGATACTTAATAAATTATATGGACACTTTCATTTACCCGGTTTGCATTATACAAAAACTTTACTTTACAATGGTAAAGTAAGTACGTTGATTGTTTAAGGGCCGTTTTTGGTGTTAAGGGCGTTATTAACCTGGAGGCATGTCGATTTTATTCGTAATTTCTTTAAAGCTTTGTTGTAAGTTATAATATGTTTTTAAGTACTTACCGAGGGCGGGAATTTACTCGTTAGATGTACGTACGCTGCAAAAACTAGGAGCGTTAGCACTAAACTATTAGAACCTATAGTGTCGTTAAGGCCTTTTACTACTATTTATAGACGTGTCTCCAAATCCATAAAGCTTTCAATTTCCAACGTGAGGATATTATACGTTTAGCGAAGTAAAACGTATGCCTTTTTAACTTTCCTAATGCTTTAATAGGCTTTTACAAGTACTTATTTACACTAAATACCCGTTATCTAAGTATATTTTTTGGAATTTTACCGCGAAAAAGTTTGTACTAGCATTGTGGACAACGACGTTAAGTAATTCCAAGTACATGTTAATCCAAAATATTCTTAGTATTTTTTATGTATCCTTTACTGAAAGGGATTCTAGGAACTTAGCTCCGTTAAAAAAGGTTGCGGAATTGACAACATGAAGAATAGGCTTATTATCTAAGTAAAATACATTAACAAAAATTTCGTAATTAAAATCCTTGTCGTTTTTTAATATAAACTTAAATCTCTGGGGCGCTTGAGTATACGTTTAGTAATAGTGGCAAAGTTTTTTAATGGATTTCAAGTTGAAGTATTCTATATCATTGTACCTTACAAACCGTTAGACGTTGTATAACTTATTAATGGTTAGATAGTTAGAATGCCGGTGTAATTAATATATTTCCGGTTTTGTTCGGTGAAATATTATTACTTCCGAGTTTTGAAGATAAAATTATAAGTGCTCCTACTTAAAGGCAAGTGGGAACCTCTGGCCGTTTTTTACCAGTTCGTCTACATTGATATCTACATTAACGTTTAGAGTTTTTATATATTTAAAATAAAGACAAAAGTGAGTAAAGGTCTTGAAGATGTGGAACTTAATTATTCCTATAATAGTTTAAACTATTGTTATCACTAATAACAATAATTATTCGCCGAGGCTAAAGCCAAATTTAGCCTTACTAATATTATGACGATTAATCTCAATAACTATAATTCTTTTCTTTCGTAACGCTACATACTGTAAATAGCCTTTTATTAAGTACTTTAATACCCTTATATTTGGCATAATTCGTTAAAACGTATGGTTCGCGTAATGATCGCAGAGGTCAAAAATATTTCAGGGGTAAGAAACTTAGTTAAGATAAATATATAGGTCTTTACCACCTAAACGGTATAAAAAGACGTAGTCAGCTGGTGACTGGACCGTATTAAGAGCAGTATTTTTATATCGTTTGATTTGTTTAGGAGCATTAACAACAATATTAACTTTCTTATCACCTTTAACGTTCACATTTTAATCTAAATAATCCTATTTCGAAGTAATAGAATATAAGGCGTGATATATTGCCTTCGGGCTATTACATTTGGCGAGGGGTACCGAGTTAATTAATAACTGAACTTGCTATAAATTTAATATTTCTTGCTACTATTATGACGATTGTATTTCCGGTTAACGAATTCGTCTAAATCTTATTAGCGTTAATATAACTGATACCTCTAATTTAAGGTTAAGGTTGATATGTTAAACTTTAAGTATTATAAGCGCCCATACTTACAGTCGAAGTAGTTAATTATTATAAGGTCTTTTTCATTTAAGTTAAGGAAGTTGCTGACTTAGGAGTAAATAATGAGCTAATTTAGTATACGTATCATTACAGTAGTAAGCGAAAAACGTAACTAGCTAAAAAAGCCTTTTTAGGTGGTATATAAGCGTTATAAAACGTATTCGAACTTATTAACATCCGTGACTATTACTCGTACTTATTCGCAAAATGTAACTTCGCTAATATAGGTTTTTCCCATTGTTTTTTGGCATAGCATTAATTTATCAAACATCTAATTAAACACGTTTCTTGATATTTGCTCCTCTTTCCTTTTCGCTATTATTTTAATCCATCTTAAAATAACTCAATTTATATAGTATTATACCAAATAAACGTTATATTCGAAGTAGCTCTTTATGCTATCATATATTTCGCGAAATGTAATTGCTTACGTTAAAAGGAATTGGTAGTAGTTCTTGGAGTGCTTTATAAGTATTTCGAGAAATAGTAATTGAAAACTAGAAGGAGGAACTTTTATCTATTTACAGATATTTACAAAGGGTATTATCTTGGTATTGAAAAGGTTATAAGACTTTCCATTATACTTTTCTATATTATCCCAGATTTTGGCGATGTTCATTATAAGCTTGTAGCTGATGTTAACCATTTTAACCGGTTTTAAAGAAAGGTCGCGATAATCATCCTAGCCGTAATTAATATTTTCTGGTAGTTCAAACCTTAAATCCTCCGAGGTACAGTATTAATGATAATTACTAGTCGTCTGGCCTAAAGAGTAAAGTCCTATAATAGGACTTATATTGGGATTCCGCACGTAGGTAAATTTAAAAGTGAAAGGTTTTTAAAGATCTTAAAGAGTAAATTGTTAAAGGGCGATTAGTATTTAAACGTTTTAAAAAGCTTACCGATTTTATCTAATTAACTGGTGGAGGGCATTAACATCAATACCTTTAACCGCGTTGGTGACCGTTGCTTCACGTGCCCTACCGCCGTTAAAGACGTACTCTACGTTGTTACGTAAAGGTATTAAATTACTGAATAGGTTAAAAGGTTCCGTATCTCCAACGTATGAATAGGTTTAACTTAGCGAAAGATAGGTTGAAGGTTCTTTGAAACGTATATGTAAGCGTTATAATCCCTTAACTTCTTTTTATTTTCCTTATAAGTTTTGAAAATTAGGGTCTTAAGGGCATTTATTAAGTTTAGTTAAGTTAATAAGGGTTTTTGCCAGTTTGGTAGAACTTTTTTCTGATATGTTAATCTCTTGGCGTTTAAGTTTAGCCTTTAATTTGAATTTGATTCCCTTCTAAAAATTCTTTCATATATTTAGAGTTTAGTCATCGAAAAGGTTACCAAAGTTTCAGAAGGCGCGTTCGCCATGGTTCAATTATTTATCACTGTTTTGTTGAACAATATAGTAGTCGACGTAATTAACTAGGTGATTTTTTGTTAAGTCTTTGTTGACATCTTGTCCCTATATATTTTTATTATAGTATTTTATAAAGATGGACTTTAAGGCTCAAATTGCTTCTTTTTTGGAGAGGTCGGTCATGGCCTTAAAATGAGTGCTGGTGGTGAACATCTTAATGTTTTGGCTTTGTGGTACGTGTAACGCAAGAGACTTGGTAGTTTTGGGCGTGAATTCTTGATGTTTTGATGTAAATTCGCGTAGGAATTTATTGATTTAGCGTGAAATTGCGTGACATGACTTTTTCAGCGAGAATTGGCGATTCTCAATGTTTTTACTTAAAGCAGCGAACTCAACGATTGAAGTTGATAAAAAGGGAGTAAAAAGAATGAAATAAGGGTAAAAGTATGATGTAAAGGGTAAGGTCGAAGGTTGTTGTTGGTGATAGAAAGCGAAGGTTGTTTGTTATAAACTGTGAGACTTGGTCATTTTTGCAGCAGTAGTACCCGCAGTAGTATTGACTTAACCGTTTGCCAACTTGCTGAACTTTAAGACTTCTGACAGTTAATCTTAACGTTCTTTTTCTCTAAAAAGGATGAATGAAGTTTCCTTGGTATTTTTAGTAACGATACCGTCGCTACCTTTAGTTTGCCATAAAGATTGACGTAGCTCAAAGGTCTTCCTTACGTACTGCCGTAAAGACTAACATAGTAGTAAGGGCCCTTCCCAAGAATCTTTCCTCTATCCTAATCGCCGTTATTTGATATAAAGCGTAACCGGAAAGTAGCTTCTTTTTATATTTAGCTTATTTGTATTTAACCTAATAGGTAGGCAAGCATTAATCAGTGTTGGTAGGCTTTAGATATTGCAACGTTATAGATTCGATTGGTCGAAGTAACAGTAGTATTGCGTAGTTAGATAGTGGATGTATTGTTCTAGGTTTAGCAGACCGCTAGCCGGTTTATATTGTAATTTGTATGGCCAATTGCTTGGCCCGTTCCCTAGAGTGAAGTTCAGTGTACTGCAATCAACTTACACCCAATGCAGTAAGTCTCTACAAAGCAATACACTCAACTTGCAGTATAGTCAACTTTACTGTAAGTAAAATTGACCTACTACACTGCATGTAGTACTATTCCAACATTTCTGGTTATTACGTTTGGCGGAGGGGTGTCGAGTTAACGAATAGCTAGACTTATTACAAATCCAATATTTTTTGCTATTATTACGATGATAATACTTGCGGTTAATAGGTTCACCTAAATTTTGTTAACGTTAGCATCGTCATTGCCTTTAATTTGAGGTTAAGGTCGATAGGTTAGACCTTAGGCGTTGTAGGCGCCCGTACTTATAATTAACGTAGTTGGTTATCGTAAGGTCTTTTTTATCCACGTTAATAAAGTTACTAGTTTGGAAGTATATATTAATCGAATTCGGTGTACATGTTATTACTTTGGTAAGCGAGGAGCGTAACTAGATAAAGAAGCTTTCGTAAGTGGTATTTAGGCGTTATAGAGCGTATTCGAACTAGTTAATGCCCATGATTACTATCCGTACTTGTTTGCAAAGTATAACTTCGTTAATGTAGGTTTTTCTCATTACTTTTTGGTATAATATCAATTTGTTAAGTATTTGATAAAATACGTTTATTATTAGTTTTTCCTATTTTTTTCGCTATTATTGTAGTTTACCGTATTATGGCCCAGTATGTATGGTATTACGTAAGGTTAATATCGTGTTTGAAGTAGCTTTTTATATTATCGTAACTTTCGCGAAACGTTGTTGCTTAAGTTAGGAAGGTTACGTAGTAATCCTTAGTGTGCTTTTTAAGTATTTCGGGAAAAAGTAAGTGAAAATTAAAAGGAGGAAGCTCTATTTACTTTCAGATGTTTAAAAAGGGCATTATCTTAGTATGGAGTAGGTTATAAGGCTTTCCGTTATATTTTTCTATATTATCCCAGATTTTAGCGAAGTTCGTTATAAGTTTGTAATTAATGTTAACCATTTTGATAGGTTTTGAAAGAAGGGCGCGATAATATTCTTAGCCCTAAGTGTTATTTTTTGGCGGTTTAAACTTTGATGTCTTCAAAGTACAGAACTAGGGGTAATTGCTAGTCGCCTAATACGAGGGGTAAAGTCCTATGGTAGGACCTGTAATGGGCTTTCGTACGTAAGTAAATCTGAAGGGGGGAGTTTTTTAAAGGGCTTGACGATTAAATTATTAAAAGGCAATGGGTACTTCAAGGTTTTGGAAGGTTTAATAATCCTGTTTAATTAATTAGTGTAAAGCGCCAATATTAATACATTTAGCCACGTTGGCGATCGTTGCTTTACGTACTCTGTCGCCGCTTAAGGTGTATTCTGCATCATTACGTAAAGGTATTAAATTACCGAGTAGATTAATATGTTCCTTATCGCCAACGTATAAAGAGGTTTAACTTAATTAAGGGTAAGTTAGAGGTTTCCTGAATTGCATATGGGGCTGGTAAAATTTCTTCATAGCTTTTCCCTTAAGCCGTAGGTTATAAGGACATTTTTTAAGCTGAGACAAATCGAAAAGGGCCTAAGTTAACGTTATAAAGCCTTGTACTTGAACGAAGATCCCTCGTTCCTCTAATTCGGACCTGAATCTTAACTTAACCCCTTTTTAAACCGCTTTTTATATATTTATTTTCCAGTCTTTAAAAAAGTTGTAATATTTGTTAAGTACGATTATAGTTGCGTCTAGTGTTATTCTTAACAATAAAGCATCCGATGAAGTTGGTAAGGTGTTTTTTAGTTGATTTTTTGTCAATATTCAGTACCCAAAAGTCGTTGTCATAGAATTTAATGAAACTAGTTTAGAGCGCTTTAGTTGCCTCTTTTTTTACAGGGTTGGTGATAGCTTTAAGGTAAGCGCTTGCGGTAGATATATTGACGTGTAGGGCGAGGGAATTGGTGTGAAATCGTGTGGGAACTTAGCGATTTAACGGCTTAGTAGCTTGGTATAAGGTCGTGTAATGTGGCTTTCTTAACAAAATTTGGTGTTTTTGCTTAACGCAGAAAATTTGACGATTAAAGTGATGTAGGGAGTGAAAATAATAAAGTAGGGTAAAGTCGAAGGTCGTTGTTGGTGGTAAAAGGCGAAGGTTATTTGTTATAGTTGTTTGGCATAGAGACCTAGTTGTTTTTTTGTAATAGTAGCATCCGTAATAGTACTAACTTAGCTGTTTACTAACTTGCCGAACTTTGAGAATTTTAATAATCAATCTCAACGTCTTTAAGAAAGGTCAATAAAGATTTCATAGTATTTTTTTAGTAATGATACCGTTGTTTACTTCCAGATTTCCGTTGGAGATAGACGTCATCTAAAATATCTTCTCTATTTTCCTGTTAGGGATTGATGTAGTACTAATAGAGGTCTTTTTCAAGAATATTTCCTTTACCCTAGCAGCCGTAACTGTAGAGCGTAATAATCGGAAAGTAGCCTTTTCTTTTACTTAGCTTATTTGTGCTTAACTTAATAGGTAGGCAAGCACTGATTAGTGTTGGTAAGCTTTAGACTTTGCAATGTTGTCGATTCGATTGGTCTTCGAAATAACAGTAGTATTATGTAGTCAGATAGTAGATGTATTATTTTAGGTTTAGCAGACCACTAGCCGGTCTGCACTGTTATTTGTAGGACCAATTACTTGGCCCATTCTTTAGAGTGAAGTGCAGCATACTGCACTCGACTTACACATAATGCGGTAAGTCTCCACAAAGCAATACACTCAATTTGCAGTACAGTCAACTTTACTGTAGGTAAAGTTGACCTTCTGCACTATATGTAGTACTATTCCAACAAGAATTCATAATTTATACCAAATATCCTACTTCAATCGGAAAACGTTTAACGTCTTCAGAAACCATTAATAGGTAGGTCTTGTATAATGGGTCGTTTGTTATTTCTTAATTTTATAATTTCTTTAGGGGAGCCGATTCGATAATAAATCAATTATTCGGTGTTAACGAAATTAACGGGTTTAACGCCGGCCGGATCGACGGTAATACCCTAATTATTGGCATTACAGTCTTTTTCGGTGTTTTCCCAGTTAGCCACCCGGGTGCGGGCCGGGCTCACATCGATCCTGCTAATATGGATACCTTAAAATCCTCTGGATTTTTTAAAAGCGTATGTTATCGCGATTTAGTAGCTAAACCTCTTTTGAAACAAATTTATTTATATATTACTCCGCAATATTTGTTTTCATCATATTTAAGTTCATTATTACTATATTTGTTGGAATAGTACTACATGCGGTGCAGTAGGTCAACCTTACCTACAGTAAAGTTGACTATACTTCAAGTTGAGTGAACTGCTTTGTGGAGACTTACCACATTAGATGTAAGTTGAGTGTAGTACACTACACTTCACTTTGGGGCATGGGCCAAGCAATTAGCTATATAAAATACAGTGTAAACCGGCTAGCGGTCGACCAAACTTAGAACAATATATTCACTACTTGACTAATGCAATACTACTGTTACTTTAACTAATCGAATCGACAACGTTGCAACGATTTAAAGACTTACGAACACTGATTAGTGTTTATTAGATTAAGCATAGATTGGCTAAGCAGAAGAAAAAGCGACTTTTTGGTTACTCTTTACAGCAAACGACGGCTAGAGTTGAGGAAAGATTTCTGCGAAAGTTCTTTACTGTTGCGTCGATTTTTACAGAAGTAAGTAGAAAAGACTTTTAGATCGCGTCGGTTTTTACGAAAGCTTAAAGATAACGATAGTATTGCTATCGAAAACACCAAGAAATCTTTATTAACCTTTCTTCAAGATGTTAAAATTAACTGTTAGAAGTTTCAAAGTTCGGAAAATTGGCAAACGGCTAAGTTAGTACTACTGCGGGTGTTACTACTGTAAAAGCAACTAAGTTCCTACGCTAAACCTTCCTTTACTACCAACTAAAAACCTTCGACCTTACCCTTTACATTAAACCTTTGCTCTTTCTTTACTCTTTTCACTTTTATCACGACAATTCAATCGTTAAATTCGTTTCTTTAAGCGAAAACACTAAGAATCGCCAAGTCGCGTCGAAAATACACGTTACATAACTTCATGTTAAATAGTCAAGTTTCCACCCAAATTCACGTCAAAACACTAAGTCCTACCAAGTTTCTACACCCAAAATTACCAAGTCTTTCACCCTATACATCCATCAAGTCCTATATACGCTGAAATATTTAAATGTCTACCGCTAGCGTTTAATTTAAAGCTATTACCAACCCCAAAAAGAAAGAAGTAAATAAAGCCTTCGGAACTGTTTTCACTAATTTTTACGACGACAACCTTCGGGTGTAAAACGTCGATGAAGACTTAATGTAAAAACACCTTACTAACTTTATTTGCTGTTACATAATTATATAAAACGTCGGCGAAAAACGTGACTAAATTAGCGGTACTTTCCGAAAATACCGTAAGTTTTTTGATGACTAAACTATTAATACATGGAAAAAGATTTAGAAAACTGTTAAGTTCAAGATAAAGGAAAAACTTAAACGACGAAGGATCTACGTATTATAAGAGGGTTTTCCTAAGCTGGCAAAGACCTTATTTAACTTAGCCAAATTTAAAGAATATTTTTAAAACCTATAGCTTAAAGGTAAATATATTAAAGAACTTTACTACTTACATATACGATTTAAGGAACCTTCCATTTATCCTTAGATAAATCAAGCCTTTTTATGCGTTAACGATAAGGAACATGTTAACCTATTCGGCAGTTTAGCACCTCTATGTGATAATGCGGAGTACGTCTTCAGCAGCAGCCGAACGCATGAAGAAAGAGCCGTAAACGCGGCTAGAGGTATTAATGTCAGCGCTTTACACCAGTCAATTAAACAAGATCGTTAGGCTTTCCAAAATCCTTTAATGCATATTCTCTCTTAGCAATTTCACCAACAGTTCCCTTAAAACCTTTTTCCATTTAGGTTTACCTATACGTAAAAGCCTATCATAGGTTTTAATATAGGACTTTACCCCTCGGATTAGGCGACTGGCAACTATCATTTACACCGTACTTCGAAAGCCTCAAGGCTTAAATTTCCAGGAAATACTATTTAAAATTAGGATAACTATCATAACCTTTTTCATGATCTATTAAAATAGTTAATATTAATTATGAGTTATTTATAGATTTAGTCAAAATCTGAAACAATGTAAAAAAGTATAACGGGAAGTTATACAACCTCTTCAACACCAAAATAATACCCTTTTTAAAAGTTTACAAGTAAATATAAGTTTCCTCTTTAAGTTTTCACTTACTTTTCTCCGGAATCCTTATAGAGTACGACAAGAATTACTACTAAACCTTTTTTATTGAAGCTACTACGTTTCACGAAATCTATAACAGCATAAAGGACTACTTCGAATACGACATCTACCTCACATAATATTATACAGACTAGGCCATCACGCAGTGGATTACAATGATAGCAAGGGAAAAAAAAGGAGCAAACGCCAATGAATATCTTTAATCAGATGTTCGATAAGTTAATTTTATGCTAAAACGTAATAGGAAATGCTTATGATAGCGAAGCCATACTTTGCGAGTAGGTACAGGCAGCAGTTACGGGCGGTAACGAGTTCAAATACGCTTTATAACTCCCAGATACCATTTACGAAGGCTTTTTTGAGCCAATTACATTCCTCGTCTACTATTATAATAATACGTACACTAAATTCGCTTGGTATGTACCATTAAGCCAGAAATTTCCTTAACGTATAAAAAAAACCCTATGATAATTAACTATATCGACCGCAAATACGGTTACAAACGCCTTTAACGCCTAAGGTTTAGCCTACCTGCTGTAGACTAAAGGCAGTAACCACGTTCGCGCTGATAAATCCAAGATTTAGGCGGACTTATTAACTATAAGCATTATCGTCGTGATCATAGCAAAAGATGTTGGATTTATAGCAAGTTTAGCTGTTAGTTAACTCGATACCCCCTTGTTAAACGTAACAATAGAAAGGCAATATATTATGTCTAATACCTTACTACGTTTAAATAAGATTATTTAAACCAAATCGTAGACTTTATGGGCGACGAACCAATTAATGGCGTTAATACTCCTAATTAGATTAAGTGACACGAAAATACTACTCATAATACGACCTAATAACTAACCGACCACGTTTTTTCATATTGTTTAGGAGTTAAAGACCCTTATATTTACCCTAAATAAGCCTCTAACCTTTTATATACCTTTAATCTTTGCGATCGTTACACAGACTATATGTTTTAAGGTATTATATTATATATAAGAGTAATGAGGTACTTAACAGGAGGCCATTCGCAGTATATAGTGCTGTGGAGAGAAAGCACTATATCCACTAAAATCAATTATCACGATACTAAAGAAGTTAAAATTAGCTTTAAACTAGGCGAATAACGATCATTATCAAAGATAACGGTAATTCAAACTATTATAGGAGCAATTACGTTTTATATTTTTAAGTCCCCTACCCTTTTTTTTACTCTACTTAAAGTATATAAAGATACTCGATGTTAACGTTGAAGTTAACATAGATGAGTTGTTTAAAAACGACTAGAGGTTTCTAATTACTTTTAAGTAAAGGCACCTATAGTTTTATCTTCAAGACCCAAAAATAGTAGTGTTAAATATAACGAAACCGGAAATATGTTAATTATATCAGCGTTTTGATTATCTAACTATCAATAGGCTATACAAAGTCGTAAAGTTCGCAGGGCATAACGATTTAGAATATTTTGCCTCAAAAACTATTTAAAAACTTGGCTAATATTATAAAACGTATACCTAAGACCCTCGAAAATTTAAGTTTATACTAAAAAACGATAAGAATTTTAACTACAAAATCTTCGTCGATGTATTTTACTTAGATAATGAACCTATCCTTTACGCCGTTAATTCAGTAACCTTTTTTTACGGGGCTTAAGATTTACAATCCCTTTTAGCAAAAGCTACATAGAAAATGTTAAGGATACTATAAATTAATACGTACCTAGGTCTACTTAATTTCGGTTTCTACGATACTATTACTAACTTTGCAGCAGTAAAGTTTTAAGAAAATACTAAGATGAAAGGTATTTAGTGTAAATAGGTACCTATAAAATCTAATAAAAAATATTGGAAAGATTTAAAAAGCGTATGTCATATTTCGCCAAATTTACAATATCCTTACGTTAAAAATTAAAAGTTTTACAAATTTGGAGGCACGTTTAAAAATAGCAGTAAAAGGCCTAAACGATATTGTAAGCCTTAACGGCTTAATGCTAACGTTATTAGTTTTCAAAACGTACCTTCACCTAATAAGTAAATCTCTACCCTAGATAAGTATATAAAAACGTATTACGATATATATCAAAGCTTTGAGGGAATTATGAAGAAAATCGGCACGCCTCCAAGTTAATAACGCCCTTAATACTAGAAACATCTTTTTAATAATCTATGTATTTACTTTACTGTTGTAAAATAAAGTTCTTGTGTAATGGTAGCTGGGAAAATAAGAAAGACTATATAAGATATTAAGTATCGCGAATTCCAAAGTGGTTGTTAAAATTGTTAACAGTCTTATATCTTTCCAAATCACTGAGGTTAAGCCCTATATCAGGGTTAATAACGATAAAAACCATTATACTAAATGAACGAATTAACACTAATTTCATTCACTTATTATTGATAACTAATAAAAAGTCGTTGACGCGAACGACCTCCAAAAAAGAGAAACGCTACAAAAAAGAAATATAAATAGGGTTGTATCTATAATACTATTTTGATAAGTAGGAAAGAAAAGGATAATGAAAACTTGATACTAAAACTTCGAATATAAATGAATATTAAAACTTTCGGTAAACCTTTTAAGTAATGTGATAAAGTCAAATTTAATGGTTAATTAACCCGAGGGGTTATATAATCCGTGTAGAAAACCAATTTAGACTTTTAAGACCTAAACGTTACGATTTTTAAGTCAAGGATTATTTACGAGGTTAATGGAAAACCTATGTGGTAACCATCCAAAAAATACGTTTAATCGTTTGATGATACGTCGTTAAAGGTAAAAACTAGATCTTGACATGGTTACTAACAATTTGAAAAATGAGTTAACGTTTAATAATCGTTATGACAATAAGTTTTGTTAGATAAAGCCAAAGGTAAGTTTACACTTAATAGTAGTAATATAATGTGTACCTATATAAAATTAATAATGTATTTATTACGAATCATATTACTATAACTATTATAAGAACTACGTATTATCTACCCTTTAGGCAAGGTAATACTATATACTAATTTACTATAAAAACTAATTAAAATAGGTGTTTATTAAGTTTTTATATATTAGTCGTATTTTAAATCACGGTTAACAATAAAATCTTCAATGTTTAACCATAACCTATTAGTAACGAAAGAAAAGGATTTTGATGTAGTGGGTATGTAAATTAACGATACCATTTTTATTAAAATGTCTGGCATAATAATACTAAAACAACAAGCGATCAAAAACTTTAAATTTTGATATTATAAGTTAATAACGACGTTAATATAAGGCAGCTAACTTAACTTTAATAAATCGTTAATCTGTATATTTAATATTAATATCAGCCTTAGCTTTTGTCAAAAGGGTTAATATATTATTTTGGCTACAATTGATAGAATCAATATATTCGGTAATTAACGGTATTTGAAATAACGTGCCCGAGGTAGTTATATTGTTATTTTATGTTAATCGAAAACTTTTTACGACTTTTTCATCGCGGTACAAATATAAGACTTAGCAGAGAAAGATTTTTACCGGTTGAACGAAGGGTTTAAATAGAAAATGTCAAACTTAAACCAAGGGATTCATATAGTCCTAATCTATTTTATAAAAGCCAAGTTAATAATTTTTACAAACAGATCTTCTACAAATAATATCGATTTGTCCTTGTAAATCGACTTCCTAATGACCTTAGTTAATAAAGATATATAGAAAGATCAATTCAATATTATCGGCAACCTAATTTACTCAACCTTTTTCACGTATAAAAGGATTATACGAAACGTGCTAGCTTTAGAGGTTTACGATATAATAATGGGCTTTAATATAGGTATAATACTATAGGAAACCCTTAACTTTATTACCAAGCAGTTAAAGATTCCCTTCATTATGGTGGTGATTTGTATCGACTTAAAAAGCCTTTTTGAATACCTTTTAAAACTTGGAACTACTAGTAAAAAATACCTGATGATTAACGTAATAGCACTCCACGAAGCTTACGAAGGGAGGGAGATTGAGAAACTTAAATAAATCGAAGGCCAAGATAATCCCATAGACGTTATAATGAAGTCAACGCTAAATAAGGCCTTGGAAAGGTTTATGGACAATAACAAGCTAACTATATGTGTTAAGGGCTACGTTGATAAACTGTCCAGAAAGCCAAAATTACGTGATGGCGGACAGAAATGTACCGGCAAAGTAGAAGATTGCCAGGGAAGTAGAGTAAGTGATAATGAAAATCTATTTAACTGGCACGGTTGAAGTGAAGGCCTGCAAAGATCTATAACAGAAGAACTTTTTTTAGGAGTTAATAAACTCGAACTTTGGGGTGACGGAGCAATTAAGGTCAAATGGGGTCAATTTATATGCAATTGGGTGCAATTTAATACGGAAGTCAACTGGGATTGACAGGGGTCTGACCAGTTGACGAGGGGTTAATTCAGTGTAAGTTAAGTAAAGTATGCTACACTTCACTTTAGGGCACGGGCCAAGCAATTGGCTATACAAAATACAGTGCAAACCAGCTAGCGTTCTGCCAAACCTAAAACAATACATCCACCAATTGACCAATGCAATACTACTGTTACTTCGAAGACTAATCGAATTCATAATATTTCAACAATCTAAAGACCTACAAACAATATTTAACATAATAATAGAGATGAGTTAAAAGAATTATGTGCGATGCTCCTTAACTTCAGACTTATTTTAAAATTTACGAGTTAGTATATTAAAACGGACGTTTTCAATTGCAAGCCAGTATCGAAAATGGTATTGAAAAAGAGAAAAAACTTTAGTATATTTAACCTGACATGTCGAAATGAAATGTGGTAAGAAAAAATATTTCAATTCCTTATAATCGTTTAAGATTGTAAATGGGGTATGAAACCTATGAAATCCTGAAAACCACGATTTAAAATAGAATACCATCGCGAAAATATTTTTATCGTAAAAAGTATGGTTATATTTCGCGTTCTTTAATTGTATATTATAATGAGTTATTAGCTTTAAAATTATATATTCGTTCATTTAAAATGAATACGTTGTAATATCGTTTTTAACTAATTGATTTTTACCACCATTAACTGATCTGAGTTTTAATATATCAAAATCAAAACAATAAAAAAGGTATTTTTAACATTTAAAATATATAATTCTCTAATTTCATCTAAATTTAACGAATTATTTATTTCTTTAGTCGTACGATATCATTAGCTAAATTGGAGAAGTTATCAATAAAGTTCTGATAAAAGTTGATAAAACTTAAAAAATTTCGGATCTCCTGAATAGTACGTAAGTACTTTTATTCGCATATTAACTAGACTTTCTCGGAGTCAGCTCGAATACCTACCTTAACCGTTACGATAAAACCTAGGTAATTTACCTTTTTAAACACAAAATTATACTTTTACAAGCTAAAGTTTAATTTAATATTACGAAAGAGTTCTAAGACCACGCGAACTTTCTTTATATAGTCCTACTTAACACCGGGGAAAAAAAATAAAAAGTTCGTTTAAATAATTCTTGTTAAACTAATTTAAATCTTTTGTTATTATACATCTAATATATTGTTGAAACGTCGCCGGAATTTTCTACAGTTCAAAGGTTATAATTAACTATTTAAATAACTCGAAACATATATGAAAAGCTGTTAAATTTTCCTATTTGGGTATAACTCAAAAACGGTAAAAAGCCACTTAAACATCTAATTTAGTCAGTTGCATAGACTTTAATAACGTATATAGGGGTTTTTTAATTAAAGATAAAAACAATGATTTTATTCAATAATTTTATTTAATACCTAGTAATCGATACAAAACCATTATCTCCCGTTCGGCTTAAAATAAATGATATCGGCGTTGCAATCGATAAAAAACGTATTTAAATACAACCCTTATATATCAACTTCGTAACTTAACGTTTAAACTCGAAAAGTTAATTTCGTAACATCGAATATGATAATTTCTATCATAGTTTTCATATAAATTTATTTTTGTTCCGTCCAATATAAGTATATTTGTGAACTTTTCCTTTATATAAGGGTAATGTTATGACCTTATCTTTATCGAATTAGTCGCAAAACTTTGAAAATTTTAGTAAACAACGTAACTACTTTTCTTTTTCTTTAATAAAAATTGAAGTCGTCGCTTACAAGATTCGCGTTATTTCTTAAAGACTTATAACAAATATTGATTACGACTAATCTCCCATACGTTACATTATCCGTTAACAACAGATTATTAAATTAATTACAACCGATCCTATAACGCGTTATATATCCTTCAACTTTAGGTGAATTGGTACCGTATCGGTGACTAATACTTCTTAATTATAAACTATTGAACGACTATCGTCGATATTTCAAATGACTTATGAATATCGTATTCAAAGTATTTTGAACATTATATTTGGTGTTATTTCGGAAATAATATATATTAAAATGGGGCTAGACTATTTATCCACATTTATACGAAATTATGCTATTTAGGTATTACGTATATTTCACTGTAATCATATCATTGTATTCAAATTTCTAGAATATAAAAGCCGAATTTACTTTAACTTCAACCGTTTTATTAAAACCTAGTTTATAATACAATACTAATTATAATTAAAATCGACTGAAGTATCTAGAAAATAGGTATTATTTAAAACAATAGGGATAGGAAATGAATCCTCATTTATACGTATTGTAATCAAATTAAACTCCTTTTTACTCGATTTTATAATTATGACTTTCAAGCTACGTAACTTTTAAACGAAACTATATTTAAAAGTTTAAATTTCTCCATCGGTGTTAGTAGGAAACCTTTATTTATTCTTTTAACTTAGACTATATACACTTGCGTTAGAGGTAATACCGGGCGAAATCCGTAACCATATAAAAAGTATTCTATTGAATCATAACCTAGATAACGCCTCGCAACTTATTCAAACCGGCGTTCCTTTATCATTCTTTATGTTACCTTATGTTTTTGGTTTTCAATGTATATAGAATTGGTTTATTAAAATAACTAGCCGCGATTACCAAAGCCTTTTAACAAGTATATTAAAAACACGTAAACTACTATTATAACTATATCCTTATACGGCCATTATAACTATACGAGTTTTGATAATTATCGAACAAAACGTCGTTTTGAGTTCAAAAACTTTAATTCGTTGGCGATCTTATGATAATTCATTAATGCTACAATATATTGAACCCAGCTTACGTTTATCGTGATAGATTTGTCGTGGATATATCAAAATACGCTAAAGTGTAAGTAATTATACTTTATGGCCAAAAGATAATTTAACTCGCCCGTTTATGTTAATAATATCTTAAACCTAATAAAAAAATAGTACCTATAAGTCTTTATTATTAGTAAATAATCCCTTTAACTCGACTAAGGTTTCATTCGCGTAATAAGGAGTGTTAAAAGCCGTTTTAATATAGTCGAAAAACTTACTTATATCTTATATCCTCTTATATTCGCCGGTTTCGTAATATGTCATAATAACTTATTTTACCGCTAACGTATAATTACCTCATACGTAAAAGAACGTATATAGATTTTTTCTAATTTCTATTTTAACCGTTTTTAATATAAATTTCATCGTTTAACACGTCGCATCCCACGAAAAAGCAAATCTATAGAATTGCGAATAGTTATGTAAGTTTCACCTACCCTCAAATAGTGAAAACCCAATATAGGTTATCGTTAGATCGGCTTTAAGTTATTAAATTTTAGTTACGAACTAAAAGAGGTCGGATATAAAGTCGATAACAAAAGTCGATGAATCTGGTTATTACATTTGCTTCATAATAGATACGATATAGCTTATAAGATATTATAAACGAAATATATAGGCTTTAGTTGGCAGCAAAGTGGTAAGAGGCGTGTTTATAAAGGTGGAAAACTGGGTATTCGCCAACGGCCTATTTTCCCTACTAACAATCAGGTATAACGCAAAATGATGAATATTTACCATCGATTAGTTTATTATAAATAATATTATTTCAAAACGATAAAAAAGACCTTAATGATATATTATAATCCGACTTACGATATTAGGTCAAATAAGTGCTAATTAGAGTTTATTATTAAGGTATAGGTAAAAGATTAGAAAAGATTATAGTGGCCCTTCGTATAGAACCCATAAGTATACATAATGCCCAGACCATTACATGCCTTCGCACGTGCCATATGCAGACTATACTTGGTCTATACTCGAACCGGACCCGGACCGGATACTGTATATCCCGTTACATGCTCAGCCACATAACCTATAGGCTTAATGGCCAATAACCTGAATCTATAACACAATATACCCTTTTCTAATTCTATATTACAAAGTGCTTATTATTCAAATAGTAGTCTATCAAATATCTAATTGAAAAGATAAATTTTTGTTTTCAACTTCTGGCTATACTTCAACATATGTAACTATTGAAGAACATTTCTATTTATATATTACTAGGCGAAGTTGATATCGTAATAGAAAAAATCGCTAAGATTATTGTAAATCTCCTGCATTTTTAAGAAATTCATTAGGTGATGAAATTAAGAATACTAGACTTAATTTATAGGAATATTAAGGAATAAAAAGTCAAATTTTGGTAAGCCTACCACCCTGCCTATGATCGGCCTTTAGATATTGCAATGTCGTTGATTCGATTGGTTGAAGTAACAATGGTATTGTAATGATCAAGTGGTGGATGTATTGTTCTAGGTTTGGCAGACCGTTAGCCGTTCTGCACAGTAATTTGTATAGTCAATTGCTTCGACCATACTCTAGCGTGAAGTAAGCGCATACTGTACTTGACTTGCAGCTAATATACTAGGTCCATAAATAGTACATTCAACTTGAAGTCAGTATAGTCAACTTTAATGTAAATATAGTTAACCTAGTACACTAAAATTACTACTATTCAACATAAAGATCTAATAACTTGATTTTTATTTAATAGTAATTGTTGAAGAATAGTTGTAATTTAATATCTTAATAGTTATACAATTCATATTTATTTTCTTCCTTCTTACCTTAACTCTTTACCAAAGTTGTAATCGTCATACATTTTATATCAACTATGATAGCATTTCAAATTAAAAATATTATATTGTTTATATGGACGTTTTAGCTCTTTTTATTACGAAGATTGATTTTAGTAGGAAAATCAATCGTTTTTGAAAGAGTTTAAAAACAAAAGATTCAATAATTATACACATTTTAAGTTTGTATTGTAAAAGGACTAAAGCTGAAGCTATCGCTCAAAGTGGTCGGATTCTGTCTATAAACCTCGATGAAAAAGAGAAAGAAAAGTCTCTGCTAGAGAGCGGCTATGGAGCTAAGATGGTGCAACCCTCTCTCCAGTCACGTGACGTGTGGAAGCTTGTTCTTAAGCGGCTTCCTCTCTGCTTTGGAGCATCGCAGGAGCGTGTAGAACTACCAGAGTTGGATCCCATATAATACTAGCTAGGTACTAGCCTGTAACATCACTCTTAAAGACACCCCCCCCCTTTCCCTCCTTTTCTGTTTTTTGTTTTGTTTTGAATAACGCCGCAAGTACAAGGAAGGTAAGCGCGCTTTCCAGAACGTCGTGGTTCCGTATAAAAGGTACTAGGCTATGCTAAGCCGAACATTACATAAAAGGTGCCCTAACGCTCCTTTGAAAATAGTCCCTGAACTTTCAAATTCAAAAATAAAACTTCTTTCGCTTTTTAACCTTTAACTTTTTCGTATAATATTATCGTATAATGTTAATACTTTTAGCCTTATAGTCCTTACTATCGTTATACTTTTAGCCTTACAACCCTTTATATCATTATAATAAATCCTTAACTTGTTATTAAAGTCTATAGAGTTATTAAAAACATATGTTATATATTTCGAAACTACTAAATTTTACTAAATAATATAAAGTTTCCACGTTACGAGCTATTGATATATATCTCGATCAAACTCGAAAATAAATGTATTTTGAATATATTTACAAAATAGCCTATAACCGCAGGACATTCTATACAAAAACTAAAGGTAAGTAATTCTAATAACTACGAAAAAGCTACTAATAAATGGTTAGATATTAATGTCCGATATTACCTTTATTACGTTGAAGTTATAAGCTGTAATTCTAATTATACTTTTATATCGTCAAATTTAAATCCAGATATAAATAAGACCATTAAAGAGTTATTTAAAACGTATTTGGAGTTCAACTTTTAAAACCGAGGTAAATCCTCATTTTTATGAGTCGTTTTATAGTTGTTAACGAGCGGTTAAAAAGCGTGTAAACTTAGGTAATCGCCGTAAAAAAGGATATAAGAGTACGTCGCGTTACGTAACGTAAAGTCAACACCCGAAACAGGGCGGGTTTTATCTTTGCTACTCCCGTATACTCCAGGAGCCTATTAACCGTAAAATTAATTAATAAGAAATATAATATTTAAGTAAGTTTCTCATAACAAAGTAAAAAAGTAAAGGATAAAGTTAACGAATAGCTAAAAAACGTTGTTAAAAGCGATATAAAAGTTTATTAAGGTTTCGAAACGCGTTAATAATAAACTGAGTCGTATAGATACCAAATTAAGTTTGATTATTAAAATAGGTAATAAACTACTGGGTAAGGACTTAGACTGGAATTTCGAAGATATATTTAAAGAAACCCAATCATAGTTATCAGTTTCTAGGAATAATACGTTAGTAAACGTAAGTTACTGTAGTCGTTGCGCTAAAAAAACAGCTTTTTAGGTCCCAGTTAAAATAGTTGATTTTAAGAAAGGTATTGCAGTTGAAATCCTATTAGACGAAGATAGGTTCGGGGAAAAAGTTAAACTTAAACCATTAAAACCAGTTTTTTTTTCAAACCCCTAACGAAATAGGGTACCCTTATAGGTCAGTGTAAATTATGATGCAATAATCGTCAAATAATCGCAAATGAAATATCGGTAAAAAATTATAAAACTAAAAATGTCTCGTATTTCCAAAACCGTCGTCGAAACCACTTATTCCTGGATAACGCGTAATTTTTCTAGGTTTATATATATATATAGACATTAATTTTAATAACGAATTTTAGATATTGGATTTTTCAAATATTGAATTCATATTTAAAAATATCTAATTTAAGTCCCACAACGATCAACGTATCAAGGATTTATTTAACCTGAGTCATATAATTATTAAAAATACCATTGAAGTAAACTAAAATATGGTCGAAGTAAACGAAAAAAAAAAGGATCAAAAAAAGCGTAACGAATGATAAATATAATGTTAAAAGGTAATAAGGGTGATGAAAAAGCCAAAAGAAATAACAAACCATTCTAAAAGTCTAAAACATATACAAAATATATTCTTTTACTTATTTCCCTCCTTAATATAAAGCTTATAAAAATAGGCTTTAACATTTAACTTAATAAACCACTTAACCTACGAAATATTTGCAAACTTATTTTTTAAAAAATAAAGCGGGTAACGATTTGCCTTGATAATAATATTTAATCGACGGTAATTAATATAACATCGTAATCCTTTTTCAGGTTTCTTAATGAAAAGTACTAAGGCGCCCGTTAAGGAACTATTTACTCGAATATAACCCTAATTAAATAGCTCTGTCAACGTCTTACTTAATATAAAAATCTTCTTACATAATATTTCGTATAAAGAACCTTACGGGACTTCCAAAGGTTAGCTTTAGTTATCGGTGTGAAGGACAATTTCGTAATCCTCTTTAAAACGGTAAAGGGGCAGCTTCTTGTTAAGGGCTTTGTTAAATAAAGGGGCGAATTCTTTAAGATTAGCAGAGAGTTTGTCGTAAATGAAAACGAGTGGTTTTAAAGCGAATACCTTATTAATATTTTCAAAGGAAACGGTGGCGAGTTATATAATAACAGCTCGGTTTTTGCAAGCTTGTTGTATGATAACGTAAAATATAGCGACGCTGACCCCTTTCAACTTTTTTAAAACGGGCGCAAATCCCTGCTTTTACACGGAATAATTACCGGCTTACTTTATAAGTAATATATATTTTGTAATATTGCAAATAATTTATTAATATCGTATTTAAAGTTTACCTAAAATAATGTCGTATTATAAGGAGAGAACTATATTAGATTATATTCGATAACGATATTTATTGAAATTGATATCCGAAAAAGTAATAAAGTAAATAAATTGTAGGGGAAAATCGCGTACGTAATACATAACTTCGTAGAGTTGTCTTAAGGGAATAAAGAAACCTAATAACTTTAAATGATTGGTAAGCTACTATTTATAACACATATTTATTAAAACGTAAATAAAACGAATAGAATGATAAAATAAATTTATCATGAAAGGGTAGTTATTTGAAAGTTATGATAGAGTTACCAAGTCGAATTAAAGTTCTTCTAACTCTTATACGAGATTGTATACAGGAGTTACGCTTTTTCTTCTCCAAAATCAATAAAATCCTCGGCCGAAATAAAATGGATTCCTATAATGGCCTTAAAGTTAAAACCGTTTGGGCGTTACGCTAAGTCCTATAAGTAAATACGAATACGGTAACCGTCCGCGTCGTAACGTAAATATAATCTGAAGTTTTTATAATGGAAAAGTTTCAAATAGTAAACCTAATCGGCGCGCCGCTTAAAAGTGGCTCAAAAGGCATTTACGCTAGTTATAATAACATCTCCCTAGTTATCCCGAACGGGCGTGTCGCTGCCGTTATTCCTATTACGGGAAACGTCCCTAATGATAATAATATTAATATCGCCGTAACGAGTACGGAAATTATAAAGGCCTTCGTCAATAAGTTAAGTGCGAGCAACCCATTTATTATAATCCGCGGGTATTTCGTGAGGGAGTAACGTATTAGTAAATATATTATTAATAGATCCTTTTAAAATTGTGATTTTAACGGTGGATTTCTAGGTTATACCGCTAACCTCCGCGAGCAAAGTTTCTCAAACGTCAAAAAAAAAAAAAAAAACGTAAGATCGTTCGCAAACTCCTTATTTTATTCTCGTAAGCCGAATAATAACTATTTTAACCGTATTAAGGCTATAATAATAGGTGCGAAGAATAGTTATAAAGGTGTCGGGGTTACTAATACTGCCGTCGTTTCTATTGGTATAATAACGTTTTATAACAACTTTCGCGAGGTATTTTAACCATTGAAAATAACGTAAAAGTAATTTTATATACCGATAAACTTCTTATTTCAACGTGATTTACATATTATCGTAATTTTTCATATAAGTAATCGTAATTTAATATCGGAAAACTTAATCGAATAGTTAAAAGGCTTACGTTTAGGCCGTTAATACCTATCGACAAAAACGCTAATATCGTAGTCGAAGTCTAAGTTATCGTCGTTTAGAAAGCTAACATGGTCCCCAGTAAAAAGCGGTATAATAGCAACGTCATTTATACTATACGTGGGGGAAACCTTCTAAAAAGGAAATTAACCCAAAAACACAAACGTACGGACAATTTTAAACTATCGGATTATATTTGTTAAAGCGTTTGATTCGTCTGTATCTCGTTATTTTAGGCGTAAAACGTACTCCCAAACGATTTCCTCCCACTCGATAAACTCTATACGTAAGGTATTGGTAAAACGTTCTTATTAAGTTGTAAAATAATCGTATTAAGCCGCTAAAGCGCTTTGGAGCTGCTTCTTAACGCACGCGTTAAGGAATTACTCTAAGACCTGGGGGTCTAAATTCGGTAGGTCGAAGAATACATATATAACCCTAAGCTATAACCATTAAAAAGTAATTAAAATACTATTGAAAAAAATTCGAAGTTTATATGTAAAGGGACTAAGACCGGAGCTATCGCCTAAGGTAATCGGATTCTGTTTATAAACCTCGATGAAAAAGAGAAAGAAAAGTCTCTGTTAGGGATTATCTATGGAGCTAAAATGGTGTAACCCCCTCCCTAGTCTCGTAACATGTAGAAGCGTATTCCTAAACGGCTTCCTCCCTACTCTGGATCATCGCAGGAGCGTATAGAACTACCAGGGTTAGATACCTGGTAATATTAGCCAGGCACTAGCCTGTAACATGTATATATAACCACCTATTCTTTATAATGAGATCTAATTTTACTTATAAAACTATTAAAACTAAATTTACTAGAAAATGTATTAAAAACGTATTAAAGATCATTATAAACTTGATAATAGTCATATTCGTTAGAACAATAGTAATTGCATTTCAGTAAATCAAATTTACTTATAGTAACATTGACTATACTGATTTTAAATTGATTGCATTTTTTTGTGTGTCTACTGTATTAACTGCAAGTTAGATACAGTATGTGCCCGCTTCATACTAGGGCACGAACCAAGCAATTAGTCATATAAATCAGTGTGTAGACCAGTTAGCAGTCTGCTAAACCTAGAAGAATACATCTATCACTTGACCACAAAATAATATTGTTACTTCGATCACATCTCGAATCGATAATATTGCAACTTCTTAAATCCTATCAACACTTATTAGTTATTATTAGATTAAATACAGGTTTACTAAGTAAAAGAAGAGTCTATTCTCCGGTTGTTACGATTTGAGCAAAACTAAGGTAAAGGGAATACTCTTACGAAAGGCCTTTATGTATTGTACCAGTCCAAAACGGCAGTAAGTAAAAAAGACTGGTTAACTGCGACAGTCTAAAACGGAAATCTAGAAGTAGCAACAGTATCGCTATTTAAAAACACCAAGAAATCTTCACATATTTTTTTTGAAGAACAGCGTTAATATTAACCACCAAAAATCTACAAAATCTTTAAATTGTCAAATAACCAAGTTAGTATTACTAAGGGTACTACGACTGTAAAAACAACCAAATCCTACAGCTTGAAATTTTTAATTACAACTAATAACAAATACCTACCTTTCGATCTTACCCTTTACACCAACATTTCCATCAATACTACTCTTTTCCCTCTCCTACGTCATAATCTCCGATTCAATTGTTAACATCTTTACTTTGAGCGACAATATAAAAAATAGCTAAATCGCATTAAGGAAGCCACATTTCGCAATATTATGTTAAATCTTTAAGTTTACACACTCTTCAATCGCCAAGTCCCACTAAATACTAAGTCTTATACCAGTTGAAATATTAAGATAGCTATCGTAAGTACTAGAATTAACGTCATTACTAACCCAATTGAAAAGGAAAAAATGAAGGAATTTGAACCTGTTTTTTAAAGTATTATAATGAAGACCTTTGATTTAGTGACGTTGATAAGTTTTTAATTAAAGAATATATAACTAATTACTTTAGCTAGTATTTTTTTTGTTATGGATGTGGGCGAAGACTTTGGCTATGGCTAACGCTTTTTTAAGACTTTGGTAAGTTTTTTAGGCATTGTATTATTGATATGTGAAATTCAATTTAATGGAGCATTAAATTTAAATTAATGGTAGGGGCTAACAGATGTATAATTCACATACCAAAAAAAGACTTTGAAAAGTTTAATAAAAATCTTCTTCAAGTTAGTTTAATTTAAGGATCATATTGAAGATACTTAATATTAAAACTTATAATGAAAATAGAAGAGTGTTAAAAACTTCTAACGCATTTATAAACGTTTTAAAGGATTACCCTCCAATTCCCAATTAAGTTGAACTTTTTCATACTCAGAAAATACAAAACTGATTGATTTTCTCAGAATCTGAACATCTCTACGTGATAAAACGGAGTATGCCTTTAGCGGTAGCAGAGCGCGTGAAGCAGAGGCCGCTAACGCGGCAAGAGGAATTGATTTCGGCTTTGTTTACCGTTTAATTAAATAAAACCGTTAAGTCTTTTATAATCCCTTTTACAGCTGAATATTTTTTTACCCTTAAAACTTCCTTTAAAATTGTTAAACCACTATATTCCCTTAAGGTTTTCCCTGAAACTATTCAGCTTTTGAAGAAGTTTCTCACGGTAGGTACATATATACACATAAGTTTATCAGATGAATCATTATGTGATTTTACTCTTAGCGCTAGGTAATTGGTAACTACCTTTACTACCGTGATTTGAAATCATTGGGAAATACTACCGAGAATTGGCACGACTATCGCGACTTCTTTCCTAGACCCGTTAAGATATCAATATTAAATATAAGTTTTTCACGAATTTTGCGAAAATTTGAAACGATGAAGAGGAGTGTAATGGGAAGCGTTAAAACTTTTTTACACGAAAATAATGCCTTTTTTAAATATTTAGAAGTAAATAGACGTTTTTCTTCCAAGTTTTTACTCACTGTTTTCTAGAATCCTCATAAAACATGTAAGATATTATTACTTGACCTTTCTGATGAGAGTGACAACGTTTTGAAAGATTTACAATAATATAAAAAATTACTTCAAATAAGACGTACACCTTACGCAATATTATATAGATTGGGCTACAATAAGATAAACAATAATGATGGTTTAAAAAAGAGGAGGAAATGTTAATGTATGTCTTGAATTAGATGTTTAAAAATTTCATCTTATGTTAGCAAGTAGTTAATAAGGCTTACTCTGGCGAAACCACGTTACGAAAATAGGTAAGAACAGTAATTACAGGTGTTGACGAGTTTAAGTACGTTTTATAAAGTTGAAAAAACAACTTGTAAAGGTTTTTTTTTAGCTAATTACGGTTTTTATTTACAATTGTAATAACCCATACGCCAAATTAGCTTAATATATACCTTGAAGTTAATAAATTCCGCGATTAAAATAAAGAATATTGTGTGACAGTATATTATATCGATCGTAAATATAGGAGACCTTCGGGTTTTAATTTAAGTTTTTCATATGGAAAATGATAAGTATACAAGCGTTAATATCGAAGGTGATATTCAAACAGAATTACGAACCGTAAAAACTATCATCGTAATAGTGGTAAGAGGTATTATATTTGTAGTAAGCCTAGTTATTGGTCGATCTTTCATTTTTTGGCTGAGCGTAATAAATATCAGGTAATGTATTACAATTAATACCCTATTGTTTTTAGGTAATATTAATTAAATTGTATTGTAAATCGTGAGGGTAAAGAGGTCGTTCTTGTCGATAACGATATACTAAAACAGGTTATATAGTATAAAGATACTGCATTTAAAGCGGCTCACTAATTGGTCGACTGAGACCTTTTTTACCGTTCAAGTGGAAAAGACTCTTACCTTTACCCTAACCAAGTATTTAACTTTTTATATACCTTTAAAATTCGCGATTCTTACGCGGACTATACATTTTCAAGTATTATACTAAATATAAGGGTAGCAAATTATTTAATAGAAGACTATTTGCAATGTATGTCATTACAAAGAGAAAATATTACTACTATAGGAATTAACCATTCAAATGTTGAAAAAATTTAAGTTATCTTTGACTTGAATGAATAACTATTGTTATTAAAAACGAATATTATTTATATTGTTGTTAGTCTAATTACATTTTATATCTTTGAATACCTTTATTTCTTCTTTATCTGTAAAATATAAAGATTCTTAGTGTTAATATTAACGTTAATATTAACGAACCAGTTAATAACTATTAAAGGTTTCCTTTCTCCTTTAAGTGGAGGCACCTTTAGTTTCATCTTCAAGGCTTGGAAGAAACGATACTAAATCTAACGGAGTCAGAAATTCCTTAATTACACTAGTGTTTTGCAATCACCTAATTTTCGATAGGTTGTAAAAAAATCTTCAATCCGTAGGGCATGAAAATAAGGAATACTTTACTTCAAAGGCTATGTTAAATCTCTTTCATGATTGCCAAACAGATTCTTAAACCCCCCCAAAATTCAAATTTATACTAAAAAACGATAAGGATTTTAATTATGAGTTTCGTTAATGTTTCCTACTTTAATAAAAAACTAGTTCTTTACGTTGTTAGTTTTGCAACCTTCTTTTACAGAATCAAATTCCTTGAATTTCTGTGAAGGAAAAATACTTAAAAAACGTTAAAAATATTGTGGAACAATACGTATTTCAGCTTACTTAACATCGTTATTTACGATATTAGAACTAAATTTACGATGACGGAGTTTAAGCCGGACGCGAAGATAATGGGAATCTCGTGTAAAAAGAAAAACCTATTAAAACCCACTGAAATATTAAAAAAGTCCAAAGGATATATGTATTATTTTGTAAGGCGTACGATATCTTCACATTGAAGATTAGAAGCTTTACGAATGAGGAAGCATGTTTTTCGATAATAGTCAAGGGTCGAAATAATATTGTAGGCCTTAATGGTTTAATGTTAACGTTATTAGTTTTTGAAGTATATCCTCGTTTAACAAGTAAATTCTTTCCATTAGTTATTACCTAAAAAAGGCTATAGCGTACTTAAAGGCCAATAAGGAACTAGAGAAGGAATCAGTACGGCATTCAATTAATGATGATTTTAATACTAGAAATGGATTTACGAAAATCGACGTGTTTTTTACCATTGTAAAATAAAATCTTGTATAATAAAAGCTAAGTAAACATAATAGCCTATTTGAAATCTTAAATATCGTCAACCCTAAAGCAATTGTTAAAATTTCTAACGGTTCTACAACGTTTTATATAACTTGGACTAAACCTTATATTAAGACGATCAATAATAACAATAGTAATAGCAAAGAATATCTTTAAGCTAAGCGAATGAATAAATATAACTCTTTTTGACACGTAATTAATTAAGTGATGAAATGTAAACGGTGCGGCCGACTATTAAAGAAGAGTAATGTTAAGAATAAGGAATATATATCGGGCCAGATCTATAATACATTTTGGGTTCATAGGAAAAAGAAGATTAATCAATACTAAGTTATTAAACTTTGAACATAAAGCGTTATCAAGACTCTAGGTAAATTTGTTAATAAAAACGATAGGGTCGAGATTAATTGACCTATTACTTGGATAGTTGTATAATTTATATGCAAATGCAACTTTGTCCTTCAAAATCCCAGTATTACAATCTTCAAGTTAAGTATTATCTACGAGGTTAAAAGTAAGACCACGGGGCGATTATACGAAAAGTTATTCCTAATCGTTTTGAGTTACTATGATGAATATGGAAATTAGATTCTTACGTCATCACCAATAATTAAAAGGATTAACCAACATTATATAGTCGTTTCAATAGCCAGTATATTGGCAAAAACAAATAGGTAGTTAACTTTTCCCAATTGAAATATAATTGAAACGTATTTATTGTCGGTAAATCATTTATAATGGATATTTTTGTTCGAATTACTGTAAGAACTCTGTGATAAATACCTTTCGGAAACGGTTATTAAATGTATTAAACTATTATACAAATTAACTTAATTGTGCGTTTATTGTTTTTTTAACTTACTAATCGCACTTTAGATTCATTTTATTTATAAAATCTTTAATCTACGCTTTATATTTTATCTTGAAATAAGATTAAAACGAAAATTTCGGACCAGTGAGTTTGTATACTGACGGTATCTTTTTCGTTAAAATTATTAGCTTTGTAGAATTGAAATAGCAAGTAATGAAAAAATTAATGTTTTGAAGTTATAAGCTAATTAAAACTTTGGAAAAGGGTAAACATTTTAACTTTTAAATATTATTAATCTGTAAACATAGGATTGACGATACCTATATAAGCTTTTATTCAAAGGATTAAGGCACCGATTTTGCTACAATCGACAAAGTTAACGTGGTTAAGATATAAAAATACTTGGAGTAACGCGTCCGTGACATTTATATTGCCATCTTATGTTAGTTGAAGGCATACTACGACTTGTAGATTACGGTATAGGTATAAAATCTAACGGATAGAAACTTTAACCGATTAATAAGAGATTCGAGTGGAAGATCAAAAGTTTGGAACAGGGAATCAATATGGTTCCAATTAATATATAGAAGGCTAAGTTAATGATCTTTATGGAAGATGTTTTTACGAATAACATAGACTTATTATTAAGATCGGATTCTTTATGATGATTGTTAATGAGATGGATTATAAGAAAATTTGTTGAGTATTATTGAAAACTTGATTTATTGGATTTTTATTAAATGTAATAGGATCATTCCAAGTGTATTAACTTTGAAGATATATAGTATGATAGCTGGTTCCAATATAGATATAACGATGTTGAGACCCTTTAATATCGTTAGAAGGTATTAAAAGATTTTTCCCTTTTGTATAGTAATTTGTATCAATTCAGAAAACCTGTTTGAATACCTGTCAGAATTAGGAATTATAAGTGAAAAACGTTTCATAATCGATATAATAACATTTCAGCTTACGATAGTAGAGAGATTAAGAAATTCTAGTAAATTGATAGCCAAGATAATCCTGTCGACGATATAACAAAACCTTTATTAAATAAGGCTTTTAAGAAGTTTATAAATAACCATATGATAATTATGTAAATAGAAGACTACGTTAACAGGCCATTTGGCAAGGTTAATTTACGTGTCGACGATTGGAGATATTTTGTTGAATTAGAAAACTGTTAGTAAATTAAAGCCGGCAACTTGATTGATTAACATGATTAATTTGAAGGTTTATATTAGTTTATAAAAAAAAAAAACTTCTTTAAAGAAATTAATAAATGGGAACTTAGAATCGTGGGGTAAATGGAAGTAATTAGGGTTGATTTGACTGTGGAATTGATAAGGGTTTGGCTATTTGACGAGAAGATAATTTCATTATAATCAGAAACAATTATTCGACTTTATTGATATACACGTACAAAATAAAAAGCCGCCAGTATTGGAATAGTAGTGATTACAGTGTAATAAGTCAACATTACTTATAATAAAGTTGACTATACTGATTGTAAGTTGAGTGTATTATTTTTTGGTTTTACTGTATTGATTGACAATCAAGTGAAGTATGTACTTATTTTACACTAGCGAACGGGCCAACAAATTGGCCATACTGTTGGAATAGTATTACATGTAGTTTAGTAGTGGGTGTAAGTTGAGTGCAGTATGCTGCACTTCACTCTAGGGCATGGGTTGAGAAATTGGCTATACAAATTACTGCGCAAACTGGCTAGCGGTCTATCAAACCTAGAAGAATACATCTACCACTTAACCAATGCAATACTACTGTTCTTTCGACCACGATTCGAATTGACAACGTTTCAACGATCTAAAGACCTGTCAATACTGATCAGTGCTTATTGGGTTAAGCACAGATTGACTAAGTGGAAGAAAAGGCTACTTTTTAGTTACGCTTTACGTTAACAACGGCGGCTAGAATAGAGGAAAGATTCTTGATAAAGGCCTCTATTAGTACTGCGCTAGTCTACAACAGTAGGAAAATAGAGAAAACTTTTGGGTTGCGTTAGTCCAAAACAGAAAAATGGAAATAGGTAATGATATTGTTATTGAAAACACCAAGAAATCTTTATGGATCCTTCTTAAATGAAACTGTTGAGATTAACTGTCAGAAGTCTTAAAGTTCAGTAAGTTGTCAAACGGCTAAGTCAGTACTACTGCGGGTGCTACTATTGAAAAAATGACCAAGTCTTACAGCCAAACAACAAATAACCTTCGCCCTCTACCACCAATAACAATTTTTGACCTTACTCTTTACACCAAAACTTTGCCTATACTTTACTTTTTTTCACTTTCCCTACGCTAATTCAATCGTCAAGTTCGGTGTTTCAAGCGAAAACATCAAGAATCACCAAGTCGCGCCTAGAAATCTATGTCACGCGACTTTGTACTAAAAACACTAAGTCTCTTGCCCTATACATCCACCAAATCCTATATAGGCTAGAAGCTTAAGATGTCTACCGCTAGCGATCAATTTGAAACAATTACCAACACCGTTAAACAAGAAGAAATTGGAGCGCTTGGAACTGCTTTCATCAAGTATTATAACTATAATCTTTGGGGGGAAGACATTGACGAAGACTTAATTGAAAAGTACCTAGTTGACTTTGTCGGCAACTTTATCGTTGAGTAAAACGGCGGCGAAGAACTCGACCGCGATAGCCGTGTTTTTCGCAAGTATCATGAGTTTTTCGACGATTGGATTATTAATATATATATATATATATATATATATATTTAGAAAACTAGTAAATTTAAGCTCAAAGAAAAACTTGAACAAAGAGGAATCTGTGTATTATAGAAGGGATTTATTAATCTGATAAAAACTTCATTTAAATTGGCTTAGCTTAAAGAATGCCTTTAAGACCTACGGTCTAAGGGAAAGAGTATTGAAGAACCTTAACACCTTTATACGCGATTTAGAAGATCTTTTTTTTACCTTTATTTAAGTTGAATTTTTTTACACGTTGGAGATAAGGAACCTATTAACCTGCTTGATAATCTAGTACTTTTATGTGATAACTTGGGGTACTCCTTTGGTGGTGATAAAGCGGGTGAAGAAAGAATCGCTAACACGGCTAAAGGTATTAAAGCCAACGTTTTACACCAGTTAATGAAGTAAGATCCTTAAGCCTCTTAAAACATTTAAATACCTCTTTCCCCTAAACATTTTACTTAAAATCGCCAGTTTTATTAAAAACATTCCCCTTTTATATTTACCAACATGTGAAAGCCTACTGGAGGTCTACCTATAGGACTTTACCTTAGGTGAAGCGATTGGAAATTACCCTTAACACTGTGCTTCAGAAGCTTTAAGGCTTAAACTATGAATAAATACTAATTAAAATTTGATAAATATTATGAACTATTCCTAAGGTCTGTTAAGATGGTTAATATTAATTATAGGCTGTTTACGGATTTCACTAAAATCCAAAGCGATGTAGAAAAGTATAATAGGAAGCCTTATAACCTTTTCAAAACCTATATAATGCTTTTTTAAATATTTTTAAATGTATGAAGGTTTCCCCTTTAGGTTTTTACTTACTATTTCCCGAAATCTTTATAGGATACGTTAAAAACTACTACTTAATATTTCTTACTCGAGTTATTACGTTTTGCGAGATTTATAATAGTATAAAGGGTTACTTCGAATACGACGTCCACCTTACGTAATATTGTATAGATTGGGTTATTATGAGGTAAATAACGATAATAGTTAATAAAAAAAAAGGAGGAAATACCGATAAATATATTTAACTATATAATCAATAAGTTAATATTATGTTGAAAAGTAATGGGGAAATTGTACTCTGGTGAAGCTATACTTTGTCAATAGGTATGGATATCGGTTACGGGCTTTAATGAGTTTTAATACGCCTTACAACGCCTAAATACCCCCTACAAAGGTTTTTTTTAGCTAGTTGCGTTTCTCGTTTACAACTGTAATAGCGTGGTTAATAAACTCGTTTAGTATGTACCCTTAAGCCAATAAATTCCTTAAAGTAAATGAAAAAGACCTTATGGTGGTTAATTAAGTCGACTGTAAGTACGATTATTAGCGCTTTTAATGCCTAAGGTCTGGCCTACCGGCTATAGACTAGAGGTATTAGAAATAGCTATGTTGGTGCTAATAAGGCTAAGATTTAGGTGGACCTATTAACCATAAGCACTATCGTCGTGATAGTGGAAATGGATGTTGGATTTATGGAAGTTTAGCTGCTGGCTAATTCCACACCCCCTGTCGAAATAAATAATAAAAATGTGATGTATTATATCCAGTAACTTACTACTTTTTAATAAGACTATTTGGATTAAGTCGCAGAATTTAAAGGCGGCGAGTCAATTGACGGCAATAATGGTCCTAAATAAATTAAATGGCATAAAGATAATGCTTTTAGTCCGGTTTAGTAACTAGCCGACTATGTTTTTTGTACCGTTTAGGTGTTGAAAACCCTTAAATTTACTCTAACCAAGCTCATAACCCCTTATACACCTTGAGCCTTCGCGATTATTACGTGGACCATACGTTTTAAGGTATTATATTAAATTAAAGGGTAGTAAAGAACTTAATAAAAGGTTATTCGTAATATGTAGTACTTCAGGAGGAAAATATTATAACTACTAAGATTAATTATCACGATATTATCAGAGTAAAATATGATTTTAAACTAGGCGAATAATTATCGTTATTAGGGATAAAGGTAATTTAAATTCTGGTGGAAGAAATTATAATTAGACATCCTTAAGTCCCTTACCTTTTTTTTTGTTTGGGTGATATAATGACCTTCTGCATTAACGTTGACGGTAACTCAGACGAGATAGTTAAGAATAGCTAGAAATTTCCCCTTAATTTTAAGTGCGGGTACCTATGGTTTCATTTTTAAAGCCCGGAGATAATAGTGTTAAACCTGACGAAGCCGGAAATACGTTAATCACATCGGCGCTTTAATTACTCAATCGTTAACAAGCTATATAAAGACCTAAAATTAGTAAAGTGTAAAGATGAGAATACTTTTCCTTAAAAGTTATTAAAAGATTTTGCTATTACTGTTAAATATATATCCCAGTTTTCCGAAGATTGAAGTTTATATTAAAAGACCATAAGAACTTTAATTACTAGATTCTCGTTCATATATTTCATTTGAATAATAAGCTTGGTTTTTATGTTGTTTATTTCTTAACCTCTTCTTATAAAGCTAAGTTTCTGAAATCCTTCTCGGCAAAGGATACGTGAGAAACGTTTAGATCATTGTGGATTAACACGTAACTAGGACTCCCTAACGTCATCGTTTATTATATCGGTATTAACTTTGTGGCGATAGAGTTTTAGGAAAACGCTAAGATAATAGGTATCTAATGTAGATAGGTACCTGTGAAAGTCTATTGGGGTATTGAAAAGGTTAAGATGGTATACGCCTTATTTCGCCGAGCGTATAATATCCTTACTATTAGTAGGCCTTAGACTTTGCAACGTTATCGATTCGATTAGTTGAAGTAACAGTAGTATTGCATGGTTAGATGATGGATGTATTGTTTTAGGTTTGGAAGACCGCTAGCCGGTCTACACTATAATTTGTATAGCCAATTGCTGAGCCCGTACCTTAGAGTAAAGTGCAGCATACTACACTCGACGTACAGTCAATGCGGTAAATTCGCTCAAAGAAATACGCCTAACTTACAGTATAGTCAACTTTACTAAGAGTAAAGTTGACCTATTGCACTATATATAATACTATTTCAACACTGGTGGATTTTTAGTTTGTACGCATACGCTAGTATGGCTAACCAATCTTTTCCGGTTACCATTAAATTACTTCCTCGTTAACTAGCTACAGCCTTGTCAATTCCAGTTGGCTCCTATACAAAATTGCACCCAATTGCATACAAATTAACCCTATTTGACCTTAATTTCTCCATTGCCCTAAGGTCCGAGTTTATCAACTCCCTCAAAAATTTTCTTCGCTACGTGCCTTTACAAGTCTTTACTTTAACCATGCCACTTAAACAGATCGCCGTCATCAATCCCCTAGCAATCTTTCAGTTTGCCGATACACCCCTATCCACTGTTACGTAATCCGAGCGGTTTATTACTGTAGCTCTCAATTCGTATAGTCAGCTTATTATTATTTACAAATATTTCCAAGGCTTTATTCGGCGATATCTTCGTTATAGCGTTAGCGAAGTTATCTCTTCTATTGATTCATTGAAACTCTTTAATCTCCTTCCTTTCGTAGGCTTTACTAAGTATCATCACGTCGATTATCAGGCGTTTTTCGCTAGTGGTTCCAAATTTCGAAAAGTACTCGAAAAAGCTCTACGAATCAGTATAAATTACTACCAGTATAAAAGGAATCTTTAGCTACCTGGTAATAAAATTAAGGGTTCTCCACAATGCTATGCCTACGTTAAAGCCTGCCATTATACCATAAATCTCCGATACTAATACGCTTTGTATAATCCTTTTATACTTAACGGAAGTCTAGTAAATTAGGCTACCGATAATACTAAACTGGTTTTCCCATCTATTTTCGTTAAAGAGGGTTATTAAAAAGCTGATTTATAAAGATAAGTCGAAGTTATTTATAAAGGATCCGTTTGTAAAGATTATTAACTTGGCTTTCGAAAAATCGATTAGAACTATATTAATTCCTTGGTGCAAAATACGCATCTATCACTTAAACCTTGCATTTAGCCGGTTCAAGTTCTTATCCATTAGTGTTTATACTTGTTCCGCGATAGATAGGTTGTACGAGGCCTCCGGTTAGCATAGAGTAGCAATATAGCTATCTTGGGCACGCTATTCTAGGTATCATTAAGCCTTAACTTTATTAGTCTTGCCCATTATGAATAAAACGGAGTCTTGGCCCTTTTAGCGAAAGCTTAAGCCGGTATTAACACCAAATATACAAATTAACAATCTATTCATGTCTAATTAGGTGTTTTCTATCAACGTTATTACTAACTTGTAATTTCAAAACTTAAAATTCTTAATTGCCTACTATTTCAGTATTATAAAGGTAGCCATTCCAACGAAAAGTATATCGTCAATTTACATACCTACTATACTAAAATCCTTTTCTTACATTATTAATAGGTACGGGTCATACATTAATGGTTTTATCGCTGGCTATAATTTAAAGTACGACTAATAGGTTAGGAATCAGTAGATTCCTATTTTGGCCAATATATATAGTAGTTTAATATAATGTGTTACCGTGCCTAGAAAGTAAATAGAACGAAGTTCATATAGCAACTTTAGTAATACAATTCTCTATAAATCCGTTTCTAACTACATATAAGCCTACGTTATATTCCAGCTATTAAATATAAACTTGACTTTAGTTTTAACTAATGAACTTGTTATTAAAATAACTATTAAACGTTGGCTAATTTTTTTAATCGTTAGCGATTATATAAGGATCCAGCTTTTGATTTTATTACCATATACTTAAGCGATTAAACGTAATTCTTTTATATAGCCGCCCTGTGATCTTGATTTTGACCTCATAAATAATCTTCGACTTAAAAATCGTAACGTTTGAATTCTAAAGCTTAAAGTCGGTCTTTAATACAAATTATATAACTCTTTGAATTAATAGACCGTTAATATCAACTTTATTTCTTTACTTAAAAGACTTATTAGAGATCTTCATAATCCCTTATACTCGGAGCTTTAGTACTAGGTATTCGTTATCCTTTTCTTTTTTACTTACTTAAGTAGTACTATAGATGCACCCCGGTATTTATTCCTCCTTTTTAACGTTTTTTTTTTCGGAGGTCGCCCGCGCCGGCAGCGTTTCATTGGCTTATTGATAACGGATAGAGGAGTTTTATATTAGCTTAGTCGCTTAGCTTAGGGAGCTTAAGAGTCTTTATCATCAGTACCCCTAATATAGGGCTTGACCTAAGTAGTTCGAAAGGATACATGTCCGTTAACAGTTTTAACAACTACTTTAGAGTTTGCGATACTTAATATCTTTTATAGGTTCTTCCATTTGCCCGGCTTCTGCCACACAAGGTCTTCACTTTGCAATAGCAAAGCAAGCACGTTGATTGTTGAAGAGCCGTTTCTATTTTATGAGGGATTAGGGGATTGATTAGGGCAAAAGTAGGGGTCTTCACTATCCAAACGGTACAGGAAAGCGTGGTTGGCTAGTTATTGGACCGTATTAGAAGCAGTATATTTATGCTACTTGATTTTCTTGGCGGCGTTAACGGCTTCAATTAGTTCATCCCTTTAAAGTTTACGATTTTCTCCAAGTAGTTCTTTTTGAAAGAAGTGAGGTATTGGGAATGATATACTAATTTCCTGTTATTGAGTTCGGCAAAGGGGTACCGAGTTAACTAACAGCTAAACTTGCTAAAAATCCAACATCTCTTGCTACTATCACGATGATAATACTTACGATTAACAGGTCCACTTGAATCTTGTTGGAGCCAGCGTAGCTGATACCTCTAATTTAAAGCTAAGGTTGATAGGCCAAATCTTAGGCATTATAGGCTTCCGTATTTACAGTCGATGTAATTAACCACCGCAAAATCTTCCTTATCCACGTTAATAAAGTTGCCAGCTTAAAAGTATATACCAAGCGAGTTTAGTATACATGTTATTACTATGGCAAACAAGGAGTATAACTAGCTAAAAAAGCCTTTGCAAGTGGCATTGAGGCGTTATAAGGCGTATTTAAACTCGCTAATACCCGTAACTACTACCCGTACCTGTTCGTAAAGTATGGTTTCACTAACATAGGCTTTTACCATTACTTTCTGTCATAACATTAACTTATCAAGTATCTAATTAAGAACGTCCATTCGTATTTTTTCCTTTTTCTTTCTTACTATTATTGTAATTTACCTTGTAATAGCCCAATTTGTAAAATATTACGTAAAATGAATATCGTGTTCGAAATATCCCTTTATAATATCGTAGATTTCGCGAAATATAATTGTTTGTGTTAGAAAGGTTAAGTAATAATCCTTTGTGTGTCCTATAAAGATTCTATGAAATAGTGAGTAAAAAATAGAATGGGAAACCTCTATCCATTTACAGATATTTAGGAAGGGTATTATCTTAGTGTCGAAGGGGTTGTAAGGCTTTCCGTTATACTTCTCTATATTATCCCAGATTTTGGCGAAATCCATAAGGAGTTTATAGTTAATGTTAACCATTTTGATAGGTTTTAGAGAAAGGTCGCGATAATCGTCACATCTGTAAGTGGTGTTTCCTAACGGTTTAAGCTTTTGAACTTTCGAGGTACAGTGTTAAGGGTAATTTCTAGTCGCTTGGACTGAAGGGTAAAGTCCTGTTATAAGACCTCCAATAGGCTCTCGCGCGTAGGTAAATTGAAATGGGGAAGTTTTTTAAGTGTTTCAATGATTGAATTACTAAGGGGCAATAGGTACTTAGAGGTTTTAAGAGGCTTAACGATACTGCTTAATTAACTAGTGTAAAGCACCAATATTAATACCTTTGGCCGCATTGGCGGCCGCTACTTTACGTGCTCTGCCGCCGTTAAGGGCGTACTTCATGTTGTCACATAGTGGTAATAGACTGCCGAATAAGTTAATATGTTTATCGCTCGTATGTAAAAAGGCTTAACTTAACTAAAGGTAAAGAGGAGGTCCCTTGAATCGCATGTAAGGGCATTAAGGTTCTTCATCTCCTTTTTCTTTTGGACGTGGGTCTTAAGGGCATTCTTCAAGTTAGGCCAAGTTAAATAAGGTTTTTATGAACCTAATAAAACTCTTTTTAATACGTAAATCCCTTGACTTTCAAGTTTCTCCTTTAGCTTGGAATCAATAGCTTTTTGGATCTTTTTTCATATATTAACAATCTAGTCGTTGAAAAGTTTATATTATTTGCGAAAAATACGTCTGCCGCGGTTACGTTTTTTACTGCTATCTTATTTCACCTTATAATATCCGACGAATTTGGTAAGGTATCTTTCGGTTAAGTCCTTATTAATATCTTCCTACTTAATTTCATAGTTGTAGTATTTGGTAAAGATAAATTTGAGGGATTTAATTAATTTTTTCTTCTCGGAGTCAATAATAACTTTAAAGTAAGCATTAGTAGTAAACATCTTAACGTGTAGGGTGATAGAATTGGTGTAAAATTGTGTAAAAACTTGGAAATTTAGCGTAAAGTTGTGTAATGTAGCTTTTTTTACACAACTTGGTGTTTTCGCATAAAGTAATGAACTTAACGATTAAGGTTGATGTGAAGGGAGTGAAAAAAGTAAAGTAAGAGTAAAGGTTTGATGCAAAGGGTAATTTTGAAGGTTGTTATTAGTGGTAAAGAGCGAAGGTTGTTTATTGCAGTTGTTTAGCGTAAGAACTTGGTTGTTTTTCTGTAGTAGTAGCACCCATAGTAGTATTGACTTAGCTGTTTGCTAACTTGCCGAACTTTGAAACTTCTGATAATCAATCTTAACGTTTTCAAAAAAGGTTGATGAAGATTTCTTAGTGTTTTTCAATAGCAATACAGTCGCCTACTTTTAGATTGCCGTTAGGAACTAACGCAAACCAAAAGTTTCTCTATTTTCCTACCATTGGAGACTGATATAGTACTAATAAAGACCTTTCGCAAAAATCTTTCCTTTACCTTAGCTGCCGTTGTTCATATAAAGCGTAACTGAAAAGTAACTTCTTCTTTTACTTCGCTTATCTATACTTAACCTTATAAGCACTAATCAGTATTGGTAGGCCTTAAACATTGTAACGTTGTTGATTCGATTAATCGAAGTAACAGTAGTATTGAGTGGTTAAATGGTAGATGTATTGTTTTAGGTTTAGCAGACCGCTAGCCAGTTTGCACTGTAATTTATATGGTTAATTACTTGGCTCGTGCTCTAGAGTGAAGTGCAGCGTACTGCACTCGACTTGCCACTAATGAGGTAAGTCTCCACAAAGCAATACACTCAACTTGCAGTACATTCAACTTTACTGACAGTAAAATTGACCTACTGCACTGCATGTAGTACTATTCCAACACTCACGTTGAAAATTTGAGATTTTATGGATTCGGAGGCACGTTTATAGATGTTAGTAAAAGGTTTGAACGATATTATAGGTCTTAACGACTTAGTGTTAACGTTGTTGGTCTTTGGAGCGTATCTAGGTTTGACAGGTGAATCTTCGCCTTCAGCAAGCACTTAAAAACGTATTATAGTCTACGGTAAAGCTCTAAGGGAACTGCAAAGAAAATCGGTACGTCGTCAGGTTAATAATGCTTTTGATCCCAGGAATAACCTTATAATAATCTATGTACTTGTTTTATCATTATAAAGTGAAGTCATTATATGGTGGAAGCCGAGCAAATAGAAAGACCTATATAAAATATTAAGTATCGCGAACTCTAAAGTAATTGTTAAAACTGTTAACGGTTTTTTATACTTTCCAATAACTTAGTTAAAGCCTTATATTAGAGTTATTAACGATATCAACCATTAAGTTAAGCAACTAAGCCAATATAGATTTCTTTTACATGTTATCAACAAGTCGATAAAATGCGGCCAGCGCGAACAACCCCTAAATAAAGGAACGTTAAAGAGGAGTAATATATATCAGGTCATATTTACAATACTATTTAGGTAAATAGGTCAAAAAAGGAAAATGAAAACTTAGTATTAAAGCTTTAAGCGTAGAGGATTATTAAGATCTCCAATAAACCATTCAAGGAAAGCGATAAGGTCGAAATCGATGGCTTATTAATTTAAAGGGTTATACAATTCGTATCGAAAACCGATTTTAATTTTTAAATACTGAAAGTTACAATTTTCAAGTCGAATGATTGTTTACGAGGTTAAGGGTAAAACTACGGGACGGCTGTACGAAAAATTACGCTTAATCGTTAGAGAATACGGCGATAAAAGTAAAGATTAAATTCTTACGTAATTGTTAACGATTCAAAAAAATTAGGTAACGCTTAGTGGTTGTTTTAATATCAAATTCATTAGTTAAAATAAAAGGTAAATTTACGTTTCATTGTTGTAATATAATGTAAGCTTATACATAATTAGTAAAGAATTTATAAAGGATAGTATTTCTAAAATCATTATAAGAATCATATGCTATTTATCTTTCAGATGCAGTAATACGATATATTAAGCTATTATACAAATTAATGAAAGGAGGCGTTTGCTAGTTTTTAACTTATTAGTTGTATTTTAAATTCCAGTTAGCGATATAATCTTTAAGGTACGATCCGTATTTTCTAATAACGTAAAAAAAGGAATTCGGCGTAGTGGATATGTAAATTAACAATACCCTTTTCTTTAAAACAGTGAGTTTCGTAATATTAAAATAGTAAACGATTAAAGATTTTTAGTTGTGAAATTATAAGTTAGTAATAACGTTAACAGTGCTTAGTTAATTTAACTTCAATATATTATTAATCCGTATACTTGGTATTAATACCGGTTTTAGCTTTCGTTAAAAGGGATAAGACACTGTTTTGACTAAAATTGATAATACTAATGTAATTAGAGCTTAACAGTACTTAAAATAGTGTATTCAGGGTAACTATATTATCATCCTATGTAAATTGGAGGCCTTTTATAACCTTTTTATCGCAGCATAAGTATAAAACCCGGTAGATAAAAACTTTCACCGGTTAAAAAAAAGGCTCAAGTAGTAGATACAGAACTTGAACCGCGAAATTAATATGATTTTTATCGACCTGTTAAAGGCTAAGTTAATGATTTTCATAGATGAATCCTTTATAAATAATATAGATTTGTCTTTATAGATCAGCTTTTTAATGAACTTCGTTAAAGAAGATAAAAGTAAGGACCAGTTTAGTATTACTGGTAAAATAATTTACTCAACCTTTGTTAAGTGTAAAAAATTACATGAAACGTATTAACTTCGGAGGTTTACGATATAATTGCGGGTTTCAAAGTAGGTATAGCATTATGGGAAACCCTCAATAGTATTACTAAGTAGCTCAAGATTCTTTCTATTTCGGTAGTAATTTGTACCGACTTAAAAGGCCTTTTCAAATATCTTTCGAAGCTTGAAACCACTAGTAAAAAACGTCTAATAATTGACGTAATGGAATTTCGTGAATCCTACAAAGGGAGGGAGATTAAGGAATTTCGATGGATTAACGGTAAAGATAATCCCGTAAATACTATAACGAAGGTAGTGTCAAATAAGTCTTTGAAAAGGTTTATAAACAGCAATAAGCTGATTATACGTATCGAAAGTTACGTTAATAGGCCGCCCGAAAAACCCAAAATACGTAACGGTTAGGGATGTAATGGAAAATTTGAAGATTGCCAGGGAAGTAAAGGCTGCGATAGCGATTTGTTTGATTGACACAGTTGAAGTAAAGGTTTGTGGAGGCCTATAATGACTTGTGGCGAAAGAACTTTTTGTAAGAGCTGATAAAATCGAATCTCGGAGCAACGGAGCAATTGAGGTTAAATAGGGTTAATTTGTATATAATTGGGTATAATGTAGTATGGAAGTTAACTAGAATTGACAGGGGTATAGCCAGTTGACGAGGAGGCAATCAAGTGGTAACCGGAAAAAATTGGTTAGCTATACTCGCGTGCGCGCCCAAACTAAAAAGCTGCCAGTGTTGGAATAGTATTACATGTAGTGCAGTAGGTCAACTTTACTTATAGTAAAGTTGACTATACTGAACAGCAAGTTGAGTGTATTGCTTTGTGTAGACTTACTGCATTGAGTGTAAGTAGAGTGCAGTACGCTGCACTTTACTTTAGGGTATGGGCTAAGCAATTGGTTATACAAATTACTGCGCAGACCAGTTAACTGTTTGCCAAACTTTGAACAATACATCCACCACTTGACCAATGCAATACTATTGTTACTTCGACCACGATTTAAATCGACAACCTTGCAATGATCTAAAGACCTGCCAATACATACAAATTAATGTTTAGACTGGCTAGCGGTCTGAAAAACCTAAAAAAATACATCCACTACTTGACCACGCAATACTAATATTACTTCGACCACATTTTGAATCGACAACGTTGCAACGTTTAAAGTCTTACCAACATTATTAGTATTAAAAGGCTTTTTGATAAGGTTCCTATTTAATTGAGTGGTAAACTTAAGGATTTACTATGTCTAAATTCATTAAATCTTTATTTTTACTAGTAATAGTTATATGTTGGGGTGCTTAACGAAACAGTTTCATTTTTTTCTAGGCTTAGGCAAAACCGTACAAATTTAAAATAAAATGTTGAAGGATGTTATCACTAACTATATCTTTATCTATATCTTTACGTATCCATTAAATATTTTCATCCATATCGTATTCGTAAAATACGTTTACCAAGTTTCTGTCTTTTCTTGTCTTTATTGAAAAGTAAATTCTTTATTTGTATAATTCAACCTTCAACTGATTTCCAATTACGTATCTACCGTTTTTGACATCACTAAAATACACTCATTAAACCATTCATAAGGTTCGTTTGATACTTCCAGTATTTAGTCAAATTCTATTAAGTTTCAATTGAAAATAAAGTAACCAATGTGATTGGTTAAATACTTGAATGTAAAGTTTTCGTTGACAACAGTTTACTATAAGTCGTTATTAAAGTACTTGATAAACTTAAATCTGAGGTTTTAAATTGTTTCTTATAATGTAGTTGGTAACAATATCTATCAATGATTTATGAATAACTATATAAATTTCAATTACTCTACTGATAATTTTATAATAAAGGTCAAAATCAATATATAAGGATAAGTTGTATATTATTTATTAGTTATCATTTAAAAGGTCTAAGAATTAAATGCTTTGAAATTTGGAGTAATAGTAATAACGGATAAGCTATTTACTAATATTAGTAACTTAACAACTCTAATGGTAGTATTGCAACTTCAAAACTTAAATATTCAACAAAATTGAAAATTTTAGCAGTTAATCTCAACACTAAGTTTTTCGAGAAAGAGTAAATAAATATATATGAATAATCTAGCGATAACATTTGTGACTCATAAATTACCACAAACAGCTGCATAATCTAAAAGCTTTTCCTACTTACTGCCATAAACAACTATATAATTTATAAAGTCACTTTATGAAAATCTTTCCTTTACCTTAATTAAAATAAAATGTAACGAGCAAGTATTCTTTCTTCCACCTAGCTTATCTATGCGTAACCTAATAAGCATTAATTAATATTGGTATTCCTTTATCATTGCAATGTAGTTAATTAGAATCGCAGTCGAAGTAACTAGTATATTAAATCAAAAGTGGTAATATAGTTACTTCTAAGTTTAGTAAACCGCTAGCTAGTTTACAAAATAATCTGTCTAGGCAAATGCTTAACCTGTACCCTATTTTAAATTGGGCACACCCTGAAATTAGCTTACAATTAATACAATCAACTTACAATTAGTACAGTTAACTTACAGTTTATACATTTGACTTGTACTGCAATTGACAGCTGTTCCAATATTAATAACTCTTATAAACAATTTCTTTACTAATAACAAAAACCTTGTATTAGAAATCAAATTTCTTTTAATTATTGTCAACGAAAATAAACGGTGAAATACACAGTTTTTCATCACTAACAACCTAATCTACTGAATGTTTATCAAATAAAAAGGTTACTTGAAATGTATTTACTTGAGAAGTTTACAATATAATAATAGGATTGAATATGGAGATCTTTATATATAATTACCTTAATATAATTACCAAACAATTGAAAATTATATCGATTTTAATTGTTATCGATATATATTTACAAAACCAATTCGAATATTTTTCCAAATTTGAAATAACGAATAAAAACATTTCACAATCGGCATAATAATTCGAAGTAAAATTTATAGAAACAAAGAAATTAAATTTTTAAGTAGATTAATAGAAAAGATATTCTAATTAGTCAAATGAGAAATACTTAACCGAATTAAACCTTTAAAGTTGTATAAATAATAATCAATCAATTATTTGCAGTGAAAGCTATACGTATAAGCTGTTTAGCGAAGCCAGTACATATAACAATGGACAAAAAACATGTTAAACGGTTTTGACAAACTAAAAAACAGCAAAAGCATCGATAAATAACACGATGAATAATTGTTAAGGGGTTTGAAAAGTAGGATAGTAGCTTTATTAAGTTACATACGTTAAAGACGATCTATAATTACTTCAAAATTAAAAAAAAATATATATGATAATAACCTTTTGAAACTACGTAAGCTAAAGGTTATAATTAACCCACGTAGGTTAATTAGATAAAGCCGCATTAATATACTTGTATAAGAATAAAAAGTCGCCAATATTGGGATAACGATCAATTACAATGGGTGTAGATCACTTGTACTATACCCAATTGAACATAAGGCACGAGCTAAGCTTTGGCCCATACAAATTAGGGTGCAAGCTAGCTAGCAGCTTACCCAACTTGGATTTTACATCCGCCACTTAACTTCGTAATACCATCTGTTACGCCGATATGATTCGAATCAACAACCGTTGCAAGGTCTAAAGGCCTATAGGCAAAGCCTACCAGCAATTACAATTTATTATAATTCCGGTATCACCTGCCTTGCTCCTAAGTTAATTAATTTTCGAATAGCATAGTGAAACACATGCCTATCACCTCCCGTGGTCGAGGCTTTACTAAGGCAACGGTATGATCATCCGTGTTGGACATCATGACTCCCTGTCCTGGATCTAGATTCTCGCAGTCAGCCAAGTCCACGAGGCCCCTGGAAAGATAGTGGGCCTGCAGACTCCATGCCGATGTGTACCAAATGATACATCGTCCCAGGCGCGCCCGTCCGGTGCGGCCGTGCTCGATTCCAACACGGCAAGCTGTGCCCGGTACGACGACGGCACGATCCTCCCGGAAAAAGCAGGCTTGCCGTGGACGCCCTGCCCGAGAGAATATCAAAGCGAACGTGAGCAGAGGGCCTTGGTATGCAGAAGCTCCTTGCCACGTACAGCACCGGCACCGGTACGATCGAGCAAGAATCAGCCCGAACCAGTGGCAAGACTCGACCTTCACACACACAGGGCTCGAATTCACCGATGGATGATCACCTTGCCCCAGGTCAGCCCGTCCCCCTTCCACCGAGAAATCCCCAACACAGCGTTCACCGGCGTCCGAGCCTTCTCCAATGTCGAATATGGCGACTACCAAGGCGGTACAGATGTTAGGGGGAATGGAGACACCTTTCAACGTATGGAGAAGAGGAATATACTCGAATCTTGAGAACAAGCCGTCCACTGACGGCAACATCACTGTATTCGTGCTACGTGTATAAGGGCAGAGACGTGTATCGTAATTCATCCTCGGACCATCGGAGACTCTGAGCTGCTGTTCTCTTCACCCTTCCTTCCACTGGTCCAACAGCCGTTCCATTCCCAATACCATAGATCTGATTTCTAAGATCAAACGGTCCTCTCGGCGTAACCTATACTTGGGCGATACTGCCCGGTTCTCCATCTCAGTTCACTCATGCTTCTGCTAGTTGTATTGACAGTATCCACATTGGTACGGGCCTCCACTCGACACACACACATAGTTTCCGCAGTGGCTATCACAGTCGGCCTGCGAGGAGGAACTGTAGCCTGGGATGCAGTCTGCATTTGCGCCGCTGCCGGCTAGCAGGATGGAGAGAGAGACAAGGCCGAACGTGACGAAGGACTTCATTTTGCCGGTGGAACTGTCTGTGTTCCCTGGCAAGACTGAATGTTGGTAGTAGCACGGTGTTGTTGCGCTTGTGACTTCGGTAGAAGGTGTGGTCGTTCCGCGAAGAGATGGGGTTGAGGAGGAACTGGAGGGCGTGGAGTGGACGGCGCGCCGCCGGATCCTATATGCTTTGGATTCGAATGATCATCACAGTAGCCCTCCGGATCCTGCAGGCCATGTGAAACGTAGCATGACTGCCAAATGGCGATCGACGATCGCAACTGGTCTCGCTGAGGCTCTGGGAGTCAGAGCTATGTTCTCACTACTGAGCCTCGCCTACTCCAAGCACCAATGGCAGCCTCTTCTGTCCGTCTTTTTGGTCATCATCGTGCCATGTGTACGACGAAGCTGAGCAACGTCAGCTGACATCCCTTCCCACCTTCACGGTGCTACACCAGCGTACACCATCCTGGATGGCACATCGCCATTACAAACTTCCGACTCGTGGCTCGCCGCTCGTCTGATGTGCTTCTCTGGCATACATGGGCGTTGAGCCGATCTTTTCTCTTGTTTTTCATAGGCAACGAATTGGCTTGTTATGTAGGTAGCCATGCCTTGGCCCAAGGCACTAATACTGTGGGAGTTGTAGCAGTAGAGCCATTGATTGTCATGAACAGCAAACTTACGAAGTAGAATGGTCCGGAATGGAGCACTTCTGTCTCCCAAAGAGAGACTTTGTAGGAGAGTCCGAGGATAAGCTGACTCTATCTGGACTGGTGAAACGCGTTTCGCTGCCGCTACAAAAGGAGAGAACACTAGACAAGATACCGTAGACAAGATCCGTGGACTATGATATGCGACCAATCTATCATAGGCAGACCGCACTGGGAGCAATTGGCCATTGATAGCCTGACCATCGGGCACAGCCGGGATGATCGGGGTACATCCCTGGGATGTCTGATGGGAGTGAAATTGCTACCCACAATCATGGGGAGCGTGACTATTAGATCGGAGGGATAAACAAACACTAGCTTAGAAGTAGATTAAACAACGATTCGATCTCCCCCAAATTCTCCCTATTCATATCGTATTCATCTGGTGACCTGCACAGTCGTCGAAATTTCTCACTATTCCCCTGATTCGCAGTTAGATTTACATTACATTAAGAGAAAAGAAAGTAACAACGAGAGAATAATGAGAATAACGAAGAATAACAAGAAGAATACCAGGAAGAACAAGTAAAATAACGAGAAAAATAACGAAAACAACGAGCATAAAACATACAAATACGCGCGTATCGGCTTGAATTCTTAGCCGAAACAACCCAAACTTTCAACTAGACTAAATACGATTAAAGTAATAAGTTAAGAATAGATTCTAAACATTTATTAATTTAATTTGACAAATAGAACCATTTGACGTGTATACCATCTATGAAATTTTATCCTTTTAAAAGTATAAAGACATTAGTAAGTAATAGAAGCTGACGTATAGCAAAGTTTTAAACCAAAGGAATATATTATAAAATTCGCAAATTTACTAACTTATTATCAACCATTATATAAAATGAATTTTACTTATACTTTTATTACATAGCCCACTAAGAATATAAACGACTATATTAAAAATATAGAAATTGTTGCTGAAACCTAATCCTAAGATGCGAATTTTGTCAAGAAGCTTATTAAAAGTTACTTTAAAACAGCGTTGGAAAAACAGTAAAATGGTATCAAAAGATACCTGAAGACGAAAGACGAAAATAGAATAAATTAAAAATGCTGTTTACTATACGATTGAAATTACGCCTAATAATTACTAATATTAGTGTAACAGTGAAAGTAAACTTGTTTAAACAACGTATTTACGAATTATTAGTTATATATAGAAAAAACAAACGAGTTTGTAGTGTAAAACCTTTAAATATTACAGAAAAGATTGAGAAATCGGGGTTTTTTTTTTTTTTTTGATCGATAACAGATGAGATATTAATATAACATTATAAACGCAAGTAACTAATCGCATAGTTATTAAAAATTTAAGAATGAAAACAGAATATATAAGGACGAAGTTATATATGATATGGTAAGGAAAATGCTAATCTTTGTAATGATAGTATCCAGCCGTAACGATAATCCTTTTTATTTATTTATAACGACTAACAAAATAATAGTATTTAATATAAATATTGAACGGGAAAAGCATTAGTTAAGGTCATATAAATTATGAAATGAATATAGGAATATATAAGCTAGTAAACGTTTTAGGAAAATCATGGATGTACTTTACACAATTTTTATAATTTTCGTAAGTCTTACAATAGGCTTTAAAACCACCCTCAATTTATTTCACAAACTGTTGGAACAGTAGTAATTGCAGTGCAGTAAGTCAACTATACTACTAAGTAAATTGACTGACTGGTATGTTACATTCAAATTAACTACAATTATCTTTTGTTGCTCTACAGTTCCAATTTTAAACTTTATTAATTCCCGTATACGAATCTTCCGTTCGAAACTTGTATGTACTTCAAACAAAAAATTTTAGTCAATTAAGTTGCCAGCGTTAATTCCCTGGAAATCTTCCAATTTACTAAAGTATCTTTAATTTTCTTTTTATTCGTTATTATGTAACTGGACCTTACTAACTAGCTTTTTAATTTAACCTTTGAAGCATATAGTTCGTTCATTGCTATCTACAAATATTTTCAAAGCTTTATTCAGTAAAAACTTCATAATCACGTCCGCTAAATTATCTTTGCCGTCAATCCACTTAAACTCCTCTATTTCTATACTTTCGTAGGCTTCGAAAAGTAATATTATATCGATTATTAGTCGTTTTTTGCTCATTATCACAAATTTCAAAAAGAATCAGAATAGGCTTTTCGAATCGATACAAATCATAACTAGAATAAGTGGAATATTTAGTTATCTGGTAACGATATTAAGGGTTTCTCAAATCTTCATATCTATATTAAAGCCAACTATTATACCATAAACCTTTGAAATAATTACGTTTTATGTAATTCTTTTACATTTAATAAAGGTTAACTAAATCAAATTCCATATAATTACAAACTTATATTCCTATAATTTGTCACTATTAACGACCGTTATAAGGAATCTAATATGTAACAACAAGTTAATATTATTGATAAAGAAGCTTTCTATAAAAATTATCGACTTTCTTTTTGTTAAGTTAATCGAAAAAAAAAATTAATTACGCGATACAAGTTATTTTTCTACTAGTTAAGCTTTTTATTTAATCGATCATAATCTTTATCAATTGGGGTTTGGACTTATATCGCAATTACAAAATTATATGATGCTTTCAATTAACATAAAATCTAGATATAACTATTGTAAACGAATTACTCCAAATGCTTTGAGGCTTTTTCTTCGTTATTTTTGTGAATCTTAACTAAGTAAACACTTCAATCTTTTTCATAGATATTAATATAGATATTAATATCGTTAACAATATATGTACGAATTAACGATTTGTTAAAGCCTTAGTATTTTCCCTTTTCTAAAGTTACAAGCACTTTGTAATTCCAAAACTTTAAGTCTTCAATCGTATGCTATTCTAATATTATAAAGCTAGCAATTCCAACGAAAATAGTATTGTTAGTTTGTATATTTATTTCGCCAAAATCCTCATCTTACGTTATCGATAAGTACAAGTCGTAAGTTGAGTTTTTTATACTTAACTTCAACTAAAAATTTAAATAATAGGTTAAAAATCAATGGATTGTTGTTTTTTCTAATTCGTATAGTGGTTTAACGTATCGTATAACCGTTTTTAATAAGTACTTCTTGCGGTAATTTTGATAAGAAAATCATTTGAAAATTAGATGCTCATTATATGTAATCAGTTATTTAGTATAAACTTCATAATAGTTCTAGCCAATGAAATTATTGCTAATAAAAGTACTAAGCGTTAGCTGGGTTTTCAAATTGTTAGCGATTGTATAAAAATACCATTTTTATCTTTATTACTGTATCTTTAAATAATAAGACGAAAATTTCTATATTACTTTTCCCGTGATTCAATTTTCAAAATCGTAAATAATCCTCGATTTTAAAATCGTTATATTTGGGGTTTAAAGCTTAAAGTTGCATTTGGATACAAATTGTATAACTCCTCAAATAAAAAGTCTACTAATCTTAACTCTATCACTTTCTTTCAAAAACCCGTTTAAAATTTCAATATTTCCTTGTAAATGAATTTTGACAACAAAATTTCAATTATACTTCTTTTTCCTGTTAACTCAAATAGTATTATAAATCCTGTCTAGTTTATATTTCTCATACTTAGTAATCTTTTCTTTAGTGATCAACCGCGTCATCAACATTTTATTAACTTATCGATTATAGGGAAGGTAATTATATTAAATAATTGGTTTAGTTTAAAAATATTGATCATATTTATTATCGTGAATGTTAGTCGCTTTAATATAGAGTTTAACCTAAATAATACGAAATTTTGTAGAACTATGAATAGTTTCAACAACTACTTTAGGATTAGCAATGCTTAAAATCTCAAATAAACCATCCTATCTACTTTTTTTCGCCACACAGAAACTTCGCTTTATAAAAGCCAAGTCAGCACGTCGATTATTATAAAACCATTTTTGGTGTCAAAGACGTTGTTGACTTAGCGTCTGGAAGATTTTTTTCGTAGTTCATTTAAAGCTTTACCATACGTTACAACCTTTTTGTAGATATTTACTAATAGCGGAAATTTACTTGTCTGATAGGGATATACTTTATAAACTCACAAATTTAATAACAAACCATTAGTGCACATAATGTCGTTTAAAACTTGTACCATTATTCAAAAATATGCCTCCTAGTCCGTAGAAATCTCAAACATAAAGATATTATACGCCTTAAGAAGTAATATATATACTCTTTCTACTTTTCAAATACTCTAGTAAACCTAAATAAGTACCTATTTACGTTAAATAACTATGATCTTAAACTTTGTTTCAAACTTTTCCTCCGTAAAATTGGTATCATCATATACTACGAATTTTATTGGGCTTAAATACGTATTAATCTGAAACATTCTTAAAGTTTTACAAGTATTTTTCGAAGATAAAAATTCAAGGAATTGAACAGGATAAAAATAAGTTATCAAATATATAATATAAAAGATAAGCGTATTGTATAGGTAAAACATATTAATAAAGATTTTGTATTTAATATATTTATAGTTTTTCAATTAAAATCCAACCCTTTAAAATATTGATACCTATGTTTAACAATGATAATTGAACTTTGAAATAATCTTTAAAGCAAAAAATACTCTATATCTTCATATTCTATGGACTTGAAGAATTTATATGGCCTGTTAACGGCCAAGTAATTAAAATTTAGATGCAATTAACGCATCTTTAACTCTGTCGAATTCAACAATATTATCTCTAACATTTGTAAATGAGATCAAAAATACCTCCAATTAAAAGTAAAAAGAAAACTTCAGCCGTTTTTAATCAATTTGTCAACATTAACATTAATATTAACACCAAAAAACCGTATATCATACAAGTGAAAAAAAAAACATAGGATAAGCTATTTAAAGATATGAAATATAATTGGCCCAATAACTATTTATATAATCGTAGATCCCAATAACAATAATTATTTGCCTAGACCAAAGCCAATTCTAACCTTGCCGATATGTTAACAATTAATCTCTATAACAATATTACTTTCCTATAGAAATATTATCTACTATAAATAGTCTCCAATTAAATATCTTATTGCCCCTATATGTGGCATTATACCTTGAAAAGTATATTCCGCGTAACAATCAGGAAAATTAAAAATTTATAAAAGATCAGATGCTTAATCTTTACAGAAAATGTAAGGGTCTTCGCTAATCAAGCAGAACATGAAGGCATAGTTAACTAGTTACTAAGTTGCTCCAAAAATAGTATCATCATACCACGTAACTAACTTTTGTATATTATCATCCTAAACAAAACCTTTGCCTTTGTAATCTATAATATAATCCATGTAATTTTACCTGGAAACAATGAAATACTAATTATAATGCATTACCTATGATTTATAACGCTTATTTAAAGGGTATAAAATTAACTAATAGCTGAACTTATTACAAATCCAATATCTCTTTCTATTATTACAACAATAATTATTATAGTTAGTAGGTTCGCTGAAGTCTTGCTTTCATTACTATTGCCAATGTCGCTTCTAATTCAAAAGCTTTAAATCAGATTATGAACAATAAGGCCTTCCGTACCTACAATCGATATAATACACTATCAAAAGGTCATCATTATCCCAGTCGCGGAAATTATCAACTTAAGGGTATATACTAACTAAATTTAGCGTGTAAGTCATTATAATCGCAAACAAAGACGATAACCAGTTAAAAAATCCTTCGTACGTAGCATCTAAACGTTATAAGACATATTTAAACTTACTAACGCCCGTAAAAGCTATCTGTACCAATTTTTGAAATATGGCTTCGCTAACATATACCTTCTTCATTACTTGCTAACATAACATCAAATTATTAAATATCGTTAAAGATATCCATTTATATTTCATTTTCTTTCTTCTTAACTATTATTGTCATTCACATTGTTGTAACCTAATTAGTATAATATTATGAAAAGTAAATATCATACTCGAAATAACTCTTTATAATATCGTTAATTTCATAGAATATTTTGCCTTAAATAGAAAATTCAAGTAGTAATACTTGGTGTAATACAAAAAGATTCCTAGAAATAGTAAGTAAAAACATTAAAGGAAAACCTCTATCTACTCATAAATAATAAGGAATGATCACATCTTCGTATTAATAAAATTGTAAAGTTTACTGTGAAACTTCTCTATATCATTCTAAATATTCAAGAAATCCGTAGGAAACTTGTAATCAATATTAATTATTTTAACTAATGTGGGAGAAAGGTTACAATAATCGTCCCACTCGTTGATATTGTTTCTAACAATTAACTCAAATCTTGGATCTTTATAATCGCGATGATAGGTGTAATTACCAATCGTTTAACTCTAAGGGTAAAGTCCTGTGATAAAATATATAATAAGCTTATATATATAAATGTATTTTCTGTAGAAAACTTCGCTTTAAGTGATTGAATTTTTTTAAAGGAAACCTTAAATGACTTAAGAAATTGAACGATCTTAAAGGAAACATTAAGGGATTTTAAAAACTTAACGAGCTTCGGTAAAGCTTTGAAGAACTTAACGATATTATTCAATTAATTGCTGGATAACGCCGACGTCAATTCCTCTTATCGAGTTAACAGTCGTTACTTTATATACACTACCTTCGCTAAATACATACTCTGTATTATCACGTATTGTGACTAGACTGCTGAACAAATTGACAAATTCATTATTTTCGATGTATAAAAAATTGATACTAGTAGGGTAAAAGGTTTAATTCAACTAGGAATTAGGGGGTATTCCCTTAAAACGTATATAGGGGTGTTAAAGATTGGCAACACCTTTTCTTTTACCTTGTAAATTTTAATAATTAGGATTTTAAGGGTAGTCTTTAAATTGTATCAATTCAAAAAAAAAAAAAGTCTTTACCAACCCTTATGAGTTTTTTCTAAAACGAAAATCCAACATCGATTGGTTTCCTTTTTCAATATGACTTGAGTACTCCTTTAAAACATCTTTTATATATTCATTGTCAAGTAGTTTAAAAACCTACAAAAGTTTTGAAAGGTGTAAACGCTTCGACCAAAGTCTTTACTAGAGTTTAATTTGAAGATATACTAATTGATGTAATTAGTTGAACACTATTAAATAAACGTTTTGTCGATATATTTTCCCTATAGTTTTTCAATAAAATGAATAAGTCATAGTTATTTGAGGTTTTTGATTTCCTTCATTCGTCATTAATTAAATATTATTTTAATTTTTTAGCTAACAAGTTAACGTTAATTTAAGTAGTGTAGGAACTTAGTGGTCTTGACTAGCGAATTTGACGATTTATGAATTTAGGGAATTAGCAATTTAAGCGTAGAATCGTATAAAGTGGCTTAATTTAGCGTAACTTGGTGATTTTTGGTGTTTTTTCTTGGAATATCGACTTTTATATATTTTCTATCATGGTTAATTATCGATCTTATGATATAAGGGAAATGAAAAGTGGTATACAGAGGAAAATTAGTATAAAGAACAAAGTCAAAGGTTATTTTTTTTTTTGTTTATAATTAAAGGTTGTGGAATTTGGTTGTTTTTACAGTTTAAAATTTGTAGTAGTAATACCTGCAATAGTATTAACTTAGCCGTTTCCCCATTATTGTAACTCAACGAACTCTAAAACTTTTATGTAGTTAATTTCAACGCTTTTTTGCCAAGACCAATTGAATGAAAATTTCATGGTGTTATTGATAATAAAGATATCATTGCCACCTTTAAATTATCGTGAAAAACCAACGAAATCCGGAGGTCTTTTCTACTTACTGCCGTGAAAAACCGATGTAATAGTAGAGGCTTTTTGCAAGAATTTTCCTCTATCTTGATAGTACACAAAGAATAACTAAAAAGTAGCTTCTTTTTTTATCTAGCTAATATATGTTTAACTTAATAAGAACTAATCATTATTGATAGGTTTTGCTAATAAAAGGCCTTTATACATTGCAACATTGTCGATTCAAATTGTGAACAAAGTAATAGTAGTATTACATGGTCAAGTGGTGGATGTATTGTTCTAGGTTTGGCAGACCGCTAGCTGGTCTGCATATTAAATTTGTATGGTCAATTGCTTGACCTATGCTCTAATACGAAGTGGACACCTACTGCTATTGACTTGCAGTAAATACAGTTAAATCTCATAAACTACAGTCAATTTGTATTCGGTATAATCAACCAACTGTAAGTATAGTTAACTTGACTATACTACGATTGACTGTTGTTCCAACACGAGAGATTTTTTGTTTTTGTACCTGTGTATGCCAGTATGGTCAACCTAGTTTATGATATGTCCTGAACTCCCTCCTCAATTCTGCATGCCAGACCCCTATCAATTCTAGTCAATTTGTGTTGATACTGATTCCAATTACAGCTCTTTTCCCTATAGTTCTAAGTCCTGCATTTCTCAACTCCCGTGTGTAAGTCTTTCGCAAACAGACTTGTGTATATTACAGACTTGTATGCCAGTAATTGTGTACCCTTTGTCAGTAGGTCTAAGCAAGTTTTTCTTGCACGTTACTACAGCCACCGATACCCTAGCAGTCTTTCAGTTTGCTAGGGCATTCTTGTTCCTCTATATTACGTAACTTTTTAATTATCCGAGGCTTTTAAAGTGTGTATTTCAACTTTAATAGGCAAGGTTTTATCAAATTTGTTAGGTTTGTTGGGCTTGCCAGGCTTATCGGGTTTAATGAGCATGTTGTGCTTAACGGACATATCGGGCTTTCTGAGCTTGCCGGATTTAACGGGCCTACTGGGCCTATCGATCTTAATGGGCTTGTCAGACTTACTAGGTTTACTAAGCCTATTGCGACTATTATGCTTATATCTCAGCCTCTTGAACTTGTTGAGCCTGTGGCGCCTGTACTTCAGCCTTTTGAAATTGCTATACCTATGACGCCTGTTACGTCTATATCCTAGCCTCTTGAACTTGTTAGGCTTATAACGCCTGTACTTTAGCCTTTTGTTTAAACATTTAAATAGCTTTTTATAGATTTTTAAGGGGTCGGCTTAGAAGGAACTTCAAGGGGTCTTCAGAGGTTGTTAGGTCATCGGAAAAGTTTTTGTTTTGAGTAACTTGAATGTTTTGGATTTAAGGGGAGTTTTTGCTTTTAGGAGAGTTTTTGCCTATAGCATATTTGTAAATTACTTGAGCCAAATTGCCCCTTTCCCCTTTTTTTATAAGTATGTCCATACCACGATTGTACAGCTTAATCTTTAACCTTATTTTTGCTTGTTTGTCTTACTTTTCCATATATTCAAAATCTATTCTCCAAATTATTTTTGAAAGTCTTTAAGTATTTTAGGTTGTAGAACGGTTTCGGTGAGGTTTTATTTGAGGATAAAACGACTGATTACGTTAGTAAAGTACTCGAGGGTTGAGTTTTTGTTGATATCTATAAACCAGAAGTCTTCATTGTAATGATAGGAGAAGATGGTACCAAGGGCTTTGATTGCTTTCTTTCTGGTGGAGTCGACAATTATATCGATTTCGACGTCTTTAGAATGCATTATGACGAAGGCTAAAGGGTGTAGAGAGGGAAAAGAGTAGTGTAGTAAGGTATATTATAGGTTTTTATTTATTTATAGTTAAAGTATTATAAAACGTAATCGTTTTGCGATTTGCAGTAGTAGTATCCACAAGTAGTACCCGTAATAGTAGTAGGGACTTAGCTGTTTCCTAACTTAATAATTTAATCATCTTTGAGACTTCTTGACAGCCAATCTCAAAGATTTTAAATTAGTTCAATAGAGATATCTTGGTTTTTTGGATGGCGATACCGTTACTTCTCTTTAATTGAAACGAAAACTGAAACAATTTATAAGCCTTCCTTACTATATTTCCGCAAAAACTGACACAGTATTGTATGGGCGCTTCGCAGGAATTTTTTCTCTACTTTGCCTAAATAAAGTATAACTAGAAAGTAGCTTCTTTTTCTACCTAGCTTATCCATATTTAACTTAATAGGTACTGATTAATGTTGATAAGCCTTTATCGTTACAATGTTGTCAATTCGAATTGTGATCGAAGTAACTAGTATATTATATGTAAGGTAACGTTGTTACTTTTAAGTTTGGTAAACCGGTAGCCGGTTCACATAATAATTTGTATAGCCAATTGCTTAGCTCATACCCTAACTCGAAGTAAGCACCTACTTCCATTGATTTGCAGTCAATACAGTTAAATCCCATAAGCTACAGTCAATTTACAGTCAGTACAATCAATAAATTGTAAGTATAGTTAACTTGATTGTATCATAATTGACTTCTATTATAATATTATGATTAATATTATTCTTTTACGGTATCTTTAAACCTTTATAAGTTGAAGAGAGTATTATAATAGCTAATATATTATAATAACACCGAAAAAACATTAAAATATATACATTATATATATTAACCAATATCATAGAATCGATCAATGTTTAACCTAAATTTCGAATAACTCGAAAATTATAGAATATCGTAAATATAAATTTTATAGGAAAGATTCACCCAAAGAAAATCGTCCTCAAAACTTATTTATATTTCGTAATCAAATATATCTCGAAATTCTTGTTTTATAAGATGACAAACGAATCAATAGGTGAAGAAGTCTATAGAACGTAGAAACAAATTTCGGATATCTTTGAGTACTATAAGAAGTATTACTCTAATAATAGGAATTGCTTTAAAATACTAATAATTATAAACTTCTATATTGAAAAAGGAACTAAGGTAACAACTATGTTAATATAATCAATTGCATTAGTGTGATTGATAACAAGATTAATGAACTAAATTTAGAATAAGCTCAGGAAATAGGTTTATAAGCGCGAATATAAAATATTCCAAAAATAACCTAAAACTCTCACAAATATTGTAAAAGTAATTAATAGTGTACTGATAAGAGGACTATTATACATACTACTAAAAATTATAGTAAATAAACCAGTTAAGCCTTCTTTCTTAGACATCGTCAAAAAGTTGATATTAAATGTAAATTGAAAGCAATGAGTAATAATTTTCACTTAGTCATAAACAAATGGAAAAGTAATATATAACAAATTTTTTAACCAATAGAATAATATTTAATAACAAATAACTAAACGATGAATGGTGCGGTAATTCAAAGTTTTTTTTTTTTAAAAAAAAAACCCCAGAAAAACACGGTAATAAAAATAATATCAATAAGTTTTAGGTAGGTAACTAGGTATAAGAGGTTATATCAAAAACCTGCGATATTGTTGGAACAGTAGTAATTGCAGTTCAGTTATTCAACTTTACTGTAAGTAAGTTAACTATACTGACTGCAAGTTAAGTGTATTGTTTCATATATATACTGTAAATTCAAGTATAGTATGCGTTCACTTCAAACTAGGGCACAGGCTAAGCAATTGGTTATACAAATTAGTGTGCAGATCGACTAATAGCTTTCCAAACCTAGAATAATACATCTACCACTTGACTACGCAATAGTACTATTACTTCGATCACTGTTCGAATTGATAACTTTACAACTTCTAAAAGCTTATTATTGTTAAGGCCTATTAACACTAATTAGTGCTTATTAGATAAGTATAGATTGGCTGGGTAAAAAAAGAAGCAATTTTTAGGTTACGCTTTACGTTAAACATTAGGGTAGAGGAAATATTCTTTCGAAAGACTCTATGGTTGCGATTTCTGTTTACAAGTAGTAAAAAAAAAGACTTTTGAGTGCATTTACTATTTATAGTCACTTAGAAGTGGTAACAGTATTGCTATCACCAAAAATACTAGGATATTTTCACGAGATTCTTTTTGAAGAAAAAAGTTTATATTGACCTCTAAAGATATTGAATATCATTAAGTTGGAAAAAGACCAAGTTAGTACTTTTGTCGGTATTAATATTATAAAACCTATTAAGTTCAACACCATTTAACCACAAACAACAACAAATAACTTTCTATCTTACTTCATACCCGAAAACTTTCCCTTTATGCTACCTTTTTCTTTAACACTACTTCTTTTCCTTTTCTTACGTTATATTTGTCAATCAAACGTATTATGATTGCTAATTTAAACGAAAACATTAAGAATCGCTAAGTCGCGTAAAAAAAGTTACGTTGCATGACTTCATGCCAAATTACAAAATCACTTTACCCAAGCACCAAGTTCTCACATTCCCAAATCATTTCGTTTCTTTATCTAAACCACCTTAAATCCATAGACCATCCAAATTAACATCAATTTACCAGATGAACGTTATAATCGCCTCTGAAAACTCAAAAATAAAAGCTGTTGAAATACTAGAATCCTTTTACATCAAATTTTACAACGAAAACCTTTGCTTTAAAGATATTAATACCGACTTAACCGCGAAGAATTTAAAAAATTACGTTGGCTGATTTATAATAGATTTCAATTTGGATAAATCGATTGATAAATCTAGGCGTTTTAACAATTGTGCGTATATTTTGAGGATTGGAATATTAATATGTAAAACTAACCTTGAAAATGATTGAAAATATAGTAAAGTTAAATTTCGCAAATAGTAATATTCATATCTTAAATAAAAAAATAAATTCCAATTTTTTCGGTTGAATTCAATAGAGAAAATAAATAAAAAACCAGGAAGATAAAGATTTAAAGACCAAAACAAGGACCTTTACTAAAGATTGTCATTATATATGTTATAGAGAACCAATATTGAATCTCTAGTTAAGTAAAACATTGATACCTAAATTTGAATAACCTGCTAATCTATTAAATAATTTATCACTAATTCCCGTCTACAATACCGCGAAATATGTATTTAGTAAAGATCGAACACGTGAAATAGCGGCTGCTAACACAGTAAGAGAAATTAACATCGACTCTACCCAATGGTTAATTAAGCAAAATCATCAAATCCCATTTACTCTTTAAAACTTTCCTTAAAATGGTTAAGCCACTTAAATTACTTAAGGTTTCCCCCAAAATCGTCAAGTCATTTAAATAGAAGTCTTTAACCATAAATACGCCTATGCATATGAGTTCACCATAGGTTTTACTATAGGACTTTATCCTTCATGCTAGATAATTAACAATTAACCCTACCATCGCAACTCGCAAGCTCCAAAACTTAGATTGATAATAGGAAATATTATTAAAGACTGGAAAGATTATTATAACTTTCCTCCCAAACCTGTCGAATTGATTAATATTGATTGTAAGTTTTTCACGAATTTCTCAAAAATTTGAAACTATGTAAAGAAATATGACGGAAAATCTTACAAATTATTTAATATGAAGATGATATCCTTTTTAAACATCTGTAAGTAAATGGAGATCTTTTATTTTACTTTTTACTCAATATTCCCTGAAATACTTATGAGTTATGTAAAATATTATTACCCAAACTTTCTAGAAAAAGTGGAAAAATTCCGGGAAATTTATAATAGTATAAAAAATAGTTTCAAATACGACTTTTATTTTGTATAATACTATACAAACTAAGCTACGAAGAATAAAAAAACAATAATAGCTAAAATAAGAAAAGAAAACTCCGATATATATCTTGAACTAAATGTCTAACAAATTGATATTGTACTAATAAATAATGAGAATGGTTTACATTTATAAAACCACACTTGGAAAATAGGTACAGATAGTAATTACAGACATAAACGAATTCGAATACGCTTTAAAACATATAAATACCACTTTTAAAGGCTTTTTTAACCAGTTATAGTCCTTACTTACTATTGTAACAAACCGTACGCCAAACTCGATCGAAATGTATTTGTTATGACCCAAGCACGTTAGCGGGTCAGGAAATAGGCCAGCATGCAGCTGAGCTACCGAGAGTCTGAAGTCTAACACATTAGGCGGGAAATATCTCTTTGTCAGCACCAGACTAGGCAATCCTCTAGGGTTAGGGTTATCTAGATCACAAGTGCTCACTGAGCCTCAGTGAGCACCGGTGAGTCTCAATAAGCACCAATAAGCGTCACTAAGCAGCAATGAGCCAGTACTGAAGATGGTATAAAGGTCATAGGATATAAAAACACGGCCATCACCACATAGATAGTATTACCTTCATATCTATTCAGTTGTCAATCTAATTATTCAGTCTATACACTTGAATAGCCTAACGGCTAGTGATTATTCTACAGTACGAACAAATATCTTCTTGATATTGCACTTTTATTACCTCTACTACCTTACTACTAACATAAACCTCCTAACACCTTCTATTTATTCACGGGTATTTAGTGTGATCATTACAGTATTTTCAAGTTGGTGACTTTTGTAATTAGGATAAAAAAATCATATAATAGCATATTATATTAATCATAAATACGGGAAGTCCTAACATTAAAAATCTGGTTCAAGGTTTTCAGATTGAAAACTGTAGTTATAATGGTGTCAATAACAAAGGTAATACTTAAACGAACCTATTAACTATAAAATCTATTATAGTAATAATAATAAAATGTATTAAATCTATAATATGTCTGGTTATTAGTAAACTCATCACCCCCAAGCTAGATGTAATAAATAATAGGTAGTATATTAAATTTAATACCCTATTACTTCCGTGTAACTATATCTGGATTATATCATAGATAGAGAAGGTAACGACGTTTTTAGAATTAACGATATGCTTAAGAAAATTACGTAGCATAAAAACACTACTCTTAACAAGGCCCAATAACACGTCAACCGCGTTTTTTTATACCTCTTAAGTGGTAGAATCTCATACATTATCCATGAAAATTGAATATATAACCCCTTACATACCTTTAAAATTTGTGATAGTTATATAAACTACATATTTTTAGATATTATAGCAAATACAGAGGTAGTGACGTACTTAATAAAACGTTATTTATAATACCTGGTATTATGAAAGAAAATATCATTACTATAGAAATTAATCTTCAAAATATTAGTAAAGCATAAGTTGGCTTCGGCTTTAGAGAATAATCATTGTTACCAAAAACAAAGATTAGTCGAATTGTTATTAGGTCGATTACATTTCATATTTTTAAATATTTTGCTCCATTCCTCTTTTATTTAGAAAACATGAATATCCTCAGCGTTAAAGTCGAAGTTAATATTGATTAATAAATGAAAAAGAGCCTGAGTTTTCCTTTTGTCTTTAAGTAGGAGTATATTTGGTACCTTCTTCAAGATCTAAAAGTGCCGGTATTAAATTTAACAAAGATCAAAATGTATCAACTACACTATCATTTCAATTACCAGGTAGTTAACGAGTTGAATCAAGTTCTTAGGTCTATAATATATCACGATATGAAATACTTTGCTTGAAAGGTAATTAAAAGGATTTTCCACCATTGTTGAATATATATCTAAACTCTCCGAAAATTTAAGTTTATATTAGAAAATAATAAAGATTTTAGTCATAACATTTTCATAGATGATTTCAATTTGAATAATAAGTCTTTATGCACGTTATTAACTTCGTAACCTTTTTTTACGAAGCTAAATTTATTATCTCTTTATTGGCGAAGTATTTTTGGAAAAAGTTTATAATGATGTAAATTAACACGTACTTAGGTTAATTAAACGTCGTTGTTCACAATATTGATACTATTTTTATGGCGACGGAGTTTCAAGTGAATATTAAAATAATGGTCATTTGGTTTAAATAGGTGCCTGTTGAGGTCTATTAGAGTATTAGAAGAGTTGAGAGGGTATACGCCTTACTTTGTAAGGCATATTATATCTTTACGTTAGATATTAGAAGCTTTATAAATTAAGAGGCATGCTTTTAGATATCGGTAAAGGGTTTCAATGATATTTTAGGCTTTAATGACTTAGTATTAATGTTATTGATCTTTGGAGTATATCATCGTTAGACAACTAAATTGCTTTTCTTAATAAGTATTCAGAAAAAAGTTGTAATGTATGGCAAAGCCCTAAACTAATATTGAAAGGAATCGGCATGGTATTAACTTAATGATACCTTTAACAAAAGACGGTTTTACGATGATCGACGTTTTAACTTTTCTATTAAAAAGTTAAGTTTTTATATAGTGAAAACCAAATGAATGGGATGATTTATTTAAGATTTTGAGTGTAGCCAACCCTAAAGTAGTTATTGAAATTGCTAATGGTTTTGAAAAGTTTCGTATAATATGGGTTAAATTTTATATTAAGGTGATAATTAATAACGATAATAATGAAAATCTTCAAACTAAGTAAATGAATAATATATTCCTCCCCTCTTTGTAATTTATAAGTTGATAGAACGTTGAAGGCGTCGTAAATTACCTAAAATAAAGAATATTAAAAATAAGTAATATATATTAGGCCGCACTAAAAATATTATTTAAGTTGATAGCAAAATAGGGATAATTAAAACTTGAATATAAAGCTCTAAATATGAGGAATTATCAAAACCTTTAGCAGGCTTTTTGAAAAAAGAGATAAAATTGAGAGTAATAGACTTTTTACTTGAGGAGTTATATAATTTGTTCCTAAACGCGATTTTAACCTCTAAAATACAGATGTCACAATTTTCAAATCGAATATTATATACAATGTTAAAAGTAAAAGTATAGAACAACTGTATGAGAAGTTACGCTTAATCGTTTAAAGATACGGTAATAAAGGAAAATATTATATTTTAAGGTAATAGTTAATAATTTAAAAGATCAACTAATGGTTACTAGTTGCTTTAACAACAAGTTTACTAGTTGAAACTAACAAAAAGTTCACCTTTAATGGTTGTAATATTACCTAAATGTATACGTAATCAACAATTGATTTAAAAAGGATTGTTTTATTAGAATTATCGTGAAAACTAAGTAACAAACACCGTTGGGGAACGGTTATTCAATGTATTAAGCTATTATATAGATTATACGAAGCATATATTCATTGGTTTCTTACGTACTAATCGAATTTTCAAACGAGGTTATATATAAAATCTTTAACTTACGATTCGTATTTACTAATAACGTAAAATAAAGATTTCGGTTTGATAAGTATGTCAATTAACGATAATCTTTTTGTTGGATTCGTTGGTTTTATAGTATTGAAATAATAGGCGATGGAGAATTTAAAGTTTTGGAATTGTAAATTTATCGCGACTTTGGCGAATAGTAAACATCTTAACTTTAAAGGATTATCAATTGGTAAACATAATGTCAACAATACTAATATCAACTTAAATTTCCATTGAAAATGTTAAAACATTAACTTGGTAATAATTGATAAGATAAACGTAGTTAAAGCTTAAAGATACTTAAAATAACGCGTACATAACAATTGTATTATGACTATATACCAATTGAAAGCCCTTTGGAATTTCAATATTACCATATAAACCAAACACATAAATGATGAAGATTTTAACTGATTGAATAAAAGGTTAAATTGGCAGATGAAGAATTAAAACAGGGTTATAAATAGGGTTTCAATTAATTTATCGAAAGTAATATTGATCGTTGTTACCGATTTTTTAATAAATAATACTAATTTGTTATTATACATTTAATTTCTCATCATTATCAATAATAAAGATAAATTATAGAAGCATTAGTTTGAAATTACCGGAAACCTGATTTATCAAACCTTCGTTACGTATAAAAGAATTATTAGAAACGTCTTGGCTTTAAAGGTTTATAATATAATAGTCGGTTTTGATATAAGTATAGGGATATAAGAAAACTTTACTATTATTAATAAGCAGTTGAATTTTTTTGTTATAATATATACCAATTCAAGGAGTTTGTTTGAATACTTTTCGAAACTCAGAATTATTAGCGAAAACCGCTTCATAATAGATGTGATAGTATTTCGTGAAGTTTAGAGAGGCAAAAAGATTTAGAAATTCAAATGCGTTAATATGAACGATAATTCGATTAATATTATAGTGAAATCGATGTTAAATAAGGTTTCTGAGAAGTTTGTAGAAAGCGATTAGTTGATTATACGTATCGAGAGCTACTTTTAAAAAACTTATATGATAAGAAGTTACATGCTAGAGAGTAGTAAATAAAGTAAGGGTACTTTAATAAAATGAAAGACTGTTAAGAGAATGAAGTCGGCGACTTGATTAATTAATATGGTTAAGTTAGAGTTTTATAAAAGTTTATGGTAAAAGACTTGTTTATAGGAATTTATGAAGTTGAAACTCGGAACCATGGGATAAAAGGAGGCGATTGTGGTTAATTTGGCTACGAACTTGATAGGGGTTTGGCTGGTTAACGAGGGGGTAATTTGGCGGTAATCGAAAACGATTGTTCAACTATGTTGGCGTATGAATATAAAACAAAAAGCCGCCAGTGTTGGAATGGCAGTAATTGCAGTTCTGTCAGTCAATTTTACTGTAAATAAGTTGACTATACTGATTGTAAGTTGAGTGTATTGTTTTGTTGGTTTATTATAAAATTAAGTTTAGTATATACCTACTTTATACTAGGGTACGAGCCAAAAAATTAGGCATACAAATCAGTATACAGACTAGCTAATGGTCTGTTAAACTTAGAATAATACATCCACCATTTGACTATGCCATACTACTATTACTCTGACCACGATTCGAGTTGACAATGTTGAAACGTTTAAAGGCCTATCATTGGTAAGGACTATCAACAAATATTAAATTAAAAAGATGTATCATAAAAAATAGAAAGGAAAAACTTAAAAATATCCGAACTTTAGTGTAATAGTTTTACTAAGTAAGCTCAAACCAGTTAGCATGTTTTCCATCAACTGATGTAAGTCAGCCCTCTTAACTATCAGTCCAAAAGTACTGCTAATCCAGAACGCTTCTAGATTATGCCAACTATATTATAAGGGGCGGGAACATGACATGACATACAGAACATAATATTATGCACAGCCACATGAACCAGACTGTATGGTTTATAGCTTAGGTCCATAATAGTTAGCCTTTAAATCGCGATAAATGAGGCTATAAGAAATTAACCAACTTATATCACCCGTTTCTTTGTAAATTATTAATTCGATTAGCAAAATAAAACTCCAAAAAATTCACGTTAATTTCCTGAAATTATACACCTAAAAACAATAAAAGGGAAAACTATGAACGCAAATAAAAAAGTTTAAATATAGTATATGTAAAAGATTCCGATAATAATAATAAAGAGGTTATACTTGGATAGAATAGCGATTTCGATCTCTATACAAAGTGAATTTGTTACTTGTTACTCACTTTTCGCTACCCGTATTTTGCTACTCGTTACTCGCTTCTTACTACTTCGCATTTCGCTACTCGTTACTCGCTTTTCGCTACTTGTTTCTCGCTTTTTGTTTCTCATATTTCACTATTTACATAAAAATTTAACTGACTTTAACTCAACTTCACATTCTTCTTATTTTACCCTCATTTTAGCTTTATTTTAATTATTTTATTCTTTAGTTTGTTTTTACATTAATTTTACACATTTAATATTTTACTCTATTATTTCGTTTTTTATTACGCCTATACTTATTAATATTACTATTGTTTAACTTAATATTTTATTTCACTTTATTTCCTATTTTCTTCTTTATTTTATTTTACTTGCATATAGCCTTAAAAACTCTGTCATGCATTGATTAGGGGCAAAATGATAGCCTAACAATCAGGTACAGCTGGGGTAATCGGGGTACATCCCTGGGATGTCTGATATAAGGGAAATGGCTACCCATAATCATAGAGAGCGTGACTATTAGATCGGAGGGATAAACAAACACTAGCTCCGAAGTAAATTAAACAACAATCCGATCTCCCCCAAATTCTCCCCATTCTCATCGTATTCACCATCCCACCGCACAAGAGGCAGATTTTGGTTATGATTTGGGCACGTCGTATCATCAGGTCCTGTGGCTTCCAAGGGTTAGGGTTGGTTAAGGCTCACACCGTACGCGCGAGATCGTCAACTCTGCCTTTTCCTCCCTCTTTTAAGGCACTTGAGCAAAGCAGCCGCCAAGCGCGAAACACTATCATCTGAGCTTGGAAAAGTCCCAAACAAACTCTGCTCAACCACCATCGCAAAAATGCTGCTCAAACATTCCAACCCAAAACACGCCAGCATGTCCCCACAACCTCTGTCTCCCGCCGACGCCACGCACGTCGCCATCCCACACACGGACCTACTCGACGATGTCTTCGGATCCGATGACTCGCCCGTTTCCGAAAAAGACTTGGACGAACCCGGTCGCGAGTATCGGTCAACCCATCCCTCGGACCTCCACCGCCTGCAGCAGGAGCACACCACCGCCGGCTACCGCGACGGCATCGCGACCGCCAAGGTCAGCAGCGTGCAAGCCGGCTTCGACGAGGGCTTCGGACTGGGCGGCACCATTGGCCTGAAGGTCGGGCGCCTGCTCGGCCTGGTCGAGGGCATCGTGGACGCCCTGGCCGCTGACGAGTCCGCCGCCGTCGAGCTGGCGTCGGCCAGCCAGCTGCTGGCCGCCGCGCGCGCCGAGCTCGCCCTGCGCAGCGTGTTCAGCGCGGCCTATTGGAATCCGGACGGGACATGGAAGTACGAGGTCGGCGGCGGCGGGGGGCGCGCGCACGAGGGCGCAGTCCTCTTCGCGCACGTGGCGGAGGCGCATCCGCTCGTCAGGCAGTGGACGGCGACGGTCGAGGCGCTGATGGGCAGGTGGGGCTTGCAGGAGCAGCTGCCTCTGCTCCAGCGACGCGAAGACGAGGAGGGGGCTGTGGCCGAGCCAGCTGCCTATGCCAAGGCGCCTGCGCAGCCGCACAGCGAGGCGAAGGCGCCCAGTGATGCTTTGAGTTGGTGAAGTCTGTCTGTGTCCTTGTGCGGACCACCTGCCTCCACTTGACCGGGTCCTGCTTGGTACATATTACCTGTGCGTGTGGCATATTCCAGGCGTGCCACTCATCTATGCCGTGTGCGACGTCGAGCCGCGCAAGCACCGACTGATACCCTTTTTTTTTTTTTGCATGACGGGGTTTGGGTGAGTGAATGCGACCACAGTATGCTCCCGAGGTCAAGAGATATGTGCTCACACGAGTATATAGCTATGACAAAGACATGAAAGGGGAAGTTCAGGTTGGCTTTGGTGTCCGTGCACCAGAAAGTGGCAAGCCTCGATGAGGCCGTCACAGGAGCCCAGCCTGGGCTGAACCCGAGGGCCGGTCACCCGAACTAGTTTGGCTGGGGACTCTTTACGCTTCGCACGAGGGTGTCAAGGCCAGTGGACCAAATCATTCAAGCAGATTGCCCAACGACCTCCGCAGTTGGGGTCTTGACAAGTTGTCCACCATGGCCCTTGCACTAATATACAACAGCACCCTGACTCCAGCCCAATGGACTTGTTCTGGATTGCGACCTGAGGCCTGCCGAGTACCGCAAGATCCGAGCCTACCACACCTCGCTGATCAGATATCTTCAGCTCCAACACTCCGTCGCCCCAAATGAGGCTGTGCTCATGTCTGTACATCCCGGCGGTGGGAAATGTGGCTTCAACTGTGTGCCACGATTCCACGAACAGAAAGCTGACAGCAAGGATGTAGCTGAAAGCCACATACACCTACAGGCCGCAGAACCAAGTAAAGCTATATTTTGCAGCTGCGATAGGTGCCACGCAAGGGGTTCGTGGCTCGAAGTTGGCGTTCTTTCCGGGCGTGATATCATCCGAAGACCGTCGTTCTACTTACAAGGCCATTGCGTGACTGGGCTTCTTCACATTATCTATTCCTGTCCACCTTCTGTTCAAGAGTACTATATTCGAAGCGTCGTATAGATCCTCACGTTATGATCTCGCCATAGTGTCGGAATCATTGCTCCAAAGCAGTGAACACTAGACCCCTTGAGTTGACCTCCTGCATTGATCCGATCGATGGAAAACATGGCAAGTCCAAGGATTTTCTGGCTGAGTGCGTCGATTTTGTCACTCTGACGGAGTAATAGCACACTGTACGGAGACAGCATCTCTGCTGTCAACGGCAAGATAGCATCAAACTATGAATTGCCCAGGACGGGAGCTCCTGGACACGGATCGACAAGAAGGCCTGCATGCAGGAGTATCTTTCCTGTAGCGGGCTCTCGTCTCTCTCGTCCCACAGCGATGGTATTCTTATGTTCTCCAAACCGGACGGGCCGGTTCAACATCTGAGATCCATGGCTACTCATAGTATGCCCAAAACGACCACTGCCTTGCAAAATCAGTCCGGGACGCGTCGCTTGCATGCGTGACCGTGTGCGCAATACTACAAAGCGGCGCTCTGCGCCTGGCTATACCCTCGCCTCAAAAGCCCGATTCCACTCGCAACCAATGTGTCAGCGCCTAGACACGGACGCTTTCGGTACAAACTCTTCGAATCAAATCACGGCTTCGTCGGGCTCACCACTGACAGCCGCGGTTCTGGTTGTCAACTCGCCGCAGCCGGCTCTGTCAACAACTTTACGCGTCGACTACAATTGCCGTACCTATTCAGTGTTCCTGTAGGCTGTCATGATAGCCCAAGGAGTGAAGCCACGCCACGTTAGCCGTGACATTGCCGAGTCATGGCGTGGCTATACTGAGCACGAGCCACGCCACGAGGATGTTCCTCCATGGCTAGCCACGTTATGGCTACGCACGAATTTTTTATTATCAAGTAATCAATCATAAGCCACGCCGTGAAGGGTTTTCTCCGGAGCTGGCCACGCTGTGGCCACGCCGTCAAGATTTATTGCAGTGGGGCGTAGCCGCCACGCCCCACAAAAACTCATGGCGTGGTGTGACGTGGCGTGGCTTTGCTCCTTGTTCAGATAGCCATTGCATTTCCTGCATTGGCTCCCACTCAATACTATTACATGCCTGTTGGAACAGCAGTCAATTGCAGTGGCTGCAAAACAACTGTGATGTGCCCATTCAACATAGGGCGCGGGCCAAATTTTAGCCTATACAGATTAGGGTGTAAGTCGGCTAGCGACCTGCTTAACTTAAAACCTATATATAACTTTTATCAACGTACTACCACTAATTACTTCGACTATAGTGATTTAAATTGATTATCGTTGTAACAACTATAGGCTTACCAATATTAATTAGTATTTAACCAAGTTAAGTGTAGATAAGCTAAATAAAAGAAAGAGATATAGCTTTCCTAAGCAACTAGAGTTTAGCAAACAAAGAGATTTTGGTTAAGTTTTATTCTTAAGCGTTTGTGTATTCCAATGATATCGCTTTAACAAACAACCCAAAAAATATTGATAATACCATTACTAAATTCTATTTTTTACAGTTTTTATGTTATTTTAACAACATCACTTTAGCAAAAACTTCAAGTAGTTTTGATAATATCATTGAAAACACGACAAAATCTTTATCATACCTTCCTTCAAAAATAAATAACTCCTCAATCACCAAAAGATTATACTACCAAATTGCCTAACTCACAAACTATTATAGCTATTACCAAAATATCTAATAAATATAACCGTAAATAAATAGATAAAGATGTTTGTTACAAATTCGTTAGAAATTTTATAATGGTTGTTATAAACGAATTGTAAATGAAACGTAATGATACAGTGTTATGTTAAAATTATATTAGAACTTAATGATAAGACTATATGGTGGTGTGATGCAATTAGTATAGTATTAAAGATGAAAAATCTAAATTCTAACTGCTATAATGGAGTTTGTAGTAGACAAGTAAGTTTGTAAGAATAAAGAGTAGGTAGTACAGGTATCAATCCTATATAGATTCAACAAATGCCTAGAGACGAAAAATCCATGATGTTTCTATCATATACTTATAAAATAATGTATTTACGAGACTATTTACTCGTAAAAATAGCGGCTCATGAGAATAGCTACGCGCGAGCACCTCAAATTATACTTACTTTTATGTATTGAACCAACGCCAATGATATAACAAGCATGATCATCTTTATACTTTAAACTTTTTTTTTTCGAAGAAATACTTAAAAAAGTATTTGCAATGTTTCATATTAATAATGCTTATCTATTCATCATTTTCGGTTGTAAACACTTTTTATTTTAGACAATATTCAATTTATTAGTTAAAATAACGACATCGGTCGAGTCGTTTGCCTACATTTTTCTCAACTTTCTATTCCTCCTCATCATTATTTCATTTCACTGGTATAAGAAGAGAAAAAATGTGTTTAAACACTTAGTCATTTCGAGTATGTTTTGAATAAAAAATACTAATGATAGAATAAATTTCGAAAGTTAAAGGAAAGATTAATAGAAAAAAAGTTTTTTTCATTTTTTTATCACAGTGAATAGTTCTAAACGATAAGGCGTAAGTTTTCTTTAGCGATAAAGTTTACACGTTAAATTGCTTTTTAGGTTAATTTAGTTATTGATTTATAAGTCATATTATTGAGCATTTATTATATATGGTTCATTAACTATGTATATTATTAGATATTACCATAGTTAGTAAACATAGGATACCACGTTTGTGGAGTGTATAATAGTGTGTTACACTGCAAGAAGTACTTTTTCACAGTGCATGATAGTGTGTCATACCCTATGATAAATGTTGGCAGAGTGTATAGTAGAGTGCCACTCTCCAGATGAAATTTTATAAGCTTTTACCTAAGGTGTACACTTTTTAGATACCTTTCCCCCCCTTTATTTGCTATTTATTATCAATATTATTAATTTTACTATTTTGAATACCGTTTTCTTTATACGTTTATATATGGACCTAACCGATACTAAGTAGTAACCAGTTCAGTTAATTACAAATGGCTTGAAAATACAAACTTTAGTTATATATTTATAACAGGATGTTGTAGTAGTTGAAACTATTTCATACTTGAATATTACAATTCATTGAAATATATGTGAGTATAAAAAGATTGTGAAACTCGGAGTAAATTTTTAAAAAATGACTTCAATATTATATTATTAATTCGTTTAGTGCCTTTTGAATATTAAAAGCCCCATTACACTACTGTTTATTTGGTTAGTACTTTAGACGTATCTGTATACTTTTTGGAAAATATCCTATTACGTATCGATTACTTAATCCATAACCACCAAGTTTCAGCCCTTTTCATTGGAATCTATCCAACTAAAACGCAGTATTTGTACCGTTTACGTATACTTGGAAAGCGGTTAAAACAACTGTGAAAACGCTTATACAAATACTCCAAGCACCTAAAACAGCTTCCAAAACGCTTACCAAAACACCTCAAACACCTAAAATAACTTCTAAAACGTTCCGGAACATTTCGAAAACGCTTATGACAGCTTTCAAAACGCTTACCAAAACATTGAAAGCGCACAAAGCAATACCTAGTGCTCTTATACTATTTCAATCACAACCCTTATATATAACTACCCACTTCGACTCCGAACACCCGATTTTTTTTCGCCCTACCCTATTCGTCCTACTGTACACCGCTTGTTTAAGTTGTTATTTGCGATGTTTATGTTTACTAATCTTTTAATTTATATAGTGTTTGCAAACGTTAAACAAATTCTTTGGAATGTTTAACTAGTTTGTGATTACACCTTACTTGCATTTTATTTGTACTGGAAAGTGCCCAAAGCCTTATTTGTAACGCTTGATTACATTTTATTTATATTTCATCTCTGTACTATACCGTTTTATTCATCATTTCATTTTGAAGCCCCTTTGAATACATTATTTTAAACGTAGAAAAACTCTATTATTACGTTATATTTTGAATAGATCTTTTTACGCACTGATTTAATTATTATATCATTACTTATAACAAGTTTGGTAAAAGTTAACGAATATATATAAATTTTGTTTTAGTATATAACGCTTCTGAATAGCGGTTTGTAAATTATTAACTTAAATTTGTAGTATGATGCTATTAAAAGCGCTGGTAAAGGATTTGAATCCTTAAACGGCAAATACATACGCTGTAAATGTTGGTAGATCTGCCTGTAGATATAGGTCTTTCGTTGCAACATAATCGATTAGAATTACTGTAGTTGAAGTAACTGGTGCTGCATTGAAATTGGTTGATGTTTAGTTCTAAGTTTAGCAGACCGCTAGCTAGTCTGCACGTTAATTTGTATGACTAAATGCTTTGGCCTATACTCTACTTTGAAGTGTTCACCTACTACACTGCGCTTGAAGTATAGTGCCACAAACTGCAGTCAATTTGCAGTAAGTACAATTGACTTAACTGATTTTTTAGTTGACTTAACCTTACTTCATTTAACAACTATTCCAATACTAGCGGCTTTTTGTTTTGTACCTGCATGTCAGCATGACTTTCTATTAATTGGTAGCAATCTATAAAAATCCTTCCTTAATCTATAAGCCAAACCCCTGTCATTTCTGATCAATCTATACTGAAATTAACATTAATTACGACCCTTTGTGGTCTTTTCGTTCCCTTCCTCCAATACCTTCATTCCTTAACTCTCATGTACAGGTCTTTCTCTACAAACCTATATGTATCACATACTTTACTATTTACTTGTCTTTTACCAGTAATTCAAACTACGACTATTACTACCTTTGCCATCGTTACCATTAACATTATTACCCTAGCAATCTCTAAGTTTACTAAGCAAACCCTATTATTCTACGTTACACATTAAACGATTTACATAGCCCTCGATTTATACGATTAGCATATTACTGTCCAAAAACCTTTTTAGGGTGTTATTAGATATGGCTTTGATTATAACGTTGGCGGGGTATCTTTACTATTAATTTACCGGAACTTATCGATTTCCCGGGTTTTATATGCCTCTTTCAAAGCCATTACGTTTATTATTAAACGTTTTTCATTAGTTGTACTCAATTTCAATAAATATTTGTAAAAGATTCGGAAGTTTATATATGCCATTATAGGTATCAAAGTTAATCCTAGCTATTTGGTAATGATATTTAACGTGCTGTAAATTACTATACTAATATGAAAAACCGTTCTTATACTATAAACTTCCAAGGCTAATACGTTTCATATTATATACTTACACTTAACAGACATCTAGTACACGAGGTTTCCAGTAATTATAAACTTATTTTTTAATATTTTCTTGTTAACGAATATTGTAATAACCCCAATTTACAATGTAAATTTAATATTATTAATCAATGACTCCTTAGTAAAGATTATTAACTTCGCTTTCATTCAATCTACCGAAATTGTGTTAATTTTTCGTTGCAGGTAGTTCAATGGCCACTAAATACTTTTATTTAACTCATTAAAGTTCTCGTCCCATAAACTTTATACTCATACTGTAATGGATAGGTCGTATAATGCTTTCAATCAACATAATGTAGTAATATAGGCCGTACGAGCCCTTTACTTCAAATATTTTTGTAGTTTCGTCTCGTTGGCATTATTAATAGTTATCAGGCTCGTAACTTATGCTTTGAAACGTAAGCTAATATAAGTGCTGTTTTTAGCCTTAATACTATGAATACAGATTAATAATTTATTAAAGTCAAGTTATATATCTTTGGCTAATATTTTGATTGGCTTATACTCTTAATGGCCTAACCTTACGTTAACCAGTTATTTCGTGACCATAAACTCTTTATCTTCGAGGAAAAGGATATTGTTAATTTATATACTTACGATACCGAAATCTTTGTTCTTCGTAATTAATAGATGCGGATGAAATGTTAAAGTTTTGATATACAATCTATTTTTAGATTACGTCTAATAAATTGAAAACGAATAAATTCGTATTTAGGCGACTTTATAGAAAGGTTTAATATAATATATTATTTTACCGGTTAAAAACTTATCTTTTTGTTTTTTTAGAAGTTTTAATAATGAAATATATTAAAGATGAGTGGTAGATTACGTGTACGTTTAGGTTATATATAAGATATTCAACTTAAATTTATCTCTTATGCTAATAGTTAAATTTATAATATTTGCAACGATTAAATACTAGATGATCTTAAAATTTTAGGTAATTCAATAAGGATTTAATCCTTATCTTCATTACTGTATCCTTAAGCAATAATCCGTGATTTTTCGTACGGCTGGTTCGTGATTTTATCTTTAATCTTATAAACTATTTTCGATTTAAAAATAGCGATATTTTAGCCTTTCAATCATTTTAACGGTATAAGGTAAATAGCCCTTCATAAAAAAGCCATTAATTTCTTCCTGGTTGCTTTTCTTAAAAAGCTTGCTCGGTATATTAAAAATACCCTTAATACGCAACTTAAAGGTAATGTACTCGTTTGATTATTTCTTTTAAAATACGCACATCATTATGTATACTTTGCCAGGCTTATAATCTTTATTGCCATCCTTCTTTTCAGTATATATTCTTTTCTTGAGTGGTCTTTCACACCGTTGACGTTCCATTAGCCTGTTAACGATCGGCTCGGAAGGATTATATTGACTACTCCATTCGGCTTAGAGGTTATTAACGTTATGAATTTCATTTAACTTGAGTTTTTTTGTTCGACTTAATCTATATAATATGGAAAGTAATAAAGCCGTTAGTAGTTTTTGTTATGGACTCAAGCCATTGACTATTGAGTCTATAAGTTATGTGACTATGCACATAACGAGATATGCAGTACCCGATTCAAACCCGGTCTGGGCGTAGACTGGGCGCAGTTCGTGTATAGCATGTATAAGGGCACGTAATAGATTAGGTACTAGCCATTCCTATAAGTCTTATACAATAAGACATGGTAACCTTTTTTAGTCTTCTGCTATACCTTAATAATAAACCCTATTTAACATATATTTGGCTTACTATCATAGGTCGGTGTTGGAATATCAGTCAAGTGCAGTACAGCCAAGTCAACTTTATTGCAAATAAAGTTAATTGTACGTACTGCAAATTGACTATAGTTTGTGGGACTACACTGCAAGTGCAGTGCAGTAGGTGCTCACTTCAAAGAGGAGCACATGCCAAAGCGTTTGGCCATACAAATTAGTGTGCAGACCAGCTGGCAGTCTGCCAAACTTAGAACTTTCAACACCTCAATCAATAATATCAGCGCAACACCAGTTACTTCGACAATAGTGATTCGAATCGACTACGTTGTAACAATGAAGGCCTACCAAAACTTATCAGTACTTATTAGGTTAAGCACAGATTGACTAAGTAGAAGAAAAGGCTACTTTCCGGTTACACTTTATGTTGACAACAGCGGCTAGGATAAAGGAAAGATTTTTGTGAAGGGCCTTTACTGCTACATCGGTTTTATGGCAGTAAGTAGAGAAGACTTCTAGGCTGCATTGGTTATTACGACAGACTAGAAGTAAAGATGGTATCGTTATCAAAAACACAAAAGAATATTTATAATCCTTTTTAAAAACGTTAAGATTGACTGTCAAAAGTCTTAAAGTTCGACAAGTTGGCAAACGGCTAAGTTAGTATTACTACAGGTTTTACTATTATATAAAAAGACTAAGTCCCTACATCAAATAACCTATATTAAAAACGATCTTTGACCTTAACCACTATACCAAACCTTTGCCCTTACTTTACTCATTTTATTTCCCTACGTCACTTTAATCATCAAGTTCGTTGCTGCAGCAAAAATACTAAGAATCGCTAAGTCGCGCCATGAAATCAACATTGCGCGACCTTACGCTAACACAACGCCAAAACGCTAATTTCCTACACGACTTTATGCCAAAATACCAAATCCCTCCGCCTAAAAATTAACAAGTTACTCACCTTATGCGTTTTACATGTCTTTTACAACCTAAACCATTAAGATGGCTTCAAGTTAGGCATTAATAGAGAAAGTTAAAGCTTTCGGATTAGTTTTTATTAAGTTTCACGACGATTACTTGTAGGTACTAAATATTGATAAAGACCTAATAGAAAAACACTTTACCAACTTCATCGACTGTTACATTGTTGAGTAAGACAGCAGCGAGAAGTTCGACCGCGGTAACCGTTATTTTCGCAAATATCGTAATTTTTTCGACGATTGAACTATTAACATATGGAAAAAGATCCAGAAAACTGTTAAATCTGAATTGAAGGAAAAACTTGAACGCTAAGGCATTTACGTACTAAAAAAGAGTTCTACTAGATTAACAAAGACTTTGTTTAACTTAACCTAGCTTGAAAAATGCCTTTAAGATTCACGGTTTAAAAGAAAGGGCGTTAGAAAACCTTAACGCCCTTATATGCGATCTAGGGGACCTTTACTTTATCTTCAACTAAGTTAAGCTTTTCTATGTGCTGGCGATAAAAAACGTATTAACCTACTTGAAAGTCTAACACATCCACGTAATAACGCAAAATACGCTCTTAATGATGATAGAACACGTAAAGAAGCGGCTGCCCACATGGATAGAGGTATTGATATTGGCGCTTTACATCAATTAATTAAGCAGAAACCTCGACGAACCCCTTAACACCAAGAGGAATATCACCAAGTCCCTCGCAACGAAAACTCTTAAGCCCATTTTCCCTAAGCTTTTCAGTACGTCCAGTTTCAACAGTTAAATTAAAGAAGGACCGACTTTACATGCGAGACTACTGTGGGCACAACTACTGGCTTTTCCCCTCCAAACTTAGCTAAAGGTTATTATCCTACCTATTAGTACTAATAACCTTAGTATTTCCCCCAGCTAAAAGATATAAAAGGTCTATACGATCAGTACATTACCTTTTCCCTTCAACTTGTTCCTATGGTAAATACGGATTATACAGCAATTACTACGTTCGTTAAGATTTAGGGAGGGAAAAAAAAGTATGAAGGTAAGTCATATAACCTCTTTGACGTTAAGTTACGCCTATTCTTTAATATTTGCCGCCATATAATTGTTAAATTGCCAGGTTTTTACTCGCTGTTTCTCAGTATTTTTACCGGCTAAACCGAGGATTATTATCTCTGGTACCTGAAGAATTTTCTTTCTTTTAACGAAATTTATAATAGCTTAAAAAGATATTTCGAGTACGATGTTAATCTTGCCTAGTACTATATCAATTGGAATATTATTAAGTGGTTTTACATATTAAATTACAAAAAAAAGTCGGAAAGTAAGATAAACTTCCTTAATTAGATGTTTAACAGGCTAATACTTTGCTAACAAGTAATAGAAAACGTGGGAGTTGTGAAGGCACCTTACGCCAGCAGATCTGATAAGTAGTTACAAGCTATAAAGAGTTTAAATACGCCCTTCAATGCCCTAATGCCACCTTTAAAGGGTTCTTTAGCTAATTGCGTTCCTCGTTAGCGACTGTAACTGCTATAGTTTCCGGCTTAACTAGTATGTACCCTTAAGCTCCGGAATTTAGTGACGAGGAAGAAGACCTTTTCCATTCATACTACATTAATCGATGGTACGGAAGGCCCGGCCAGTACGGTTAATGGAAGGTCCAGACCTCTACCTACCGAAGAGGGTATTACTTTTCTTTAAGGTCTTTATACCTGTTAAACAAGTTTACCCTAAACGTAAAAAGAAGTAAGATTTCAAGAAAGAAAGTCTATTGGTTAATACGTTACATTGTTACCTAGCGTAGAATAAATCAGGTGATGTATTACACGTAATTCCCTTTTATTTTTAACTGGGAATACATCGAGTACGTTATATAGTTTGAAAGAAGTGAAGATAATAAGAAGGAAAATAAGTCATAAGTTATTGGCTGGAACGATAATATTAGCACTGGTACTGGTATTAGCTCAGAAGCAACGTAATAACTAGTCGACTACGCCTTTTTGTATGGCTTTACAGGTGAAGACCCCTATAGTCGACATGACGATAAAGACCGTAGCTTTACATACCTCTTTACCATTTAGGATCGCTACGCAGAATAAGTCTTTTAGGGTATTATGCCGGATATGGGGGTGGCACGGTACTTAACAGAAGGCTATTCATAATACATCGCATTATAAAGGGATACTAATACTGTTACGGAACTTGATTACGCGAATGTTAGTAAAGTTAAGGTTGACTTTAGCCTTAGAAAAGAGCCATTTTAATGGTATCTACGAAGGTTAAGATTATTATTAGCCTTATTACTTTTTATATTTTGAAATCCCTCATCATTTTCCTCCTTTCCCTGGAATATATAAAAAACCTCGGCGTTAACTTTAATATTTAGATTAACGAACTCATATAAATTAAAGCCGGTAAAAGGTTTTTATTTAAATTTAAATAAGGGTATTTCTGGTTCTATCTTCAAGGATTAAAAATAATAGTATTAAAGTTAATGGAGGCGGAATTTCGTTAACTACATCGTAGGTTTAAACAACCGGCAACTAACAGGATTTATAAGGTTTTAAAGGAAGCTGGCTATAAAAATGTTAATTTTACAACGCTAAAAGTAGTCAAACTACTTTTTTACTAATACCAAATATACTTCTAAGCTCCTTTAAAGTTTAAATTTAAGTTAAAGGAAAACCAAGACTTTAACTCGAAAGTTTACGTAAACGTGTTTTAGCTAGATGGTAAGTAAGTATTAATGTTATAAACTTTACCACAGCTTTTTACAGCGCGAATTTCCTTAAGATAATTACGGCAAACGAAATATAGGAGGCATTACGTAATTTGTGGATTGATACGTACTTTTGGCCACTAAACATATTAGTTTACAATACCGGTACTAACTTTATTACGATAAAATTTTAAGTTAATGTAAAGTTAATAGGGATTTAGTACAAACAAATCCCCGTTAAAGTTTACTAGAGTATTGGTAAGGTCGAAAAGACATACGATTTTTTACAAAAGACCTACGATATCCTTATATGAAAAATCGTAAGCTTTACAAGTTAAGACATATGGCTTTAAATAAAAGTAAAGCGTTTTAACGATAATATTGACCTTAATAACTTATACCAACTTTATTAGTATTTGGAGCTTACCTACATATAACAGTTAAGACGCTACTTTCGTTAAGTACCTAAAAACGTGTAATAGAATATAATAAAGCCTTAAAAAGGCTGAGGAAAGAATCGGCACACCGGTAGGTTAATAATACACTTAACACTAAAAACGGATCTTTAATAATAAACGTACTATTACTATCCTTTTAGAGTAAAGTCTTTTTGTGGTGCGAGCCAGGTAAATGAGATAGGCCGTATAAGATATTAAGTATTATCAATTTAAACGTAATAGTTAAAACTACTAATGGTTCTATAATCTTTCGAGCTATATAGATTAAGCCGTACCGAAAACCCCTCGTGCTCTTTAATTTTCATAAAAATCCTAACGTCGATAATCTATGAACCGAGCGAATTAGTTAACAAAACCCTCCGAAACCGATTATTGATAAGTTAATAGAACATTGAAGGAGTAAACGATCACCTAAAAGGAGGATATATACTGAAAAGGAGGACTGCGATAAGGATTATAGGCCTGATAGAGCGTATGAAATGGTATAAGTGTTTTAAAAAGAAAAGTTTAACGGAAAACTTGCCTTTAAGTTACGTGCCGAAGGTATTATTAATATACTAGACAACTTCTTTAAGGAAAGCGATTAAGTAGAAATTAACAGCTATTTATTATGAGGGGTAATATAATTTATACTATTAACGTAATTTGAATGCTAAGACTTTATTTTTTTTAAATGGAGGATAGCTTACGAGGTTATAGGTAGAAATACGTACCGGCCGTACGAAAAATTACGACTAATTGTTTAAAGATATGGTAATAAAGGTAAGCATTGAATTTTTATTTAATTGCTTACAATTTTAAAAATTAGCTAGCGTTTAATCATTGTTATTATTATAAGTTTGATTACTGGCATAAGAGTTTAGTTTCACTTGATATCCGGGACATTAAATTAACGTATACGTAGTTTGCCACTGATTTTCAGCGGATTATATTATTAAAGCTTCTAAAAAAAGTAAGGGATAGGTTTTAGGCTGGTATAATAATGCGTTGTATCTGTTGGTAAGGTCTCAAACCTATAATATTCACGTGAACATAAGGTATTTAAAGAGTAATTAGAATTATTGGTAGTTGTAGTATAAAGTAAGATGTTTTTGTGGGTAAGTAGTTTGTTTTCATGGTGGTAGGAACGATTTTGTTTTCTTGTAAAAGCCCAGTTACGTATAAAGTATCTGGTTACTCCCACTTCTAAAGTATTGGTTCGGATTGGTGTGGTAAAGTAGATTCTGCCGGTACGATTTGTTTAGGTGCTGCAAATGTAGCCGATTTTAAAATAAGCAAGCGGTGTTCTTTTTGTATTTGCGGTAGATCCTGTAATTCGTGGTCGGTTGGAAATTGTATTCGTAGTAGATTTGGCTTTTCCTCCTCCTATAGCCCTTTTCCTCCTCCTTTTTGCTGCAGCTCAGACTGTGTATCTAGGTCTTCCTTCCTTTGAGAGTACGGTCCGATCTACGTACTAAGCCCCTATTTCTCTTTCTCTTGAAGTTGTAGCCTGAACTGCATATCTAGATCTTTCTTCGCCTCCTTCTTTTTCAGCCCTCCTTCTTTTTGCTCGGATTTTGTACCTGGCTTTTCCTTCTCTTAAGATCGTGGCCAGGAATGCATAGCCAGCCTTTCTTTCTCTTGGAAGCGTGTGAGGGCAATCTTTTCTTTCCCTTCCTTTTTCTGAAGGTGTATTTTGGGTTGTACATATAATCTTTCCTTCCATGGCAATCCTTTTTCTCCTTATGATCCATACAGGCCTTCCTTCTCTGGCAGTTCTTTTCCCTTTTAGAAATGTAGTCGTTTTTCCTCCTTATGGTCCCTGATTCTGGCCTGGGGTATAGGTATAGGATTAGGTTATCTTACGCCTCGTCCCTCTCGTTCCAACAACAGTTTCTTTTTTTTCGTAAGGTAATACCCCTTTACAAAGTCCGTAAGGTACAAATCTTCATCCTCCCAGTCTGGCGAATCAAGAAGTTGTACTGTTTAGAATAGGGTTTCTATAAGGCGGCTATTCCTACCCTCTGAGGTATTAATACCTCCTTTTCGAAAACGAATTCATAAAGCTTTAACAATAGAAAGGTTTACTATTTGCTACGTGCCTAACGTCCAGTTCGAAAATCTTTGGTAGAAATAATCCAGAATATCAGCTCCTTGAAATTCCTCACCCTAATAGCGAAACATGGCGGCCAAAATATATGTATTGGCGATATAGGGTTTAAGTTCCTTAACTGGCGAATCTATGGTGTTGTCCTAAAGGCCCAAGTCGATTTCGTGTATCATAGCCTTTCTGATTCCTACGTATATGATTAGAAGGTCAAAGTAAACGCTAGCCTCCTTCGGTGATGTTAGCCTTAGAGCCACAGTAGGCGTCTTAAATTAGTAACACTAAGTAGCGTTACATTAGCCAAGCGGCTAGGAAAACTCAAATAAATAGAATATACAAGGTAAACGAAGGCAAAAAAACAAAGCGAACGTAAAAGTAAGGCGGACGCGGAAAGGTTTTGTTAGCGTTTAGTAGCGTCATACTAGCAAAGCGGCTAGGAAAAATCAAATAAACAAAATACATAGGGCAAACGAAACTAAAAAACAAGGGGAACGTAAAATTAAGGCGGACGCGAAAAGGTTTCGTTAGCGCTTAGTAGCGCCACACTAGCTAAGCGGCTAAGAAAATCCAAAAAAACTTAAAACAAATAGGGCAAACAAAAATAAAAAAACAAGGCGAACGCGGAAAAGTTTTACTAGCGCTTAGTAGTACTACACTAGCCAAGCGGCTAAGAAAATGTAACCGAATTCGGTAAAGGGAATCGGTTTATTTATTTGGTGTGTAACCGATTTTGGCTTTGCTAAAGCGAGTGGTTCGTAAAAAAAATCAGATAGGTCCTAGTGAAAGGTTCCGAAACTTGGTGGTTTGCGTGACCTGGTTCGTGATAGGACGCTCTCTAAGAAGTGCCCGGGTACGTCAGAGCGCTAAAAAAGGGTTGATGGTGGCGTAAAGAGGCTTTTATCAGATAGAGCGCTAAATAAGGGTTGATGATATGGTGCTAAAGTTTTCCTTCTTCAAGTCACTTAGTATTTACAGTCTTTGTGCACGTTGGCATGTAATTCTTGTAAAAACGAAGTGTTGGAGCAAAAACAGTTGGGACCGCTACAGCATCCCGCTATAGGTATTCAACGTATGTCTGTCTCTTCTTTCCTAGGCTATCTGTAGTAGACCGAGTTCAAACTACCTACCTCAGTATTTTACCGCTTCCACCTACATGTGCGTTACTTTTAACACTTATTACGACTATCAACGTTGCGAAAAAGGTCACGTAACCTAATTCGTAAGATATTACTATTTTACTATAAGCAAAAAAAAAGAAAAAAAAAAGAAGTTTTTCCTGGAACGATGGCATACACCACTATTACTACTGGATACGGAATATCATCCACTGTCACTATCAACTAAGAATATCGCTACTATACAACTAATACAGACCGCACCACTTATACTGTCACTACTAGATTACAGATACGAACCAAAACTATACTATCACTATTGGATACGGAACGCATATAGATACGGAACGCATAAAAAAAGAAGAAAAGATTGCCTGTGTAGATATTATTATATATCTTCATAGATAGTATATTTAGGTGGCAGTACATTACGCTGTAAGGTAAACTCCTATAGCATGATACGATCACGTATCATGTTACAGGCTGTACTCTTATAGAGTATATGATAACGTGATACGCTGCAGATTATACTCTCATGCATGAAGCGGTCTAGAAGCTGGTATTCTAGAGTGGTATACTCTGGGCGAGGATTTATAAGCCCTCATCTGTAACGTACACCTCTGGATGTTTATTTTTGACATCTTATCTTACTTTATACTATAACTTCTAATTATTCTGATTACTCTTCAAAGACCTTATGTTCACATGAATACTATAGGCTTGAGACCTTACCGACAGTATCAAACCTTCATACGGATTAGCCGAAAAAGGCATTTATTAGTTACTAACGTATTAAACGTATTTTAGAAATTGGTTAAATATAAAAACTTTAACTTTTAACCCGTGCCTATTAATTTTAAAAATCAACGACTTTAATATCAAAGGTATATAAACAGACGATACCTTTTTCTTTGGCAATATTGAGTTTATGGCGATAAAATAGCGTACTATTAAGAAATTAAGCCTTTAAAGATGTAAACCTATCGAAACGTTAGTTGAAGGTATATAATTTAACTTTAATAAATTGTTATTTCGTATTTATAATATTAAGGTTAAAAAAGGCATTTATATTAGCTTACTTCAACAGGGGTAATGCATAAGCTTAACGATCATCGACAGGACCGACGAAGTAAAATTACAGAAATACCCAAAGTAAAGGGCGCATATAGCCTATATCGTCACGTTATAGTAACCGAAAACATCGTAGGACTTTTCCATTACTATATAGGTATAAAACCCATGAAACAAAGACTTTAATAAGTTAAATAAACGGATTCAATAAAAATGGACTATATAGAAAAAGGAATTAACATGGTTTTCGTAAATTTAATAAATACGAAGTTAATAATTTTCGTGAAGAGGGTATTTAACAATAATACGAACCTTACATCCTAAATCGTCTTTTTAAAAACACTTGTTAATGAAGATAAGTTTAAAAGACAATTTATAATTACCGGAAATCTTATATATTAGATATCTATTAAGTGTAAGCGCGAAATCCAGAGTATATTGGCCTTGGAAGTTTACAGTATAATGACAGACTTTAATATCGGTATAGTAATTAACGGCATATTTAGGATTATTACTAAATAGCTGTGACTGCTATCGATATTTGTAGTAGTATATATAGATTCCCGGAACCTTTACGAATATCTATTAAAACTGAGTAAGACTAATGGAAAACATTTAATGATTAATATAATGGTTTTAAGGGAGGTATACGAAGCCCAGAAAATCGATAAGTTTCGATGAATTAACGGCAAAAATAACCATGTAAATACTATAACTAAAGCTACCTCTAATAACACCCTAAAAAGGTTTGTGGATAGTAATACGCTAACCATACGAATTAAGGAGTACATGGACCGTTCGGTACGTGATATGGAGGAATAGAGTTGCCTTAGTAAATTGGAAGACCGTTAGGGTAATAGTAGCGATTATAAAAGGAATGATAGTATTAATTTAAACTATTGGTAAAAGGTACAGAAGTGATGGCGTGCCTGATTTACGTAAGTTTGTAGCAAAAGATCTATGTACGAGATTTGAGGAACGAAGGCCTCGGAAGGGTGGAGAAAAAGAGCTACAAAGAGCCATAATTGATGTTAATTTCAGTATAGATTAATCGGAATTAACAGGGGTCTAGCTTGATATTGGCTTACGGATTAAGGAGGAATTTCAAAAGTTGTCACCAATTAAAGATAGGCTACACTGGCATGCAGGCACAAAACAAAAAGCCGCCAGTATTGGAATGGCAGTCAAGTGCAGTATAGCCAAGTCAACTTTACTGCAAGTAAAGTTGATTGTATGTACTGCAAGTTGACTGTAGTTTATGGGACTGCACTGCAAGTACAGTGTAGTAGATGCCTAATTTAAAGTAGGGCATAAGTCAAAGCGTTTCACCATACAAATTAGTGTATAGACCGGTTAGCGATTTGCTAAACTTTGAATTTCCACTACCTCAATCAACAATATCAGCGCAAAACCAGTTACTTTGACCATAGTGATTCGTATCGACTATGTTGCAACGATAAAGTCTTACCAACAGTCGGATTATCATATACTATTGAGATTTTTTCTATTTTTTCGAAGGAAAATTCCTTAGAATAAACGAATTGATAGCAAATATCAATAATTTTACGTTATACTTTAAAGTTATCAGAAAGGATGGGTTATCGGCGGATACCCTGTTTTCCACCTTTATAAACACACCTCCAACCTCTTCGAGACCGATTTCAACCAATATGTCTCGTTTATAGGATATTATAAGCTATAATACGTTTATTATAAAGTAATTATAATGGCTGAGTCAATCGACTTTTATTGTCGACCTTATATCTAACTTCGTTTAGGTTGTAACTAATATCCATTAATTTGAGGCCGACTTAATAGTAACTCGTATCAGCTTTTTGATATTTTAAAGTGTGCGAAAACAACATAATCAACCGTAATTTGACGAGTTTGCTGTTACATAGGCGGCAACGCGTAAAATGATGAAGTTTATATTGAAAACGAATAAAATATAAATTAGGGAAAGTCGGTATACGTTAGCAGTAAAGTACGCTATTTCAACGTATTATAAAGCCAGTGGATATAAAGGTATGTATAATGTAGGTAAGTTTTTCAATTATATTAAGGCTGTTTTCCCCGACTTTTATCGCGCGGATAAAGCTTTGGTTAAATTAGAGGGCTTATTCATAAACGATAAAAACTTATAAATAACATTTTCTATTAGGTTTAAGATATTATTAGTTTAAGAGAGCGAATTAGATTTGTTTTTGGCCGTAATGTATAATCACTTACATTTTTGCGTATCCCTAAGTATTCGCGATAAATTTATCACGATAAGTGTAAGACAGGTGGATTATATCATAGCCTTACCGAAGTACCGCGAGTTCATCGAAGAATTAACTTTTTTAGATTTAAAAAGATATTTTGGTTGTTAATTGGTGGGACCTGTATAGGTATAACTAATGACCAGATGAAAATATAGGTATGACAGAAGTTTATAACTTTTAGATCTTTTCGTTAAAAATTCGTAATAATCGCGGATAGTTATTTTAATAAATCCGTTCAGTAAGTATTTAAAACTAAGGACGTAAGGCTATGTAAATAATAGCGAAGGAACGTCGAATTGGACTAGTTACGGGCGTTAACTACGTTATGGTTCGATGGATTACTACTAACGTAATTACAAATTTCGCCCGGTATTACCTTTGAAGTAGGTATATACAGTTTAAGTCGAGAAAGTAAATGAAGGTTTTTTTATTAAAAATGATAGGGAAAGTCTTACTCCTAAATATGGTTGTATTTAAAGATTATATAACCTTAACGACGTAATTATAAAATAGAGTAAAAAGAAGTTTGATTTAATTAAAATATATATAAACGAGTATCTATTTTTCATCTTTATTTTTTTTTTCATAAGATTTATTTTTTTCGATATTGAATTCGATTTTAGTTGTAATTGTTATTGTATTATAAGCGAGATTTTGATATATCGGTTAAAGATAAAGTAAATTCGGTTATTATATCTTCGAAATTTAGGTATAACATTAAGGTTACCGTAAAATATACGTATTACCTAAATAGCCTAATTTGTTATGAATATTGATAAATAGTTGAACCCAATGTTAATGTATATTATTCCTGAAATAACACCAGATATGAATTTTGGGATACTTTAGATACGATATTAATAAGTAATTTTTAACGTTAGCGATAGCCGTGTAGTAGTTTACATGGAGGGAAGATTAGTCATTGATACGGTAATAATAAGTTTTAAATCGGGGGATATACGAGGCGTTGTAAAATCGGTTTTTATTGGTTTGGTAAACCGTTCGTAACGTATAATACAACGTACAAGAGATTAGTCGTAGTTAGCTTTTGCTACAAGTCTTTACGAAATAAAGCGGATTTTATAAGCAATAACACCAACTATTGTTAAAGAAAAAAAGGATTAATTACGTTTACTACAAAAATTAGCCAAATTACGCGACCTATTCGCCAAGGATAAGGTTATAACTTTGTTCTTATATAATGGAAAACTCGATTACTATATTGATATTAAACCAAACGAAAATTGATTTTTACTAAAACAATTTTAGGAATTATTATATTCGATATTACGAAATTAATAAAGAAGGTTTAGGTTTAGGTAAGTTTTTTATCGGCCGTGACGTCGATATTACTATTTTTTCAGTCTGGGGGAGGGGGGGGGGGATAACGGTTTTATATCATACCGGGTACTAAATTAAATTACCGAGTATAATTGTTTTTTTTTACCTTTAATTAAGGAAACGCTATGCGCGTTGTCGAAGTTAACGTAGCTTACGAAATTGGATATTCGAGCGACCTTTTATTGTATTCAGGTTGTACTCAAAGAGGAAAAATTAACGGCTTTTCGTATACGTTCCGGGCGATTGAAGTAGTTGGTTACCCTTTTTGGGCTATTAGAAACGTCGGCGATGTTTTAACAATATATTCATCATATAATAGCGAAATATTTGAATAATATTATTATAATTAACCTAAACGATCTTTTGTTTTTTCACCTTCGGTATCAAATAAAATTATATAACGAAAGTTCGCGTGATTTTAAAACGCCTTCGTAATATTAAGTTAAATACGAATTTGAAAAAGTGCGATTTTGTAATTAAGGAGGTAAAGTATCTAGGTTTTATTATAACGATTAATGTAAGTATTCAAGCCAACTTTGAAAATGTTCGGGTAGTATTTGAATAAAAGTTATTACGTATTATTTGGAAGGTTGAAAGTTTTTTACGTTTTACTAATTTTTATCGGAAATTTATTAGTAATTTTCTTTAATTTAAGTAATCATTTTACCCGATTAACAAAGTATGAAATTCGTTAGGTTCAAATTAAACGAGAGGAATACATATTTCAAACCTTGAAGGATCCCTTTGTTACGGTCTCGAGTTTTGTATATTAAGATGCAAATAAGCTAACGGTAGTAGAAATCAATCATTCAAAAACAGAGTTAAAAGGGTAATTATTATAATGGTATAATGAGAGTATACTAAAGCTAATAAATTATTATTTTGTAGGATCAACGGATGCGAAACGCAACAACAATATTTATGATAAGGAGCTTTTCGAGATGGTATTTCCTTTAAAAACGTAGTTTTCCTAATTACATAACGTTTGTACCACATTTACGATGCTAACTAATTATAAAAGATTAGAATATCTTTCTTTATTACGTTCAATTTCGGAACGTCAAGTTAGATAGGCTGAAATCCTTTCGCTTTTCTAATATAATTTTCAATATCAGTCCATAACTTAAAGCGCCCGTTCGGATATATTAACCCGTAGGTTGTAAAATGAACCCGAAGTTAAAAAGCCTCGCGCGCGGATCCTTTCGCCTATCTTTATTACTATATTAAACATAGAAATGATAAATCTATATATTATGGAAACGTATATTACGGAAGGTTATTCAACTAAATTTATTTAGATAGAAGCTTAGCTGTTCAATCTTAATAATATATACTTTAAGGGAAAGTTAAAGTATTTTAGAAGATCAACGTTAATAGGATCGCCCTAAGCCCGGCCTACATCCAGATTACCATCTGGGATAACGCCGGGAAATTTAGGTCGCAGGTATTAGTAATACTATTATAGGCCCGATACGCATTAAAACTGTTCAATTTGTTAACGCCGAATAATAGCCTTATTTTCGGGCCAGTCACTTTTACGGAATTATAAGATTAAGAAATAACGAATAACCTGTTATATGAGATTCTTTTGTTAACGGTTTCCGAAAACGCTAAACACTTTCCGAATAAAGTAGGATAATCAATGTAAATTACGAATGATAGAATTAATTCGCGGGTTATATTACGTTACCGTAACCGACTATAATCATCGATTTAGAAAGTATTAAAGACGAAAATTTTATAATAAACCAACGATTTTCTTATTATAAATCATCCAGATAAAAACGTTTAGTTTCGAGTTTTTTAATGGGATTATTATTCAAAAGAAATAGTTGCAAATATTTAACGCTTGTATCAAATATATAGGTAATGTAGTAATACGAAATCTTATAGTATCTTACGATAAGGTTTTCTTTAACCCTTTTTTATCCTAAATCGGTATTAGATATATATTTACATCGACTTTATAATCGACCTACTGGTTATTAATAGCGATTTTCGATATTTATTAATCCTTAAAAATTACTTTTTTAAGTTGATCCAATTCGAAGCTATATAATTTATGATTATCGATATATATACGGAGCGTATTCGGGATATATGAAAAAGATTTTATAGATTTCCGGCTTTTATGACTAATAATCGCGGTTTGAATTAGAAGAGTGTATTTTAAACTACTTTATATTTTTGGTAGATATTAAGGAACCTTTATTAACTGCGTATTACTTCTAAATAAATAATAGTATTGAACATATAAACCCCAAAAAAGTATTTACGAATCGTTGTTGCTTTTTCGTAATATAATTAGTTATTATATTTACCTATTTATGAATTCTTATTATATAACCAGTAATCGACGGTTACCGGGTTTAAGGTAAACCGTTTTACAAATAAGTATGAAATGTACTTTATTCCGAAGGCAAATTAAGATACGAAATCGTCGATTTTTCCAATTAAACAAGTCGTTACGTCTTTAATACATTTATGTAAGGGTTTAAAGTTAATTTAAACAACGATAACATATATGTAATAATGAATATAAATAAGAACAAACCGCCGCCGACGTTTGGAGAAAAGGTATAAAATAAGCGATTAAATTTGGCTTAATTTACCTAATATTAAAATTAACCGTTTAAATAAAAAGTTGAATTAACTTCATCATTAATATCGAGTCGTTGATGTTTCGAATCTGTTAAATGTTGTTTGATATTTTGAGTTAAATATTATGTATTTGGAATTAATTTGGTTAAACGGACGATTACAAATCCTTTCGCCTAATAGGTTTTATCCAACATTCGTCCGAAACTAATTTTCATCGTTAACTATATAGGAAAAGGTATATATAAGGAATTTTTTTTTCGTGATATGAAAGGTGACAAACGGTATACGTTTTATATTGATTGAATATAAGGGTTGTAGTAAGCCGAAATGGAAATTACTAACAAACTGCCAATATATTATAACTTTAAACAAATTTGAAATAAAATAAAAAGACGTCCGAATATATAACAGCCCGGTATTTCGACGTCGACGTCAAATATATATTAAATTATTTTCGCGAGGCGAACCATGTCCACCTGGAAAATGATATAATATTTATAACGAAGGTGAAAATCAATTACCATTTTAATATAATACAACACGTAAAGAAAAATACATAATACCCGAATTTTTCAAATTAATATTCGACCATAAAGCGAATTTTACCACGATTTATTAAAGTTTTATTTACCCGTTATTATTATACTTATTTAGATTTAGCGAGTACTAGCGTTATTGAAGTTAATTATCCTATTACGACTAACTTCGTATACTGGAAAAGGCTGGTAGAGGTAGGCGGCGTAAGGTGAGGTGAGTACTAGTAAGCATCGACAAAGTGATCTAACGAACGGCGAAGCGGATGCGGGGCAACGTCGAGGAGGGAGAATAACGCGAGGCGAGGAAAACGTTAGGAAAAGTGAACGATAACGGTTAACGAAATGAGGGGTGGAAAAAGCGACCCTTTAAGCAAGTTAGCAAGGATTATAATATATTAGTTTATACCGGGGAAACGGTCGGCTTGGATACAATCTTCCGCCTCTTTTCGGTCGACCTAATCAACTCGTTTTTAGTTAAGGTTAACAAATTAAATACGAGAAAAACAGAGTTTATACGATTTGGTTTTCAACTTCATTCATTACTATTCATTGGCCGTAACCTATATCAATTATAAAAATATGGCTTACGTAGCTATATTATTTTAGCAGTTTAGGTTAAACTTATGGGAGGATATACAACGAATATTAAAAGGAGCCGGTGTAAAGATATTACGCGTTCATGTATAATTGATCAAAAAAATCTTGTTATAGTAAATAAATGAAATGGTAAAAGGTAACAGAAAAGTTTTTAAAAAGGGTGAATCCGGAAGAAAAAGGCGACGAAAACGTATAACAAAAATTATAATAACTAATATTACCAAAAAGATAAAGACTCGTTGAGTTCGGTTAACATTTTTAAATTAAATAAGCTAATTCATAAACATGGAAAATATAAAATAAAAACAGGCCAGTAACCTAAGATATGTTTTTACCGTTTACAAATAATGGATAAAATGTAGCTCTTGTCTTTAATAATTACAACTAATTACCGTAATAAAAGTTGCAAATTAGGTAAAGTTGTAAATAAGCTTATATTTTAACTATATTATAAAAAGGGGTAAATTTGAGATTAATTTTTTATGAGGCTAACGAATTAAGTTTACCTTATCATAATCTTTTCGATACTTACGTTAACTTTACGTAAGAAACACTCAAATATAGATAAAAAGAACGCCGAAATTAAAAAACCAATGAATATATAATATATACGCATTTTGCGTTTATAAAAGGGGAAGTTCGTCTTTATTCTCATTATCGCCGAAAATTGATAAATCGTTTATAACGTAAAAAGGTTATAAGATATAATTAACGATAAGGTATTTATGAATAATGTAATAGCGTACTTTACGCGGCAGTTAATCATTTTTACTAAAAGCGTTTACAGTGATATAATTTAGGTTAGGTTTATTATGAATATTAATTATATGAACAAAGAAAAAGTTCAAAAATTACGAAATATATATAAGTAATTAACGGTTTGGATAAAAGGGGTAATAGTAACGTTATTATAAAAGGTACGATAAGGTGGAAAATATTGAAAAAATGTTAACGAGATGGAAAAAAAGAAGGGAAGTTTTAAGGGTTACGTTAAAATCTGTATTTATAGATACTGGTAGACCATATTCAAAAAGGGCTACGTATTGCACGGTACGGTAAAGGGGCGCGTTATACGATACTAGCGGTGAAAATGAAATATTATACGGCACGTTACAAGGTATATTATACGATACTGACAGTAAAAGCGATACGTTATACGATACGTTAAAGGGCGTAATATACAACATTGGTGTTTTAGGGTTAAACTGACTGATACGTTATACGACACGTTAATGGGGCGCGTTATACGGTATTAACGACTTAGGATTAAACCGGCCGATACGTTATACGACATTTTAAAAGTTACGTTACCGGCTTGCACTTAGCTTACACCTAGCCCGCGTATTAAGCGAACGAGGCCCGCGTCCTACGTTTAACTAGCTAAACGTCGCGGACTTTATAACGTTCGAGGGAAAAGGGGGCATATTATAAACTTATGCCATTAGCTATTAAGTTTATAGGTTACGTAACTATATATGTAACGGAATATGTAATACCTGGTCTGAGCCCAGTCCGGATTCGAACCGAGCGCGGTTCATATACAGCACGTGTAAGGGTACGTAACGGGCTGAGAACTGGCCATACTCATAGGTCTTGTATAATGGGCTACGGTAGCCTTTTCTAGTCTTCCGCTTAACCTTAATAGTAAACCCTATTTGGCACCTACTTAGCTTATCATTGTAGGTCGGACCATAACAGTTTTAAATATTATGTTTGTGTTAATAATACTTAAGATCTTATACGAACTATTTCATTTGCCTGAATTTTTTTACGTAAGAATTTTACCTTGAAGGGGGAGAGATAATACGTTTGTTATTAATGGTAGGTTTCTAATATTACAGATTTTATTAAGCTAGCGGCGTATAGATTCCTTTCTTAATTCCTTTGAGGTTTTACTATATATTATAGTACGTTTCTGAGTGTTCGACGATATTGACAACCTTGTTGTTATACTTAATTCATCTGTTAATACTTATAAAATTTATATAATACCATTAAGGTTAATAATATAGTTAAGACCATTTATCGTTATTTAAAATCGTGTTTTTGAATTTGTAAAGCTTTCAGTTTCTAGATTAATGATATTGTAAGTACTGTGTAAAATGGCATAAGCTCTTTCGATCTTGTTAATATCTCAATAAGCTTTAATAAAAACCTATTTAGACTAAATTACCATCAACTTGTATTGACTTAAAACTTTATCGTAATAAAGTTGGTAGCGACATCGAAAACTAATACGTTTAATAGCCTAAGGTATATATTAATTTACAAAGTTTGTAGTACTTTTGATGTTTCCTTTACTGTAAAAGATTTTAGGAACTTAGCGTCGTAAAAATCCGTAATAGAGTTTATCATATAAAGTATAAGTTTGACGTCCAGGTAAAATATATTTACTTAAACCTTGGAATTAAAGTTATTATCTTTTTGCAACGCAACTTTAAATCTTAAGGGGGTTTAAAGCTGTATTTAGTAATAATGATAAAGCCATCTCATTTCCTTTAACGTTAGTAAGTGAAAATCTTTATAATTAATCGTTTTTAAAACCTTATAAAGTCTGTTAATTTCAAGGTAGTTGAACCTACGATATAATCAACGAAGTTCTGATATCGTTAGGTTTAATATTATTGCCTTTGACCCTTAATTATGAAATTAGAAATTCCCTGATTTAAAGATAGGTGGAAACCTTTTACCGCCCTTAACTTGAACTAATTCGTCGGTTTAAACTTTAATATTAACGCCGAGGTTTTTCATATTTTTAAGGTGAAGTTAAAAGGGGGTAGGAGATTTTAAAATATAGAAAATAATAGGGTCAACAATAGTAGTAATAGTCGTCGATACTAGTGAAAAAAGCTTTTTTTCAGGGCTAAAAACAACCTTGGCTTTGATGGCATTCGAATAGGTAGGTTTTTGTTGAAATATATAATAGGTACAGTCATACAGTACACAATTCAATAATAGGGCCAACAGAGCTAACAGGGCCTGTCAGTACTTGGTACAAACTTCAAATACTAAATACCTCAACATCAAAGGATGAGGAATTCACTGGAGTTGTAGATATCACCATCAGCACTAGTGTTTTACTAGTGCGAGTACTAGTATTGACTAGTATGGAGAATCAGCACAGAGATGCTATCTAGGCTAGTATTTACTATCACAGAGGAATTAGTATTTATTAGTATATACTAGTATGAAATAGTAAATGAGTCTCGATCCTAATCGAGATCCTTATAAATATATACTTAATTATGACTTAAGCAGATACAAAATCCTCTATATAAATTATAAAATACTTCAATTTACAAGCCTATATGATATGTTCTTATTTAATATCTTTAACACATTATCAGTTTAATGTATACTGATATTAATTAAATTAGTTACTTCCTTTTAAACAAATCAAAATATCCATTTCCTTTAAACTATTCGATACTTTTTTAAGATACTCCTTTAGCATCCCCAAAACATGACTTGTTTTTATCACTAGGGCTGTTTTACAGAAGTATCAGTAATGATAGTAATTAGTTAATAAGGACTATTATTACTTCCGGTCCCTCAAAGCCTATAGGTGCATTTGTTCCGACTAAATCCCTATCCCTTCGATTCTTACACTTTAAGGTTACTCCCGTTATTTTAAAGGCTTTGGACTCTAAATCTCTATTGAAAAAAAGTAAGGAAGGAAGTTGGTAATACTCTTAGGGTTAAAAATAAGCAAGAAAGTCAAGCGATTAATGCTGATAATCTTGCTGGTAAGAAAGAAAAAGCTAAAGCTAGAACCATTAGTTTTCTAGAATCAGCAAGACTTAAGTTAGCTATGGACTTATACGAAAAACTGTTAACTAATTTTAAAAAACGTCTTAGAAAACCGAAACAACCCAAATCGATAGGTACTGTTTAGCTAGTAAAAGAGGACGAGGGAAATATTAAAAACCCCCTTTTAACTCTAAAAAAAAGAAACAATTTACAAAAACTAAGTTACAATTACAAAAAGACTTAAAATTTAACTTTTACAAACATTAACGTTTAATTAATAGCTATTAAGAACTATACTGTGAACAATGAGTATTTGAAAATCTCGAAAAGAACCTTTAAAATTAAAATGAATACAGTCTTTACAAAAAAGAATTTTATTCACTTATTTATACTTATCAACTACAGTCTTAGAGAAACTTTCAAAAATATATGTACCCAAATCCAGGTTTAAAGGAGAATTACTTTTTTCATTACTTTAAACATTTCAGCCGTTATCGTAGATATTAAGGACATATGTAAAGCCTTACTAAAGTTAATTGGCATATGTCAAGGCATTGGACCAATCTACTATAGAAAACATCTGAAAAAACTTCGTTTTCTTCGCCCTTTACACTATTTAGTCTCAGTTTTTATTATAATAACGTTCGAAAATACCAAAAGAAGCTTAATTTATTAAAGCTGTTATATTAAAGATATTGATCATTACCCTATAATTTCTTACCTATAGTAAATTCGTGTTTCCAATCCAAAGAATCGGCATACGAAGTAAATCAAGAAAAGCCGTTCCTTCACCACTACATAAATTAAAATCAAACTTATAAGTCAAAAACCGGCTTGAAGGAGGATAAGAAACGTCAAATTTTATCCTCTAAAGAAAACCGAAAAACAAGCTACCTGTCAATCGTAACTAGCATATCAATTAGCCCAAAAATAACTGCCTTGTAGGCTTTTATAAAGGCTATTCAGCACAAGATTATTTGTCATTGTATCCAAATTTACGGCCTTCCAATACTGGTATACTCAATAGTAAATGGAAAAAACGGATACTATTACCGTTAATAATAGTAAAGTAAACGACCTTCACAACTTGTAAAATTATAACTTTATAGTGCTTCTACAATTAATTACACAGTTAACCACGTAATACATTACATAAAACCCTACACTAAAGAATTTTGGCCAATTAAAGGCCGTATCTTACACGGGTGTACCCGCTCTAAGGTATTCACTTTCAACGTTAAAGTTTTTACTTTTAACGTTAAGGGTTACACTTTTTACGTTAAACCGCCAAAACTATTAATTAAAAGCCGTAATAGATGCGGGTATTGCCTCAATTTAGGCCCAACTTTTAATACCAAGTCTTCAAAACTCAACGTTAAGTCTTAAGTTTCTTTCTCTTTTTTCCACACTAAAATATTGTTTTGTAATTTATAAACTCCAGTTTCGAGACTTCATTAGAGATGATTCAGGCCTATCTTTACATATTTTGAATAAAGAGAAATGGTTTCTACATCTTGGGATATTAGGCGAAACCTACCTCTGATTACTGTTTAACCCACTGGCAAATGAATAGTTTAGATATTGGTTAAGTTTAAAGAAGGTTACAATTATAATACCCTTACATTTTACAACTAGTTTCATTACCCTCAATTTGATATAAATTTTATTATCTAATTGAATCTTTACAGACTCAACATGAAAATAAAAAACTTATTATTGGTTAGCTTTAAATTTAATGAAATAGTTATTACTATAACCAGTAACTACACCATTGTTTAGGCTACGTAATAATTCTATTGCAATACAATTGCTACAGTCACTACCGAGTCCTTCGATACTTCCCTACAACATACCAGGTTTGGTTATACCAGCCTAAGATTAGTAAATAAATTACTCAAATTATTGGACGGTTTAAAAAAAGACTAGGAAACTGAACATTTCTACTTTATCTGTATTTCTTGTAAACTTTCCAAAAGCACCTGTTAGTAACCAATCTACAAAATCTTTAACATAGCTATAATATCCCTTAATAAGGAACCAAAAGCCGTTTGCCGTATGCTAAACGAAATGATCAAATGTATAGGGTATACAATAGATTTTTTAATCCTCGACGAAGGTAATAAGCTTATTAATTATTTAGTTAGAAAATATTGATCGACCAAGTTGTCACCCTTAAGTTTTCTTTATTATATACTCTTGAAGAAAACAACATTTCTAAACGCTTCAACAAATAAATCCTGAAGAAGATAAGGACTTGGACTACTTCCGATAAAGTATCACGTCACTTATAGCCTTACCTATTTCAAGTAAATGTTGTCATAGCTAACTTAACGGTTACCAACAGGAATAAAATCTAATATACTACGCCCTATAAGGGTTTTTACAATAAAGTAAAAGGATTGGAGGTTATAAACTCAAAGTTGAGTTTACTTTTACTTTCGGCTTTAATAATATGGTCCACGAATACTTTATAAGACAAATAAAGAGTTAAATGACTAATCTAATAGGAGAAAGAGGAATATTTCTTTTATTGCAGTTTTCCAACATCACTAAGCCCTAATACATCTTCAAATTCTATATTCTAAACCAGCTGAGGAATTCGATAAGGAAAATCGTCAGTACTTATAGTCTAACGGTCTTCAAAAAATATCATGGGACCACGTAAAGTATTTGGAAGGGAAGAAGATATCAAATCTATTAAAGTTAATATCCTTTATAATACTATAACGACAGCTCCAAATTACAAACTAAAGAGGAGTATTTATAAAGTAGCAAGAAAAAAAGCGAACAACTTACCAATAAGTCTTCCAACAAATGTTATTATTAATGAAAACATGGATCAGTTTGTAATTTTAGTTAAGAAACTAGAAAAATAGTTACTTATAAAGAAATTTTTATAGGATCCAGATACAGAGTATTGGAAAAAGGCCCTTTATGGTGAAATACGGAGTCTGCTATCTCTTAAAGTCTTTAAGACTATTGAAAGGGATATTATACGCCATGCCCTAACTTTAAAAAAGTAACTAAGGCTGAAACTAATTTAGAAGATTAAATCGAAGGTATAAGGTTGGAATATTAATAAGAGAATTTGAATTAAGGTGTAGTATTAACTATACTAAAACCTTTGCTATAATAAGAAAGTCTTATACGTAAAGGATATTTATTATATTTACTTCCTTTTACGGATGGAATATCGACTAAGTAGACATCTATTCGGCTTTTCTTAAGTGGAAATTTGAAAAACAAATGTCGATGAAAGTCATAGACTCCATAAGTGATTTTTTCTTAAATTATCCGGATAAAAATATTATAGGTTTCAATCCTACACTATCAATTTCTTTAGATATTCAATTCCCTTTACGAGCTTACAAAAATTTGAAAATAATAGTTAAAGAGGTTGAAAAAAGGATTCAATACCCTTGAGTTTAAAAGAATAAACTTTAATAACGCGTTATTCATTAACTATTGTTATTAACTTATCATATATACTTACTTTGATAATTTTGTGATACAAAACCCGAACTCAAACGTCATAACGACCTTGAAGATGGATATTGGGAAGCACTTTAAATATAAGGACCTGAGATAGACAAAACACTCCATAGGGATGCGTATTTTGAGGGAAAAAAACGTATGTACGATCATTTTGGTACAAGATACGTATATCTAAAGGGTATTGGACTTAAGAATGAAATAATTAAGCAGAAGTCCGGTTTACATTCTTATAACAACCGGATACGTCGTTTATGCTATGGTATATAAAAACCAAGCTGACTTTTCACAAACTAAAAAGTATCAGTTAGATATAGGAGCTTTTAGCTATATAATATGACAAACTAGGTTGGATATCACCTTCCTTATATAAGTACTTTCACGTTTTTGCTATCATATTTTATATAAGAACATTATACTTCTTAGTTCTGATTTCAAATATTCTAGATAGTATAAAAACCATAGACTTTAAATGGGTGATAAAAACATTTAGTAAGCGCGTATTAAAACACTATAAACTTGAACCAAGATTACCATAAATATATAAGAAGACTTTAAATTAACGGCTGGTATGATTCCAACTAAAAAGGGGATAAGACCACTAAATAGAATACCTATAAATACACAGTTTAATTCGTTAATAACACGGTTAACTGGATATTTAAATGGGGATCCAGAGTAAATCTTTCTTCTGTGGATACTAAAAGCGTAATAGTAATAAGTGTTATTTAAGATACCCTTTAGGAAAAGAATTTATTTACAAATCTTCGTATTTTCATTATCATATGATATACGATAATAATCAAAGAATTATCAAGTTATTTAAAACCCTAAAGTATCATCACGCACTTAATATATACCCTTTAAAAACACTTTATAAGAGATGAAGTCAAGTGTGGAATAATCCAAATTAAGTGGATTCATACTAATAAACAACTGGCTAATGAATTAAAAAAGCTATTCCTAAAGACAAAACACGAAGTAATAATACAACGGCTTAGCTTAGATAGCCTGGGCTTGAATTATATTAATTGTTTATTAAGCTTTGTACTTTAAATTACCTTATGAGACTAAAGGTATGAAATAATGGAATGATTCAATACAAATTTGAAATATTAATAAAGAAAATACTTGAAAGGTTATCGGTTTAAATCTTACTACGTAGGTTTTCTTGTTTTTTACATCTATGGAATTTATTTTCTCCGTACTAAAATTCCTTTAATTTACCATTCATCTTTTTTGACTTTTATTTCTTTTCTTTCAAGTGAGTGGCACCTCTTAAGGGGATGTATTAAAATATACAATAGGTATAGCTACACAACATACAACTTAATAACAAGGCTAACAGTGCCAACAAGGCCTGTCAATACTTAGTATAAACTTTAAATACTAAATATCTTAATAACAAAGGATAAGGAATTTACCAGAGATGTAGATATTACTACCAGCACTAGTGTTTCTCTAATGCGAGTATTAGTATTGACTAGTACGGAGGATTAGCATAGAGATGTTACCTCAGCTAGTATTCACTAGCACAGAGGAACTAGTATTTACTAATGTACACTGGTATTGATTAGTAAAGGATTCTCGATCCTAATCGAGATCCTTATGAGAATATACTTGATTATGATATGAGAATATATCAAGTCCTCCATTTAGATTCTAGAATACTTGAATCTACAAGCCTACACAATATCTTCTTGTATATTACCTTCAATAGTTTTATAGAAGTATTTGCATCCTTTCGTAACGTGACGTATTACGAATAGCTTCCTATTAAATAATGTGCTACTCCAGTATCTAGTATAATAACTTAAAAAAAATTGTTTCTTATAGCGATTTTAAATGATAAATAGGTATGTAAGGTTAAGTTTTTTATATTTATATCAGTGATAAGGGTCTTTACCCATTAAACGGTATAGGAAAGCATAAGTAACTTTTAAACTAGTATTAATATCTTTATATTAACTGATAACCTTAGGCTTATTAAAGTTTTTTTAGCCTATTTTTCTTTAAATGTTGTAACTTATTCAACGTAATTTTAATAAAACGTAAAAGGAAATTATATATAATATATGACTTTTTTCATTCGCGTTCGGTAATAGTATAACGTATTAATTAGTAGCTATATTTTCCACTAATAAAATATCCCTTGAAGTTTAAGTTTAAATTAAACTTTTTAGACTGCCTTAAAGGCCTTCAGGAAGAAAAATACTATTTTCCGTGCGTAAATTGGTTACTTCCCTAGGTCTAGGCCTTTCGTTAACCATGCTAGTCGGGCCCTTCGTATTTACGGTCGATATAATACATGTAAAAGGTTTTTTTTCGTCGTCGTTGAAATTTAAGACTTAGGGGTATATATTAATCGATTTCAAAACTCCAGTTATCACAGTCATTTGGAAAGAATGCAATTAGCGAAAAAAAACCTTTATATATAGTATTTAAGTACTTTAAGGCGTATTTAAACTCTTTATGGCTCGTAACAGCCTGCCAAACCTGCTGGCGTAGGATTTCTTCGCCAGCTCCCACTTTCCCCATTACTTGTTAGCATAATATTAGCTTATGAAGTATTTAATTTAAAAAATTATTTTGTATTCCATCTTCTTTTTTTATAATCAAATATATAGGATTACTTGATAATGGTTTAGTCGGTATAATGTTGGGTAAGATTAACATCGTATTTGAAGTTTTCTTTTAGGTCGTCATAAATTTCACGAAAGGAGGAGTAATTCGTCATGTACCAAAGGTAGTAATTTTCGATTAAGCCGGTAAGAATACTGGGAAACATTGAGTAAAAGCCTGGAAATTTAACCTTTATCTGGTAACAGGTGTTAAATAATAGGCGTAATTTGAAACCGATGAAGTTATACGGTTTACTATTATACTTTTAATTTTCTTCTTAAATCCTAACGAACGTGGTGATTACCGCGTAATCCGTATTTACCATAGGGATGTATCGAGAGGAAAAGGTAATGTATTGGTCGTAGTTTTTTTTTTTTTGAGTCCCTTGATTGGTATTAGGGTTAATTATGGTAGGCGTGATAATTACCTTTAGCTAAGTTTGGAAAGAAAAAACCAAGTTTTGTACTTATAATAGGCTTGTAGGTAAAGCTGTTCTTTCCTTGATTTGTCTATTAAAACTGGACGTATTAAAGGGCTCGAGGGAAAATAACTTAAGGGTTTTAGCTACGAGGGACTTAATAATACTCCTTTTGGTGTTAAGAGGTACGTTAATATTCCTACTTAATCAACTAATGGATTTAAGGATTTACGACGTATAGATTGATTTTTTTTTGCGGCTAGTGATATCTTACTATTCGTTTTGGGTAAAAGGGTTGAAGAAAGTTATTTGGGCTTAGGCAGGTTTTTGCGAACGCGTATAAGGGCGTTAAGGTATGTTATAGCTAATGATATCTTTGCCTTTAACTATAAATATCCATGAAGGGTTTTTATCGGTGGCGTATTCGTAAAGTATGTTGGTCAGATTACCCTCCTTCCATTTATTTCGCTAGGACTTGAATACCTTGGTTGGTGAGTTTAATTTTAAAACTAAGTTTAATATATTTATTCTTCATCGTCCATATATCGAGATTCTATGCTCAGAAGCATTTTTGAAAGTACTTAAGCGCCTTTAGTTCATAAATTTTTCCGGTGGGTTTTAAATAAAGAATTTAAAAGTCGATTGCGTTGATAAGATATTCAATTGATCAGTTTTTATTGGGGTCTATAAACCAGAAGTTTTCATTGTAATGTCTAACGAAAATAACACCCAGGTTCTTAATTGCCTTCTTTCGGTCGGAGTCGTTAATAATATCAATTCCAACGTGTTCTGAAGCCATTGTGACGAAGATTGAAAATTATAGAGAGAAAAACAGTGATGTAGAGTGGTGGGTCGTAGGTTTGCTGTCAAAGTTAATGTAGTTAAAAAGATTGAGGACTTAGGTGTTTTTGCGATTTGAAATTTATAGTATTAGTACCTGCAATAGTAGTAGTCGCAATAGTAGTAGTCGCAATAGTAGTAGTCGCAGTAGTAATAACCGCAATAGTACTAACTTAACTGTTTTCTAACTTGCTAACTTAGTAATATTTAAGACTTTTAGATGGTTAATATTAACGCTTTTTTTTTATGAAAGATTGATAAAGATTTATTAGTATTTTCAATAATAATACCGACGCCTGTTTTTGAAATTTCCGCGATAGCTAACATAATTGAAAGGCCTTCCCTACACATTACTCCGACAACTGATACAGTACTATAAAGATGCTTTACAAAAACCTTTCTTCTACCTTTGGTTGCCGTATAACGCAAAGCGTAACCAGAAAGTAGCTTTTTTTCTCCTAAGTTCATCTGTGCTTAACTTAATAAATACTGATTAGTATTGATAGGACTGCCTATAGATATAGGCCTTTCATTTCAAAGTAGTCGATTCGAATTACTGTGGTGAAAGTAACTGGTGCTGTATTAAAATTGATTGATGTTGAGTTCTAAGTTTGGCAGATTGCTAGCCGGTATGCACTCTACTTTATATGGTCAAATTCTTTAGTCTATGCCTTAAATTGAATTGTGCACCTACTGCACTGCACTAATAGTACAGTCCCATAAACTGCAGCCAATTTGCAGTCAGTAGAATCAACTAAACTGACAGTTGAATTGACTTGACTTTATTGCATTTGACTGCTATTCCAATAATAAATGTGTTTTTTTTTGTTATCAGAGAAAAAACAAACTGAGGGTTCGGTATATTAAATGATTTCTAGGGGGAAAAAAATCTCATTGAATGTTGTAAATGTAGTATACGATATATAATTCGATGTTTGAAATATTACGGGTATAGTTACAAAGCGGAGAAATCAATGCGAAAAGTGGTAAAAACGGTCATATTATGAAAATATTATTTATCACGGTCCAATTCAAAGAAATATCAGATGAAAACGATGAAGACGTATTGAAAAAGGATGTTATAAGAGGATATTAGTTAACGAAATACACATAACAATTTATTAAAATCATATAAAATAAATCATAACGCCGTAATACCTTAAGAACATAAAACGTAAATTGTTTGACAAAACTAACCCTACCCTACTATGGGTATAAAAAGTTTAAAAAGTCGATGAAAACAAATGAAAAGCTATAAAAGTTATCTTCTACTAGGGTTTAACAAATACCCGCTCCATCAAACGCCTTAAAAAAGGTGTATAAACCAAATCACTAAGGAATTAACGGGTAATTACAAGCCTATAAAATGCTTCATTTTTATATAAAGCAGGTCTGAAAAGTGATAATAACGTATTAAACGCTCATATAGCGACGTAATTCACGTTATTTAATAAATATAGTTACTAATTTTAAGGTATTATGCTAAATATCGATACAGCGGAATTGGACACCCCTGAAAACCAGTAATTTAATGTTTTTACGGCGAAGTTTCACAAATCCTCATTCGATCGGATGAAGAAAATATCGCATATTTTGATAAGGTTAAAATTAAACGTTGTTACTCGTTGTAATAAGAATAAGTATATTATTGAAATCAATTAGATTTTAAATAATGGATTGAAAAAAATTATCTTTACTTTTTTAAATCAATATAAATAGATTCGGTATAGAAATACGAAATACGATAAATTACCCATCCGTGATTTTAATAGCATCTTCATATCTTTTCGTCCAAAGTTTCAATATCTTTGGGGTTTTTTTCAGGTACGTATAATCAAAACTATTTACTTAATATAACTGGAACTACGTATGTTATATCAATTTTTCAGACACCTGATTACAAAACGCCTCTTATGATTTTTTTACGTAACAGATTACACTAATATAGAAAAATTCTTGAAATGTAGGAAAGGTTCTGCTACAAATACTAACTATACTAACAACACTTACAACGATTTGAATTCCATTTGCAAAACTATATTAACTTTAACTATAAATTCATTATAAATATCATATATTCTAACACGAACCCTGGTCTCTTCGCTCTCGACGTTACAATGTTATTCCAAGCTGCAAATTCTACGCGCAACGCTTTCGTAACAGATTGTTAAAACACATTAATAAATTTTGAAATAATTTTTTTTTAAACCTTTCAATTCAATTAACCATAACATAGATAAGGTATTCGATTCAAAGGAATAATGAATCAAGGTTAAGATAACTGGAATCATATGTAAGCAAATACCGGTATAAACTGTTTAGGGTATCCGTAAGTACGAACGGTATTACGGACTTTTTAGAAGAGTGTATACGGTTCTATAAAAGGAATTAAAAGTCATACGTATAAAAGAATCAATCTTACAAATATCTTTAAATGTCATTAACAATACTTTTGATCCAAATAATTAATTTCCACACTTTTTATGTTCGATATACACCTGAAAGTTTATACGGATTTTATATTATTATAGTCCGTAAATTAAAAAAAACAATCGTTATGACGAAGTATATAATAGCTTTACATTTTGATAGTCAAAACTATATTCTTAAAACATTATTGACAAGAAAAGGCCCACAGGAAACAAACCATTTAAAGCTTCCGTTTCAATTCAGGATCTTGGTATAAAAAAAAGAGTAGATTAGCATATATAAAATCGGCGGAAATGAAAAACACGATATATGTATAAATTTTGTAAACTATACGAATTTATTTCGACACACGATAATAAGACAGTATAGTAAGGAAAATCTGAACAATAAAGTTCTTAAAGTATAACTCGCTAAATAACAAGAACTATATTGTTTCTATGATAACAGAAACAGTCTTTCTCCGAAACCTACGTATTTTCTAGATACCGTTTTACAACCTCCAAAACTTTATCAAAACGAATACACTAGACTCCCAAAGCTTAAATAAAGTTGACTAAAATATTGATTTAATTAAAAAAACGACGTTTTCAAACTTTTATTTTAAATTTCTTCATGAACAAGAAAAAGAAACACAGCAAGCCATAAATGAAATATAAATCTCTATTGTAAGGGTACTATTATGATTCTGAGTGATTTTTTTACAATATTTAATGTAAAGAAAATCTTGAAATTAATTGAACACGATATATTTCGCTTTGAAAATGATCTAACAATTTATAACGATTGATTTTTTTCTCTACCCAGTTGATTTATAAGGTAAATGATGAAATCGATTATTTTACAAAAAAAAGTCGTTTTAAGGTTCAAAAATACGATAACGTTAGAACCAAAAATATCATAACTCAATCGTTTACTTTAAAACGAGCGAACCACCGCATAATTTTAAGGTTCATTAGCTTTCTATATACTTTCTACAATATTCGTTTGAAGTTCTGGGATATTACATAGATATATACAAAATTAAAAAGCACTTTAAGCGATGAATTTACTTCTATATACCTATAAAGCTTCGGAAATATCATTTACCAAAACCAACTTTATGTATTATCAAATCTCCGACAACGTTATTAAAGCTAATGATGTATTAGTCTAATACCTACCAAGATCATTATAAGTAGTATCTCGACATAACCAACTACATATTTAACCCCTATTTAGCACTTTTGATATTGCGTTTAAAGGGCTTTACGCTTATCAAAATACAAATAGAAGATAAACTTATTTTATATAATACGCTGTTTTCCGCTTCAAAAAAGCCAATTTGAAGAGGAATCGAAAAATTTTGTTCGCGAAAAATCGCTTAATGACCTTTAACAATACTACAGTTAAATTTTAAAATAATATCTCAAAGTTTATATAAAAGTAATGATTGGATAAATTTCCCTTTATAAATCTAACTAATATAAAAAGGAGTAATAAATAAAAATATTGACTCATTCGTAAAACTTAAATTATATTAGGCGCATAATCTAAAGTGACGTTTCAACTTTCATTATTACTTAACATTAAATAACACTATCGAATAACGCATATAAAAAGTAAAATAAGCGTTTCGAGTAACAAACCCAAAACCAAAAACGTAATTTATGGTCTATATAATTCGATATATATAAAAAACTGTTAATGGTTACTAATCAATTATTCGCAAATAACAATAATTATTACTCGTAAAAATGGATTATAATTATTATTGATAACATAAGTAATAAACTAAAATAGGTTTACAATATGTAGAAATATTATTTACTAAAACTAGATCAAATACCTACGGGTAATATAAAGTGTTTTCTCTATAAAAAACTATAATAGAAATTAAAAACTTTGACTTTATTATTACTATAATGATAACGAGTCGCATAATTATTTCAACTCTTAAGTTAGAAACCCTCCCTTTAATAATTTATACTCATTCTTTTTCCTTTTACAAATACCTTGATAAACTCGGTATTATAAATGATAAATGCCTTGCAGTCGATATTATAGCTTTACGCGAGTTATACGAACTCTTTAAAATTGAAAAAACCGAAATAAATTAATGGAAAATGGAAACCAACGAATATTGTAACTAAAGGTGCCACAAATAACGCATTAAAAGCGCTTGTATTTACGAACACACTCTTTTTTAACGTTGTTGACAAAGTCTTACGGAACTACAATAGATAGATGTTATTTTTTATACCTCTTTACCTATTTTCATTTTTAATGCCTTATATTTATAATTTTCTCTCCTTAAATAGGCTATTTACGACCCTATCAATATGTTATCACTCTTCGTATTTTCAATTAATTATTTGCTTAGCATATCATCACTTTTGATATTTACTATTGATTACTTACAATCGATTTTATTTTTCGAAAATACAATTTAATTTATACAACTGTCTGCATTATAGCCGGTTTATACTAGCAAACATAAAAGATAACATCTAAGTGTTTCCGAAAGGTAAAGGTGAGTAAATGGTCCCCTTTTTGTTCTTGTCGTCGACGTCACCATTGAGGTCGTCGCCACGAAAGAACTGAGCGCCCCCCGCGCCTTAGATTATATGCCTTTAGGCAAAGGGAAAAGGGAAATGTCGTGCTCCTTACAACAACACGTGAAGACACTATCGAATTTACCTACATAATATATGTGTAGATCTGCCCGCCAGGCGATAAGAGTGGTCGCTATCTCTACTAACCGCCGGTTAGTACCTAACGAGAAAAAAATTAGCTTCAGCTTTATTTTAAGTATTGGAAAAGTGGTTGTCAATTAAAAAATCCCGGAAAGACACATTGGAAGATTGGATAACAAATAATTGAGCCTCGAATTACGTATTGAAAGGGTAGGTAACTTATTGTAGAGACGGTAAGCACATAACAAGGCCTCTACAAACGGCCTTAACACTACGGGTATAAAAGTACACGCGTTACCGCCCTATTTGTAACGGTAATGACGAGACAAAATACCCACGTTTTAACGATATTCGCCAATAAAATTATTCACGGTAGCGGACCTAACATACGGCACGTAGGACGTGTTTATTAATAGGCTGAGTACGCATATTAAGGTATGCTATTTTAGCATTTTACGCGCCAAAATAGCCTTGCAACGCACTCTAACGAATCATCCCTTTAATCAATGAACATACTTAGTCATATACGCTTCGTTTACATAATATTAATATATTTCAATTTAGATATATATTTATTATATACTGCATTACAACTCCGCAATATTGCATTTGCCGCATCAGAACGACGTTATAGGTAAATTTGAGGTTTTTATTTGTAACAAGTGAATAAAATTTACAACCTTAGGAAAATCTCGCTTTTATTCATAGGGGGTAATGAGAGAAAGGTTTGAAAAAATGGGAGGAGGAAAAGGAGGAATTGCGGTTATGGTAGCAGCGGGCGGAAAGTAGAAAATGAAAAAGGAGAAGAGCAACAAGCTGTTATTGTTGGCGGGGCGGCTCGCGACGGCTATAGTGGCCTCGGTAGAACGCCGTTGGAGCGCTAAACGGCGCTTTTTGAAGTGGTTTTTATGTGGTATACTATTTGAAATAATGAGGATATGGCATTGGTTAAGTAATTTATCCATATAAAAACGCCAAATAGCTAATTGAAAACTGGTTATTTAGGAGTATAAATATCAAACAGTTGATTAAAAGTTTACCATATAAGTAATGGTGCGTCGTTAAAGGGAAAAAAGTTTTTCCTCAACTGATAGCAATACACCTTTTAATACTAATTTTACAATACATAATATCGATGATCATACCTTTATAATTACACTTTTATAAAAATTACTAATCTTTCAAAACAACCTTTCAAAGTTTACATTACTGTTACTACAGAACGACTAAATATTTTTTTAAACAAACTAAAACTTTCAACTACAACCTATATTATACTATCATACTAAATGTATAGATACAGAAATTTTCAATACAAAGAAAAGATTGTCAATGTACATATTATCAAATATTGCTATAGTTAGTAAGTATAAAGAACCACGTTTATGAAGTGTATAATAGCGTGTCACGTTGCAATAATTACTTTTGCAAAGTGTATAATAATTTGTCACGCCCCAGAAAGGACATTGGAAAAATGAATGGTAAAGTGGTATGCTTCAGGTGAAAGTCTATAAACTCTCACCTAAGGCGTACACTATCTGAATTCTTTTTCTCCCTCCTGCTTACTATTTTCAATACTGTCTTCTTTATATATTAGCTTAAAGACTCAATCAACATTAACCTTTATAATTATCATATTCATCGTTAATGAAAAGTCTATATTTGAATAGTAAAATATGAAACGTTTGTTAATTCATTATCAATACATGAAGGGATTTCAATTATGTATTAAGATTTGTAACTTAAAAAGACCCCTAAAAACTTATATTAATAGTTCAAAAAATGATATCATTTAAGTTCCATTAGAATATTAAAATATTATTCTTTCATTATTATTCTAAATATTGAGGTATATAATATCACAAAGTTAATGTAACCACCTGTTTTTTATTAAAAAAAAAGTAACTATGGGTAAGGTCTCAGCCTATTCACATAAACGTAAAGAGTAGAAGAGTAATCGTAAATATTGGTGTATATTGAAGTAGTAAGATAGGTTTAAAGGGAGAAGAGATATACAGAGAGTATACTCTATAGGTGAAAAGTTATAACTCTTACCTAGACAGTGGTAGTTTACTATACACTTTGCTAATATCCCTTCCGAGTAGTAATACTTTACCGTGTACTTTGAAAATGCCACTTCTAGGTAGTAGTACGCTATTATATACTTTGTAGGAATACACCTTTCAAAGTGGTACGTTACTGTATATTTTGTTAAGGTATACTATATAGTATATCCGCTTATTAACTATAGAAATATATGGTAAAGTCTATATAGGTAATCTTTTTTTTCCTATTATGGCCTGTATTGGTAACTTAGTAACAATAGTGTAATTTATAACGTAATTTGTGTTCTTCATTTAGTCATTATTATGTAATTTGTAATGTAATTAATTGACAAAGTTTAAATTAAAAATTTTGGCTGCGGTAGTAATTATGGTAAGGTTTTAATTAGTTTGGATAATCGGTAGTAATATAGTTGTCGATCCTTATAAAGATGTAATTACATAAGTGTTATAAGAGTGTAATTGTGCAAGGGTAGTTACGATATTACGTAATCTGGGGTTAATATAACAAGATGTATTGTTATCGCTTTTAGTAAAATTTCCTCTTTTTCTATTAACTATACGCGCCCTTTACCAATATAGATTCTAACCAATGAAAGTGGCTTATACTGACCTAATTTAATATGTTAACCACTTATTTTAAACGGCTTTTATAGGTGGGTCATTTAACCAACCTTATATATTAACTTCATTTTAAATAAATATCGCGTAAAAATAAGTCTTTTAGATACCATTTAACGTGGGAGCGTAAACTTAAATAGGTTACCGCCGCTATCGCATGCCGTACCGCTGCTACCCCTACCTCTAGCCTTATCTTATCAGGTAGTACCTTATTAATCCTAGCCTTCCTTTTTGTCACATCCCTTGCCGCCGCTACCAACTACACCATTACTCCCTTTTCCCTTTTTCTCCATTTCCCTCGTCCCCCTAACCCTTAGGGGGAGGAGCGGCGGGTTTTTAAGGTTATAAACCTTACCTTTTCCTTACGGGTAAAGACCCTATTACCCGTGGGAGCTACCCCCTCTTTCCCCTCCTACATTACCGTAAACGTAGTTTAGCAAAGTTGTAACGCGGTTCGTATTACTAATTCTCCTTATGTATTATGTTGTACTAATGTTTTTATAAACGAGTTAACTGAAGCTGACCTCGTACGCAACCTTAAGCTACGGTTTATTAGGGTGCGTTGTGAAGCTTTTTTGACGCGTAAAGTATTAGAGTGGCGTACACAGGTTTATAGCCCGGTACGTTAATAAATACACTTTAAGTGTCGTATATCGCATCCGTAGCCGCGAGTAAGTTTATAAACGATCGTTATTAAAGTAGTGGTCGATAGATTCGTTGTTACCATTACGAGCGAACTAGTAATAGATATACCTTTATTTCCATAATTTTAAGGTTATAAACCGAGGCCGTGAGTCGCATCCGTTGCTTGTACAATAAATTTACTTTGAATTTATAATCTTAACCGAGAATAAAAATCCTTTATTTATATCAATATGTTGTCCGACATATTCTTACAAATAATTACTTTTACAAATATCTCAAATAAGCCGATATTAATAAGTAATAGGCGTTAACCAGCGGACTAAGGAGACGGTATCCGTTATTTCCGCCTGGAATCGGAACTCACGCATATATTACGTAGGTGAATTCGATAAAGTTGTCGTGTATCACCGTAGGGAGGGTAAAGACCCACTCATGCCACTGCTTAAAGGCATGCAACCTAAGACGTAGGGCCACACCTCGGGTGGCGCCGGTAGCGGCATCGATAACAGTGATAGTGGTAGCGCCAATATTTAGGGGGAAAGCGGCGAGGAGATTAGCGAGAACGCGGTGCTACCTTCATCCTTTCCCTTTAGTAACAATTAACTATTTTTTTATAACTGGACCTGCACGCCTTGTTATGATGTAATTTGTCACATAATGATCTAAATGTTCTTTAAAACAAATTTGGAGCGTAAGTAAAAAATAAATATTTTTTTTTTAAAAAAGTCGTAAACTGTAAAACAAGAGTGGCAATATATCAAAATCGATAGAAGTAGTAAATTAAAATAGGAAAAAACTGTAAAAAGAGTATAAATAAAATATTTATACCGTTGTAAAACGTGGAAAGTAATATAAATAGCGGATTTAAACCGCTAGAAAATGTGGAAGGCGGTCTAAATAGCGGATTACAATCGCGAAATAATGTTAAAAACGATGTAAATATGGAAACCAAAAAAGAACCATTAAATATAAAACGTGAAATATTTAAACTAGATAAGGTTGTAAAACCCTTTTAATAATATTAAAGAAAGGATTATTCGCTAATATGAACGCTTTTGATATCCTATTTAGAGCATCCTTAGTTATTATATCTATAAGGTTTAACTTTCAGTCGATTGTCGTTAATTTCACGGTTCTTATACGATTCTTATAAAGTTATAATGTTGATTATCAAGTGATTCCCATTCGTAATTCCGAATTTAACAAGATATTTATAAAGGGGAAAAAGTCGGTGTAAACAATTGAAGGGAGGAGTTTTAGACTAATGTTTAAAACTATTATTAGGACCGTTTTCGTTTTAATAATTCCGAAGTCGAAACCTCCAACTATATGGTAAATTTCTAAGGTTCAAACGTTTTGTATAACCCGTTTGAACTTAATCGAGCTTTAATAAATAATACTTTTACGGAACATAAATTCGTTTCGGGCTGGTATTTAGTTACAAAAAATAAAAACGAATCTTATTTACGAGTTGTAATTGGTATTATTAACGAAGAAACTATTCGTAAAACAAAGAGTTTAGTAATACTTATATCGAGAGGTATAAATTATAAGCCGCGTTTTCAATTGTGTATTTGCTACGTAAGACGCTTATTGAACGCCTTATATACATTATACAAAAGATCAGTTTAACATTACGCGACAATCGAAAGGTTAAATAACATTTTATTCTAAATAACTGATGCAACTTAAGCGTTACTTACGCGTTAATATTTGTATTCGTTGGCTGGTTTAGCGTTGTTTAGGTTAATAAGGGTAACTTTACCCAAATTCCTTTTTTGTGTAAGGTTCAAAATCTCATTCCGTAAAGTGATTGTCGCGTCGTTAAAATCGATTATATGGTCATTCGTTAAGTACTTTTTGGATTTCGCTTTTAAGCTGGCTTTCGAAGGCTTTTTTCTTCGGTTACAGAAAAAGAAACGTTATATAGTATTGACGTATTATCTGTTAATATACTTATAGGTTCAAAGCCTTCAAAACGTCTTATTAAAACCAATAGACATAAGTTAAAAGTCGAGTCAGTTATTTCGAGTCGTTCCTTATAATGCTTTTAATAGGTATCATACCAGTATATACCAGCTTCAGCGAATCTATAAAGAAATTTCATAATAAGTTACAGGTGAATAGTGTTGCCAAAGTTTCGTAGGTATGTAGACGTAAATACAGTGTTTAAGTTGTTTATCCAATTGTATATAAGGTTATATAATATCTCGAAGTTTAATTTAAATGCTGTAAGTCGTATGTAGAGAGGTAGTAAATACTAAAATTAAGCGATAGCTTACCCTTCGTAATATAAGTAATTAGTTTATAATATTTTGTTTACCGGCATTATTATACCTTTGAATTATAAGGCGGCTTTTTCTATAGAGCTTGTCGGCTTTATTTTTTTACTTCGTGAATCAAGTGTGTGGAAAAAAAGTTATAATTACTATGAATTATCAATTTAAACCTTTTAAAACCAAAAAGACCTCATTCGATTGAAATAATGATTTCCATTATGGTAAACTGTTTAAAAAGTATTTAATATAGTAATAATAACTTTTCGGCTGAACTTCAAACTTAATTTCCTATCCTTCGTTTCCTTTTACGTAATATAATAGTCTGTGGCAAAGGTAGTAAAGCGTCTTTTATATTTAAAGCTTAGTAGGCACTCTTAGCAACGCGATGTTAGTTTTGTTAGTGTAGGCGGACCGGTTTCATATAATTTCAAAGGGTTAAATTTAGTATTTGTGAGGTATATAGGATTTGGGGGCGTCTAAGCTTATTATTTTGAAAGTGATTTTTTCGGTATTACTAGCTAAATTTCGGCTTCAGACTGCTTTTATTTACTCTTTTTCGCTTGTATTTTTATACTATTATTTGGCGTAATATATTTGTCTTTTTTTTAGCAAAATTATAAATGTTCCTTGGATTTAAATCCGTTCATTATTCAAGGTTTAGTTTATTTATCTTTCGGTTTTTAGATCATTACTTTATATTATAATAGTAGGTAAAAAACGCCAATCTTACGCGGGACATTTTTCGTGGCTAATGCTTTCGAAACATTATTTCTGGTCTATAGGGAACGTATTATTACTCTAAATTTTGTTATTATATTTGCTGTTTATATCTGGCTGGAGACGGTATTATATTTGTATGAGTTTGGGGGTAAGTATAGAAAACGAAGAGTGTTAAAATATACCTATTCGGGCTGGATATGTTTTTTATAACTTTAACCGCTATTTATAGGATCAATTTTTCAAAAATAGTTTTTTTTAGGTCTTTGAATAGTATTATATATGTTTCTTCAATGGTTTATAGTATCGTTTATATTTTTAATAACTCATAGTGATTTTACCGGTATTTCTTTTACATTTACCACTAGTAATTCCGATTTCAATATGTTATTTAGTCGAGTTGAAAGTTGTGCCCACATTGTAGATAATCCAGTCTAGAAGTTTAAAATAAAATTTCATTATTAATTTACTAAAGTATTTCAATAGTCCATATCGGAAACATTTCGCGTAAATATAGCGGCCTATAATAATGTTATTACATCGAAAGCGTATAGTATTAGCTAGTCGTTGGGGTATATTGTGTTAAAATTACTTCGGAATCAAAATTTCCATCGTTTTAAAGGCTGAATTTTAATCGTCTTAGAGTTTCCAAGTATAGTTAGTACTCGTGGAAGAACTTTTAGATGGCTTTAAGCGTTTCATTTCCTATATTAGTATATTCTACGATGTAAAGTAGCCGTAAAAAGTGTTTCGCAACTGGGTTTCTAAAACGGCGGTATGGTATCTTCAGTTCCAGCTACCTTATATTAAACGACCTTCATTGTATGTGTTTTGGGGAAAAAATATAAGTATTTAAACTTAGGATTAAATGGTAGGAATACGTTATTCGAAATGCGGATGAGTTGCTAAGTCTTGTTTCGGATCTCGATTTGGAGTTTATTTATATTAGGTAACGATATTAAGAAGAACATTTCAAAATTTATTAAGTTAATTTTAACTGATTTGAATTGCGTATTTATAACGATTGTATTAAACGACGACGTTTTATCTTTGTCGAATAAACTTTTCAGTATTTTTTTTAATTTAGTTCAGCTAAAACTTTAGGAATTTCGCTATGAACTCATCGAATCATCATTTTTTAGTAGTCGATATTTTAGTTGCGCCGGTATTTGGAAAAATGCTTTTTAAACTGTTGCCGTATCTATTAAAAAGTTTAAATTACGACGTTTTATTTACGTATAATACACTGTTTTTGTAATCTAGACCCATGTTATACAAAAAATAGATATCCTATAAGCCTTTAAAAATTCGCTAGGAGGATTCGTTGTTCTATTCGGTTAGGTAGTTATTATCTTCCTTAAAGTTTTCCTTTATGAAGGTGTATTCGTGGGGTAAACGTTAAGTTTACCTTTAGCGCTTTCGTATTTAGCTATATACGTTATAAAATTAGCTTTTATCTGGGTTTAAAGTAGGTAATTAGTTTTTAACAGGCGTTTAGTTCTAATTTATTCGTATATTTGGTGATTAGTGAACTAATAGCAAATTTTCCTTATATAATGTAACGTTTTTAAAAACCTATAGAACTTCGTATTTTTTTCGTAAATATTATTTTATACGTGGTAAATTTCGTACTTAGATATAGTGTTTTATTCGTTAAAAACGTCTTTTCTTTTGGTATCCGGGGCTATTTCTCCAATAGTTTTCGTTTTGGTAGTCGTATTCAGCGCGTTCATTTTATTTCTAATACACTTTAAATAGTCGGTTCAAGATATGGTGAATTGTTTCGGCGAGGTTGACTATAGTAATTTAACCTTAGATTTTGATTCTTTTGGTTATAATTATTAATTCAAGGTCTACTTACCTGCGTATCAAAGTTTTGAACAGGGTTTTGAGACTCGTTTAAAGGTGTTTAAATTTTTTTCGCGGTTTCAATTGATATAAAGCTAAAATTTAAGGTTTCTTTTGGCAAGCTTTTGTAACTGTTTAAAAAACAGTTTTTCCACTTATGTTTCGTTTTAAAGACCACCTAATATTTCGGAACTTTTGCTAATAATACGATAAGTAATTTTCATAAACGTTTGTACGCTAATTTCGTATGGATTTATAGGTCATATTAATTTCATTTCCGTTATAAAGCTTAAAATTTATTTTTGTATCGATGTGCATTTTTAAAATATGATAATATTTATAAAATATATCTACCAGTATTAGGAGATACATATACTAATTTTTAGTTTACTTAGATATTATGCTGATTAAAATGATATATAACTATAACTGCTTAATATTGAATCTTTTATACATATTTAGTATTATACTTATTTTATTATAGAAAACGTTATATGGCTAGCCTTTATAATTCTCTTTCTTTCTTATAGTCTAACAAAGTTGGTACATTTTATGGGGCTGTTTTTGTTAATAGGAAAATAATGTAACGAAAGATTTCGGTAAAAAAATATAATTAATAGGTATTATTCCGTAAGGTTCGTATTATCATTTTATGCTATTATCTTATTTTTAGGCGGGTTGTTTTTCTTATCTAAGCCGTTTTTATTTTAATGAAGCGGATTATCTACTGTATTTGGAAAGTAGTCTTATATATATCTCTATTTTAAATCGTGGTTTAGGAAATGTCCATATTCGACTCGAATTATAAATAATCTTTATGACCCTTTTTTCCTTCTGCTAATTCTTCCAGATTCATCTACATTTCGCGACCTATATTTAATTTTGTTAAGCGTCTTATTCTCTATATTTGCGGAGTTTTTTTACGTTTTATATCCGATATTTCGAAAAGTCGGTTTTATCTTTTTCTCCATTAATATCTCTTTATTAATTTTACGTTTATAGTATAATCATCGCTTGCCTTTAGCATTCAAATTAGCCGGGCTATTGCCGAACTTTTTTTTTTACTATGCGGCTATCATTATTACCGGTCGTATTAATGCCTCGATCCTGTAATTATTTACGTAGTATTTTTGAAATTATTTCATCTGCTATAGGCTATATTTCAACGTCCAATTCGTAATATTTTCCCAGAATTTATCAAGTAAATTTCAATTTTCAATATCTCTGTTACAATGGTTAAGAATTATTTTTATAATATGTATATTATCCGTAAAAGAGTTTAATCATTGAGCTAAGCTTTGATTTTTTGTTTCCATACATTAAGGTCTCAATATTTGAATTTTTTTTTACGAAACGATATGTTTTTAAACAAATAGCTCATATATTTACTAACTTCATCGAAGGTCATTGGTAACGAATCCATATCCATAAATGTATACAATGTATTGAAGTGATTAGAAGGCTCATATATACGTGCATTAGAAATGTTAAATCAGGGAAAAGTAAAATTTCGCTTAGTAAATAAGATTCGAATGCGTTTGAGATACAGCATTGAAAGAGATTTGGTTAACTTATAATATATAACATAAAATGAAATAAAACATAATCAAATATATAAAGAAATTCATTCAACATTTACTATTATTAATGGAATTTGAATACAATATAATTAAAACGTAATAATAAGTTAGTTAAGTGTTCTACATAACCATTTAATGCCTTATATATGTTATACTAGTTGATAGATTAATAAACTTAAACTTTGTGAATAATAAACTTGAATAAGCGGTAGGTTAAAGGTAGATGAAAGAAAGTGAGTGGGATAAAACAAAAACAGATAGAGAAAAAAAATAAGAAAATAGGAATAGGGGAGAAAGAGTTTAAAAGTATAAATATAAGGTTTTGTTAAATCTTGGTAATATGATAAGGGTTTCAAATACTTCGTTTGGTACGCTGCATACGTTTGGTAAGCAATTCGGATGTCGTATTTCAATCGTTTTGAGGGTTTATAGACGGTTTGGATATTACGTTTTAGCCATTTCTTAAATATACAAACGGTTTAAATATTCTATTGAAATCGTATAAGTTTTACTAAAGGCTTTCAAAACTTAATGGATTCAATATTCGTAGCCTCATACATAATAAACCGTTTTCTAAAAAGTGCTCGGATACGTTTAAAACGCTAAAACGAATTGACGGATAACGTAACGGAGCCTTTAGTACACAGGGCACTAACCGAGTTAATAATATCGTATTAAAGTAATTCTTTTTGAAGTTATCTCGGATTTTACAGTATTTTATCCTACGGTTTTTAAAAGCATACCCGCGAATTTATATACTTCCGTATAGTTTTTATAATTCGTAATATTAAACTATGGATAATTGGGATCGCTATAACATCTTATTATCGGTATTTAACTTAAATTTTCTTTTTCTTTTTTAAGCTATTTAGATTCGACCGAGTCAGCTACTAATTAATACCGGTAAGAGTTTTACCTATTTAAATAAACATAAAGGGTCGAAAAGTAACCGTAAAAATTAGTATATATTAAAGTAATAAGATAGGTTTAAAAGGAAAAGAGGCATCTGGAGAATGCATACTATAGGTGAGAGGTTATAACCTCTCACTCAGGCAATGGTACTCTGCCATACAATCTGGTAGTCTTCCTTCTGAGCAGTAGTATATTACCATGCATTCTGCAAATTCCACTTTTAAGCAGTGGCATGCTATCATACAGTCTGCAGGAATACACCTCGCAGAGTGGCATGTTATCAGGCACTTTGCAAAGGTGCACTCTGCAGCGTGGCCATTTACTAACTATAGATATACATAGTAATATCCAAAGTAACCTTTTACTTTGGGATGATATATTATCTTTATTATTAACTTCATTTCGAAACTGTTTTACAAACTTTGCTAAAAAGTTTTAAAAACTGGTAAATTCTAATTCAAATTAATATTCTGAAGGTATTGAGAGTAATATAATGAAATTTATCGAAAACAAACCTATAGCTTATTTCACGGTAATATAAGGTATATATTGTGGAAAATTGAACTTTTTTTTAAGAAAATATTTTATGGGTTATCGGCATAATAACCTTACATTCATTCCGCATGAATAAATATTAAAGTACTCTCAATAAGAGTATTAGTGGTAAAGTTATGATAAAATCTATACAAATAGTATATATTAGATTTTCTGAATTATATATTAGCTATAACATACCTATAGGCTACTTACTATCAGTCTACAATGAATCGTACTATAGGAAATCTCTACAAAAATGAATAATTTACGTTTATATAAAAAACAAAGTATATATCAAGTTATTATTATATGTTTAAAACAAAAGTAATACTACTTATCCTATATATCGGCGAAGAATTCCTGAATCATAACAAAAGGTAACACTAAACGTTAACATCCAACATCATCTTAATTATATAACAAACTATCGAAAAGGTGATAAGAATATTTGGGGTTTAAAGCCGAAATAACATGCTTGTATTTTTTCCCGTTAAATGATGAAGTATAATTCTTCAACCAAAATCAATATAATAACTCGACCAAAAGCGAAACCTCAATTCATATAAAATTTATGCCTTAACTATATATATAGCCAAATTAAATTTATTTAAAACGTTAAAAAACTTTTTATCAAATATTTAGCGAAAAATAAGATCATTTTCTTTTATACAAGTAATTTCATCTTTTAGTGTTTAAAACCTTATGAATGTATTTACAACAAGGTTTAAACTTCCAAAAAAAAAAAAAAAAATCATCGAATTAATTGATGTGTAAATATATATAAAAATATTAATCAATCTTTTATTAACGTGATAAATAAATATTTTGGTAGGCCTTTATCGTTATAACGTAGTCGATTAGAATCTCTATGGTCGAAGTAACTGTTGCTGTATTGAAATTGATTATGGTTTAATAAGTTGTAAGTCCTAAGTTTGGTGGACTGGTAGCCGGTCTACACACTAATTTGTATGGCTAAAGGCTTTGGCTTATGACCCACTTTAAAATGTATACCGATTGCACTACACTTGCAGTTAGTGTAGTTAAATCCTACAAATTACAGTTAATTTGTAGTACGTATAATAAACTTTACTATAAGTAATGTTAACTTGACTGTACTATATTTGATTGTTATTTCAACACTGGTGGCTTTTTGTTTAGTGTCTGTACATTAACGTGGCCGGCCACCAACTAGTGGGAACCTTCGAAATCCCTTTTCAATTTACAAGCCAAACTCCTGTTAATTTTGATTGATCTATATTGGAATTAATATTAATTACGGCCCTTTGATTCACATTTCTGAGCCATTTGTTCCTTAATTCCCGTATACAAGTCTTATGCTATAAACCTATACGTATTACGTATTTTACGACTTTCGTACCTTTTACTAATAGTGATGGACCTGGGTGGGATACCAAACCCCACCTGAATTCTTTGTATTCTGTTTCTGTTTTATATATATATCTGCTGCAAACTCTATAGACAGACCTGAACTTAGTTTCTTTATCTTTTAATACATTATAAATCATACCAATACTAGTAATATTCAGCAAATAGTAGCAGTAAATATAACTTATTAAGTTAAAACAGGATTGGTTACCACCAGACTTTAATTGCGACCAGGTTCGATTGTCGCTATAGTCTATAAAATAAAAAAATAAAAATCTTTTAAGTTATTGAACTTTTCGCCTTTTGCTTCATTGGCTTATACTCTCCTCTATTAGCTTACCTTTTTTTATTACCTTGTCTATTCTTTTATTGATTTTTATAAGTAGATAGCCACAAGCGTTGTTAACAGAATTATTACTTTCTTATATGTTGTTACGATGAATTCGAGTTTAGTAATTGTAAGTCTTAATTTCTAGTCTAACTTTTGCTAAAACGTAATAGCTATCTCAAATTATACTAACCTTTTCCTTATTAGCTTTAACTCGCTTTTATACGCCAATACATATAATGTCTAATAAAGTTATCTCTTTGGGTAATGGCAACAACAGTAGCGGCAGTGATAGTGGCAATGGCAATGGTGAACCTATTAATGCTTACCTTCGCAAAACTATAGATTGGCAAATTAATTAGTGTTTCACATTTCTAAATAAACGCCTTCATTATTTAAACCATAATATTGGCGAAGTGATAAATCAGGTGAAGAATTATGTTAGAATGGGAGTCGAAAAAGGCGTTGTAACTACCCTGATAGCTATACGGTAAAATTCTCCAAATTTGCCTTAGTTTCCCCTTCCAGGCTCCTATACTCGTGTGGAGCACCGTCTTTCTCGTCAGAATAATGATCTTCCTTGTGAAAATGACTGTTGAAACCGTAAGTAAGCTGCCGATCGTTACCGCGAGCCTGAATTTCGAATACTCGATCGCTGTGAGCCCAAACTTCCCCCAAAATACGAACATAAGCTACGAAAACGCGAAAAAAAAAACCCAATAAACGCGAGGCTTTATAATTTTTTTGACGATACTCGACAGGAGGAAGGCGTTTCAAAAGAGAATAGGTAGGGGTCTTTAACTTAAAATATTATAATCTTCTAGATCTTGGCATTGTAACTATGGGTAAAGACGTTATTTTTACAAACGTCTGGTGTTTCTGGCAAAGTTTCAATTTATTTATTGATGTTAATATTGGCGTCCGAAATCAATTAATTAATATTTTTTTAGCTTTAATTTAAGGATTGGCTATTCATTGGTAAAATTTAAAGTTAATTCCATTTGACCCTTGCAAGCTATGCTCCTACTACCTTGGGAAGATTACAAATGCCTTTTTAGCTAGATTTTCTATAGACGTTAGGAAAATTTCTATTAAGTATCGGAAATATACCTTTCGCCTCCATAATAAACTAAATGAAAAATAAAGGCTGAGAAAATACATTTAGACAAAGATATGATACGTTAAAGCTATTAGTATTTTAGATCGATATAAAAAATTGTAGATGAGTTATAGTTAATATTTGCCTTCTTTCGTTAAGGATTACGAATGCGTAAGTATATAGTCAACATCAATGAAAATAAGATTACGTTAATTACGATAGCAAAATGCAAGTTTCCCTACTATCGGCCTACTTTAAATAACGACACCAGAAAGCGCTACGATTTTCGCGGTAACCGCGAGAATACTCGTAAAAGTTATGAAGAAACTCGTTACTCCAACAATCGCTACGAAATTTAAAGTCGAGTGTACGGTCGTTTATACGACCGATACTAAAATCGTGGGTAAAACTACCAACAGAATAAAAATTGTTCTCGTTAGCGAAAACGAAATAAACGGTTATGAGACCAGGATTACAAACGTTAAGGTAATTATAAACGTTGCCGAGGCAGTCGTAAACACCACCGAGGCAGTTGTAAACGCCTTCATAGCCGTAATAATAACTATAATCGCTGCGTTTACAATATCTATTCAGATATTAATGATAACTAGACCTCATAATCATCAAAAGTATTTTTACGCTTTTATTTTACTAGCTTAGAAAAGGGTATCGTGGGTAACGTGATTAATATACTAAGACTAAGTAAGAAAACTTGCGGCTATTATTAAAAGTTTTGAGACTCACATAATTCATTGTTTACTTATCTAAAGATTTATTCAACTCATGGTATTGTTGATATTCTGATTATACATAAACACTTGCATTAAGCTTATAAAGCTACCTTAAACTAAATTATTATAACTCGTATTATTAATAATGAGGTTACTTTGATAATATGTAAATACAAATACTTATGGATTTCTGTACGTAATAAAGAATATTATGGAAAAAAGAGAGAAAATGACTATGTGCTTCGATATAGGCGTAGGCAAAAATCTTATAGAGTTACGTTTTTTCGAAAATTACTTTTCTTACTTTGTTAAGTTTCAAGTACTAGTATATAAACGCGATATAATTATATACTTAATAAGATCCCTACTTCAACTGAAAACAAAGGCTAAATAAATCTTTCAATCTTTGAACTACACAATGAACGGCTTACCTAAACTATTAAGTAAAACGGCAAAACCCTAGGTTATAAACAAACTTGATATTAACGCCTTTTTTCTAAAACATTAGCTGAAACCTCGTAGAGCTAATATTTTTATATCACGGGATATAATTTCATCTCACGATAGTACATTCGATATACTATTTAATATATACAAAACAACCGCTGATTTTGTAGTTCGCAAAGGAAAAATTTGTTTTCTTTATAACAATACAACATGGACAAACTATTCAGGTACTAGTCGAATATATCGATTTACCCATGTATTGATCGTTTATATTTACCTTTTAACATCCAATATTCATAAACGTAATTATTAATGCTATCACGCCGTATATTTTTCAATTATATAATCCGACTAAAGAGGCAGTAAATATTTCTTAACAAAACCAGATAATCAATTATAATTTAATACGAGGATTTAGCTTTTTTAAGCTCATTGAAACAGCGTATTCTAAACCTTAACTTGAACGAATAACGCTATATGTTTACAGGTCTTAAGATCGTTGCAACGTTGTCGATTCGGTTGATTGGTCGAAGTAACAGTAGTATTATATTGGTCAAGTGGTAGATTTATTGTTCTAGGTTTGGCAGACCGCTAGCTTGTCCACACTATAATTTGTATGGCTAATTACTTGGCCCATGCCCTAAAGTTAAGTACAGCGTATTGTGCTCGACTTACATACAATGCGGTAAGTCTCCTCAAAGCAATATACCCAACTTGCAGTTTAGTATAATTAACTTTACTGTAATTAAAGTTGACCTACTGCATTGCATGTAATACTATTCCAACACTAGCGGCTTTTTAGTTTATACGCGTACGCTATTGTAGTTAACCAATTTTTTCCGGTTACCACTGAATTGCCTCCTTGTTAACTAGCCAGAACCCTATCAATTCCAGTTGAATTCCATACTAAATTACACCCAGTTGTATGCAAATTAACCCATTTGACCTTAATTTCTCCGCCGCTCCAAAATTCGAATTTATCAACTTTTACAAAAAGTTCTTCCACCACAAACCTTTATAGGCTTTCACTTTAGCCATACTAGTTGAACAAATCGTTATTATCACTTCCTCTACTTCTTTGGTAATCTTCCAATTTTCCGGCATATCTTTGTCCGCTATCACATAATTTTGGCTTTCAAGGCGGTCTATTAATGTAACCCTTAATATATATAGTCAGCTTATTACTATTTATAAACCTTTCCGAAACCTTATTTAATGCCGCCTTCATCATAAAGTCTACGGAATTGTCTTTACCATCGATCCATTCAAATTCCTTAATCTCACTTCTTTTACAAGCTTCGCAAAATATTATTACATCAATTATCAAGCGTTTTTCACTCATTGTTTTGAGTTTTAAAAGATTTTCGAAAAAGCTCCTTAAATCGATACAAATTACCACTGGGATAAAGGAAATCTTTAGCTATCTAGTAATAAGATTAAGGGTTTTCCACAATACTATACGTACGTCAAAGCCCATCATTATACCGTAAACCTTCAAAGCCAACAAACTTTATGTAATCTTTTTACACTTAATGAAAACTTAGTAAATTAGGCTACCAATAATATTAAATTGATCTTCCTGCCTATATTTATTAACGAGGGTTATTAAAAACCCCATTTATAAAGACAAGTCGGTATTATTTACAAAGAACTCGTTCGTAAAAATTATTATCTTTATCCTCGATTAGTCGATTGGAACTATATTAATTCCGCGGTCTAGGTTTCGCATTTGCTACTCAAGCCTTTTATTTAACCAGTCAAAGTCCTTATCCGTTGACTTTTGTACTTGTGTCGCGATGAATAGGTCGTAAAAGACTTTCGGTTAGTATAAGGTAGTAATATAGTTACCTCAAACACGTTTTTTTCAGTGCTATTAAGCCTTAGCCATATTATTTTCATCAATTATAGTCAAAACAACACCCTAATTCTTTTAGCGAAAACATTAATTAGTATCAACACTAATTATACGTATTAAGGATTTATTAAACTTAAGTTAATTACCCTCTGTCAACGTTGTTACTAACTTGTAATTTTAAAAAGTCCATGATTACCTGTTGTTTGAATGCCATAAATCTAGCCGTTACGACAAAAAGGGTATCGTTAATTTATATATTCACCATGTCGAAATCTCTGTTTTAAGTTACTAATAAGCACGAGTTGTACGTTGATTTTTTTCGCTAATCGTAATTTAAAATGCGAATAATAAGTTAGGAATTAATAAACGCCTGTCTCAGCTAATCCGTATAATAGCTTAATACATCGTATTACCATGCCTAAATGGTAGATAATATAGAGTTCTTGTAGTAATTTTAGCAATACAATTCGTTATCAATTCGTTACTAATTGTGTATAGACTTACATTATATTATGACTATTCAACGTAAATTTACCCTTATTTATTATCAATAAACTTACTATTAAAGCGATTACCAAATATTAATTCATTTTTTCAAATCGTTGGAAATTACGTAGGAATATAGTTTTTACTTCTATTACTGTATCCTCAAGCAATTAGACATAATTTTTCCTACAGCCGCCCTGTGATTTTCTCTTTAACCTCGTAAATAATCCTCGACTTAAAAATCTTGATGTTTAGGTTTTAAAAATTAAAGTTGATTTCCTTACGAATTATATAACCCCTTGAATTTGTAAACCATTAATTTCGATTTTATCGTTTTCTTTACAGGGTTTGCAGAAGGTTTTAATAATCCCTTACATTCGAAGCTTTAGTACCAAGTTTTCTTTATCTTTTTTTTTACTATTTACCCAAGTAGTATTATAAATTCGGCCCGATGTATATTTCTCCTTTTTAACGTTCCTCTTTTTCGGGGGTCGTTTGCGCCGATAGTGTTTTATCGGTTTGTCAATAATAAAACGAGGAGGTTTTTATTAGCTTTATTGCTAGTCTTAAGGGTTTTTTTATTTAATACCACTAATATAAGGCTTAACCTAAGTGGTTTAGAAAGATACAAAGCCGCTAACAATTTTAATAATTACTTCGAATTTCGCGATACTTAATATTTTATACAGACTCTCTTATTTACCCGGCTCCCATTTTACAAGGACTTTACTTTATAACGGTAAAACAAATACGGTGATTGTTATAAGGCCTTTTTTAATTTTAAAAGCCTTATTCATCCAGCAGCGTACCGATTTTCTTCGTAATTCCCTTAAAGCTTCGTTACAAGCTATAATACATTTTTAAGTACTTACTAAGGGCAGCAATTTACTCGTCATACATAAGTACGCTTTAGAGACTAGAAATGTTGATACTAAGCTGTCAAGGCCAACAATATAGTTTAGGCCTTTGATTACCATTTACAAACGTGCTTTTGGATTTGTAAAGCTTTTAATTTCCAATATAAAGATATTATAGTTTCGGCGAAGTGGAGAGCATACTATTTTAACCTTCCTAATATTCCAGTAGGCTTTTACAAATACCTATTTATACTGAATACATATTATCTTGGTATGTTTTCAAAACTTCGCCGCCGTAAACTTAATAGCAGTATCGTAGATAACGACATTAGGTAGGCCTAGATACGTGTCAATTTATAGTATCCTTAACTTTTCTTACGTATCCTTCATCGAAATGGATTATAAAAACTTAGCCCCGTAAAAACAGGTTACGAAATTCACGACGTAAAAATAGGCTTGTTATCTAAGTAAAACATATCGATGAAGATCTCATAGCTCAAATCCTTATAGTTTTTTAGTTTAAACTTCAATCTCCGGTGGTTTTGGATATACGCTTGGTAGTAGTGTTTAAGTCATTTAATAGCTTTTATGGTAAAACATTCCATATAGTTGTACCCTACAGACTTTAGGATTTTACATAGCCTATTAACGTCTAGATAGTTGAAACGTTGGTGGAATTAACGTATCTCCATCTTCGTGAGGTTTAATACTATTGCCTCTAGGCTTTAAAGATAAAACCATAGGTATTCCTACTTAAGGACGAGTGAAAACCTTTAGCCATTTTTAACTAGATCGTCTACGTTAACGTTGACGTTAATACTGAGGGTCTTTATATTCTTAAAGAAAAGAAGAAAAGGGGTGGAGATCTTGAGGATATAGAATATAATTACTCTTATAATAGTTTAAATTACCGTTATCTCTAATGACAATAATTCTTCTTATAATTCAAAGTTAACTTTAGCTTTATTAGTATCATAAAGATTAATTTTAGTATCTGTAGTGTTTTTCCTTCATAACGCTAAATACTGCGAATGAACTCTTATTAAGTAACTTATTATCCTTATATTTAATATAATACTTTGAAACATGTGGTCCGCGTAACTATCGCCAAGGTAAAAGGTATATAAAGGGTTAAAAGCTCGGTTAAGGTAAAGCTAAAGGTTTTTACCACTTCAACAATATAGGAAGGAGTGATCATCTAGTTATTAGGCCGTGTTAAAAGTAATATATTTGGGCCACTTAATCTATTTAGAGGTATTAGCGTCGTTAATTGACTCGTTGCCCTCGAAGTCCACGATTTAATCCAAATAGTTCTGTTTAAAAGTAATGGGGTATTATGCGTGATATACTGTCTTTTTGTTATCACGCTCAGCGAAAAAGTACCGTATTAACTAGCAACTAGACTTTCTATAAATTTAATATCTTTTACTATTATTATGAGGATAATGCTTACAGTTAATAGGTCCGCCTGAATTTTGGCTTTATTGACGTTAACGTGGTTATTGCCTTTAGTTTGAGACCGGTGGGCTAGAACTTAGGCGTTGTTGGCGCCCGTACTTACGGTCGACGTAATTAATTATCGTAAGGTTTTTTTTATTCACGTTAGGGGAATCACCGGCTTAGGGGTATATACCAAGCGAGTTTAGTATAAGCGTTATTGCGGTGGTAAGCGAGGAACGTAATTGGCTAAAAAAGATTTCGCAGGTGGTATATAGATGTTATAAGGCGTATTTGAACTTGTTAATGCTTGTGACTGTTACTTATACCTACTCGCAAAATGTGGCTTCGTTAATGTAGGCTTTTCTCATTCCTTTTTGGCATAACATTAATTTGTTAAGTATCCGATTAAAAACATCTATTAACGTTTCCTCTTTTTTTTCCGTTATCATTATAGTTTACTGCATAGTAGCCTAGTATTTATAGTATTACGTAAGATGTACGTCCTATTCGAAGTAACTCTTTATACTATCATAAATTTCGCGAAACGTGGTAACTTTAGTAAGGAAGGTTAGGTAATAGTCTCTGGCGTGCCTTATAAGGATTTCGGGAAATAGTAATTGGAAACTCAAAGAAGGAACTTGTATTTATTTGTAAATATTTAAGAAAATCAATATTTCAGTATCGACAAGGTTATAAGGCATTTTTTTATAATTTTTTACGTTGTTTTGAATTTTAGAGAAATCTGTAAACAGCTTGTAGTTAATATTTATTATCTTATCTGATCTTAGGGAAGAGTCGCGATAATCATTTTATCCTCAAAAGGTGTTTCCCGGTAATTTAGGCTTTAAAGTTTCCAAATCAGGGTGTTAAAGGTAATTTTCAGTCGCATAGCCCTAGGGGTAAAGTCTTATAGTAGGACCTATGGTTGGTTTTCGTATATAGGTAAACCTGAATAGGGAAGAGTTTTAAGAGGCTTGTCGATAAAATGACTGGGGGGGAATAGGCACTTAAGGATTTTGAAAAGCCTGATTATTTTACTTAATTAACTGGTATAATGCGTTAAATTTAATACTTCTAGCCATGTAGACAGCCGCTGCTTTACGTACTTTGTTGCTATGAATAGTATACTTCACGTTGTTGCGTAAAGATGTTGAACTTCTGAGTAAATTAATAGGTTCCTTATCTTTAACGCGTAAAAAGACTTAACTTAAGTTAAAGTAAAGAGAAGATCTTCCAAATCTCGTATAATGGCGTTAAGGTTTTTGAATACCCTTTCTATTAGGTCGTAAATCTTGAAGGTATTTTTCAAATTATGTTAGTTTAAATGGGGGTTTCGCCAAGTTATTAAAATCTTTTTTCAACGCATAAATTCTTCATCGTTTAAGTTCAGCTTCTAACCTTCATTAAGTTTAAAATCTTTTTCTCTATATCAATGATTTAGTTATCGAAAACCTAACAAAAGTTTTGAAAAGCGTGGGCGCCGTGATCAAGATTTTTGCCACCATTTTTTTTAAAGATATAATAGCTGACGAATTTGACTAGGTACCTTTCAATTAAGTTTTTGTTAACGTCTTCCCCCTAAAAGTCACTGTTGTAATATTTTGTAAAGATAAGTTCGAACGCCTTTATTGTTTTTTTTTGTTACGGGGTTAGTAATAGCTTTAAATTGGGTGTTGGCGGTAAATATCTTGCCGTTTTGGCTTATATAGGGCTTTTTAAGCGTCCAAGGCGAGGAACTAGGTAATTTTAGGCGTAAAGACTTAGTGTTTTGTTTTAAAGTCGCGTAGAAACTTAGAGACTTGGCGTGGAGTCGCGTAACATAGCTTTCTCGGTGTAACTTAACGATTTGGGGTGTTTTTACTCGGAATAGCGAACTTAATGATTAAATTGGCGTAAGGAAAGTGAAAAGAGTAAAGTATAAGCAAAGGTTTGGTGTAAAGGATAAGATCGAAGATTGTTTGTTGTTATAGGTTAGTTAGCATAGAGATTTAGTCGTTTTTCTGTAGTAGTAGCACTTGTAGTAGTATTAACTTAGCTGTTTGCCAATTTGCTAAACTTTAAAACTTTTAAGAGCCAATATTAACGTCTTTAAGGAAGGTTAATAAATATTCTATGGTATTTTTGAGTAGCGATACCGTTGTCTGCTTTCAGATTGTCGTTTTGAACTCATGTAATCCAAAAGTCTTCCCTATTTTCCTGCCGTCGTGGACTGGCGTAGTATTAATAAAGGCCTTTCGTAAAAAACATTCCTCTAAACTAGCCGCCGGTATTGAGGTAAAGCGTAACTGGAAAGTATCTTCTTTTTCTACTTAGTCAATCTGTGTTTAACCTAATAATTACTGATTAATATTCGCAGGTCTTTAGATCGTTGCAAAGTTGTTGATTCGATTGATTGGTCGATGTAACAGTAGTATTACATTGGTCAAGTGGTGGATGTATTGTTCTAGATTTGGCAGACCACTAGCCGGTCTGCACTGTAATTTGTATAGTCAATTGCTTAGTCCGTACCATAGAGTGAAGTGCAGCGTACTGCACTCGACTTACACCCAATGCGGTAAGTCTTCATAAAGCCATACACTCAACTTACAGTTCAATATAGTCAACTTTACTTTAAGTAAAGTTGACCTACTACACTGTATATAATACTATTCTAACACTATAGCAATATCTTTATTAGCAGCGCAACATATAAAGGTTATCTTAGGAGATTATTAGGTAGACTTTACATTATCTGGGGCACTAAACTACCATTCTCTTATACTAGCGTTCAGAGCCTAATTAGAACTGAATTTTCTTACGATACAAATATCAAGTTTTTTACCTAAGTTTACAAAATTAGGTCAAATCCCTATTAACCCAAAAATAAGCACTCGGTTAATTACCTGAACGGTTTAAATAATCAAAAAGTCTTTTTTATAAACGTTTGTAAATTACTCAGATGAGACCTGAATTAAAACCCAAATTATTATGGGTAACAACTAATTTATTTGGCATTAAAATACCAAAATATTTACTAATAATTCAAGAAGTATAACACGTTTGTATTAACGTAACTCATGAAATATAATTATTGATACTTTGGAGAATTTGCGAATAATACCATGAAATAGGGATTCGGTTCGAAAACGACCTATTCAGAGCGTAATAGTGAACGTTTTCGGCCTAAAAACGTAAATCGAAAAGACCTTATCAAACATATTTATTTCGTCGCAATGATATATTAGATCGTATATAATTTACTTATTCATTGTAAATAAATCAAAAAATAAACCAGGGGGAAATGTTTGAATTGACGGACTGATTGTTAAGTAATCAGTCGTATAGTTATAATCTATTTAGAGCTTTTATAATTAGTAAAAATAGTAAATGGGTAAACTGTACCCCGAAGCTTCGCGTTCCATATTTTTAAATAACTTGTAATCTCTAATAATTCTTCATCGTGAATTTTTTTAATTATATTTAGGGGGCGATATACGACGAGAGTAATACATTACCAGACGTAGGTTACTATGGTCGTCGCGTTGAAAAATTCAGTTATTCAAATCTTAATCAAAACAGTCGGGTTTTAAAAAAGTATTACAGTCGGTATTCTATTGAACGAGTATGGGTTTAAAAAGGAAACTAAGTTTAAATCGTTTGAAAACAGATTTTTTCTAGGGCACTTGGTAAAAGAGGATATTTTTTCGGATGAACCGAAATAACGATATAATAATAGTGAAGATAATACAAGTAAATTATCGATGAAAGTTCAGGAATTTATAAAAAACCTTTTACCTTTATAATTAAAGTGGAAACTATCTGTTTCTCAATAACATGTAATTTCTTTAAATTTATACAAATACTGATATTACCTTGCTAACGAATCTTAGGTATTTCGTTTTTAAAATAACAAATTTACACTTAAATATATTGAGGTTAAATTGTACGACGTTTGAAAAGTTAGGAACTTACTTAAATTTTATGTCATGATCATTGAAGGTACTGTTTAAATATATAAAAACGTCATCAAAAGGAACAAAGTAAAAATATTGAAAGAAGGGGCGTGACGAATTATTAATATACCGTTAAAAGGTAATCGGTATATTTAAAGAGCAGACAAAGGTAATAAGATATTTAAAAAGTTTGAGGCGTATGTGAAACACGATTCTCCATTTATTTTTCTCTTCGATATGAGGATTGTAAAAAGCGACTTTAACATTTAATTTAATAAACCACTTAATTTAAAAATATATTTTTAAATATTTCTTTGATAAGTGGAAACAGGTAATAATATATCTGCATCATAATGTTAACTTGACTGTAATCTATATAAAAACATGAATTACCCCTTAGTTTCTTAATGAGAAACAAAAGGACACCCGTTAAGAATCTGTTAGTTCGAATAAAACCTTAGTCGAGTAGTTTATTCAACGTTTTTCACAATATAAAGAGCTATTTTCGCGACATTTTGTATAACGAGCCTCACAAAACCTTTAAATGTTAACTTTAATTATCGTTATAAAACCGATTTCGTAATTTATTTCGGAACGACAAAGTGTCAGTTCATCTCCGAGAGCCTTATTAAATTAAGTAGAGGACTCTTTCAAGACGTTAGGTAGTTTATCGTTAATGAAAATGAGTTTTTTCAGGGTAATTACTTCATTAATATCTTCGAGGGAGATAGTGGTGAGCCGCGTGATAATAGCTTGGTCTTTGTGTACCTCTCGTACAATAACGTGAAATATAACGACGTCGACACATTTAAAAGCCTTTAATATAACCGTAAACCCTCGTTTCTAAACGCGAGAGTTACCCATTCTATTGAAAAATAATATATATTTCGAAGCGGCGTAAATTACTTCTAAGTATTTTATTTAAAGTATATCAAAATATACTATAAAAAATAAGATGTAAGGCGGAACTAGGTATATAATCAGTGGTTTTGTTCAGTTGTTAAATGAAAATAAAGATACATGGTAACTTTAAGCGGTTAATAAATTATTGAATTTTATTATTATAATATTCATAACTAATATTTACTAAAACGTAGATACAATAAATAAAATGAAAACGTAATTTCATTTTAAACGGAAATTTATTTAAAAGTGAGAATGAAATTAACAATTTGATTTAAAATATATTAACTTTCATACGCGATTATATAAAAAAATTACGTTTTTCCTTTTTAAATTTTAATGAAATTTTTGGCTGAAATTAGGCGGGTTTTTATAACAACCTTAACATTAAAGCTATTCGGGCGTTACGTTGAGTTTAATAAATAGGTACGGATATAATAATCGTCTGCGTTATATCGTAAATGTAACCTAAAGTCTTTACGATGGAAAAAGTTCCGAATAGTAAAACTAGGTAACACGCTACTTGGGAATAACTCGAAAGTTATTTAAGTTGATTATAATAATATTACCCTAACTATTGCAAATGGATACATTATTACTATTGTTTCTACTGCGTTAAATACTTTTAATAATAATGTTAATATCACTGTAATTATTACAAAGGTTATCAAATCATTTATTTATAAGTTTAAGGCAAATAACTCACTTATTATAATCCTCGGGTATGTTAAAAATAAGTAACATATTAATTGATGTAACGTCAATAACTCCCTTTCAAATGGAGAATTTAACGGCAGATTTCCAGGCCATACCACCAACTTATGCGAAAGAAGCCTTCCAAACGTTAAAAGAATATAAAACCTTTCGCAAGATTTCTACTTCATATTTTTAAAACAAGAGATAACGGTTTTAACCACTTTAAGGTTGTAGTAATAAACGCTAAGTATAACAATAAAGGTATTAAGATTGTTAATACTGCCATCGTTATCGCGAGAATAGTAACTCTTTATAACAGTTATCTTAAATCCTTTCAATTATCAAAAAATAGTGTAAAATTAATCTTTTTTGATACCGATAAATTTTTGGTTTTTGCGTAATTTGTATTATATCGTTGCTTTTTATACCAGAAATTGTAACTTAATGCTGGAAAATTTAGTAGGTTCATTGAAGGGTTTTCGTTTAAGTGAATAACGTTTGTTAAATAAGGTATTAATATCGTAGTCGAAATCGGAAAAGTTTAAGTCATTGTCATTTAAAAAGTTAAAACGGTTTCTGGTAGAAAACGATCTGGTAATTACGTTATTTGTAATTTATATAGGGAAAATCTTTTGAAGGGAATATCGTTAGAAAAAAATGAATGTATTGCGAATTTTAAGGTGCGGAATTAAATTCATTAACGTATTAAATACGTCCGTATTCCGTCATTTTAAATATACAACGTATTTTCGAATGGCTTAATCACGTTAGACAAGCTTTATATGTTAAACGTTTGTAAAACGTTCGTAGTAAGCCATAAAATAATCGTATTAAGTCGTTAACACATTTTAAAATTACCTTTCAACGCGTATATCGAGATATTACTTTAGGGTTTATGGGTTTAAATTCGGAAGGTCTGAGGAAAATAATAAAATCTTAAGTAATAGCTACTAATAAATAACGGAAACACCGTCGAAAAATGATTCGAAATTTATATATGAAGTAATTAAGGCTAGGGTTATCGTTTAAGGTAATCGGATTTTGTTTATAAACCTCCATAAAAAAGAGAAGAAAAACCCTTACTAAGGAGCTACTACAGAGCTATAGAAGATGGTGTAACCCAGTAAGGTGACGTGTGGAGGTGTGTTCCCATACAGCTTCCGAGTAGCTCTAAAGCGCTATAAGAATGTGATAACTACCAGGGTTGGATCTCTGGACAAACAAACTAGGCACTAGTTTGTGACAATAAGTTTCCAGCTTTCACTATAATACATTACATAAAACTTTTATACAAATTAACCAAAGTTAGCGTCCAGTAGTTCTTAACGTACCAAATGCATTTCAAAAACCAGCTAGATATAAAGACTTTAACTTTTAACACGTACCTATTAATCATGATAGGAAAAGATTTTGGTATTGTAGATATACAAATTAACGATACCCCCCCCTTTTTTTTTGAGATTCTAGGTTTGTAACGGCAGAATAACGTACTATCAAAAAATTGAGCCTTTAGAAATATAAGTCAATCGAAACGTTAACTCAAGGTATTAAACTTAACTTTAATAAATTATTAATACGTCTCCGTTTTATCAAGGCTAAAAATGGCATTTACATTAGCCTATGCCAAAGAGGGTAGGCTACGAGCCTAACGACTATCGATAAGGCCAACGAGGTAAAATTAAAAAGATACCTAAAACAAAGGGCGAAAACGGCCTACATTGCCACGATATTCTAACTTGAGGCGTTGTACAACCTATCCATTACGATATAAGCAAAAAACCCATAAAAAAAGGACTTTAACAAGTTAAATAAAAAGATTCAGTAACAATTAAAGTATTTGAGAAGCTGTATTAATATGGTTTCGGTAAAACTAACTATAGCGAAGTAAATAATTTATACAAATAAATCATTTACTATTAATACTAATCTTATATTGTAAATCGAGTTTCTGATAATACTCGTTAAAAAAAAGAAGTCTAAAGGGTAATTTACGATTACCGGAAACCTTGTATAATAGATACCTATTAAACAGCGGCAATTAAACATTTCATTTAATATTTTTAACTTTTTATTTATCTTTATCGCTTTCTTACCTCATAGTCATTAGAAACGGAACGATTCATTAGAAGGTTTCATTATCCCGTACAAGTGTTAGGTAAATAATATCAATAATAGGATGAATCCTTAAGTTTGGAGGAAAATTCAAAGTAAAAACGAGTTTTTTAACCTTATTTATAATAGTAAACGGTGTTAAGCAAAGAGGAGCAAGTTTTCTTTAGAGATAAAGATGCTTATATATTAGGCTAATTTTAAGCTAAACTTGGTCCTTCAACTTAATATTATGTTATTTGTAATTTTTTTCTTCCTGTTTTTTAGCTTTTAAGGCTATAATATCTATCGTTATTCAAATATCCCGTTTCAAATATTCCCTTATAGAACGTATGTTATCATTTTATCAAAATATTGACAAAATGAAGTAATCTATTGGTAATATTTACTTAAAGCTAAAAAGAAACACATAAGAATTAACGTTGATTCTTCGAAAATATTCGATATTAAGGTTTTATTATAATGTTGAAATAAATTAGATTTATCGTTATTTAGGGTATTTAGCCATATAATAACGTGATATAGATATTAAAAAAAACAGATTTTTCTTTTTAAATTAGTTATTGACTCAAGGATAATAAGCTGTTATTATTATAAATCTCGTTCCAAAACCTTTGTATAATTTTTACCAACACGTAAATGGAAATTTAGGATTTCGGTTCGAGATTATCGCTTTAAAGCAAAGTTAGTTCAGAAAAAAATAACTTAATAAAACATCAGCCTATTTATTAGCCGTGTATATTTTATACCTTAAAAACAGCTTTTTCTTCAATCTTTTTTCATTTTATCGGTACAATAACGTTAAATTTATCTTTTACCGATAAGTACCACGGTACACCTAAGAATGAAACTATTAGTAAAGCTACTATTAAGTCTATGTAAATAATATATATCGACTCCTTTAATATTTATATTAGTTATCACTTTTTATAGGATTTTGGTGATTATTTTAAATTTGCCTACACCACAGGTAATCTTTATAATATATCTTGATCAATTAGTATTTAAACTGAAAGTAAATTTCATTGAAAGTAATCATTATATGTTCATGGTTAAAGTAATAGCGTTTATCGTAAACTTCGATAAGGAATCTTTTTTTCACGGAATTTAGCAATATTAAACGTTTATAGCCCGATATGTTTCGATTATTTAAAAGACGGTCAACGAGACGAAAAGTTTACCCAGGCTTTAAAATTAAAACGAAGTCCTTACCGTCTTTTTTAAACTCGTATATTATGAATTTTCATAATATATCTACTTGGTAGTGGGCTTATAAGCGTAGTCTTAATTCATTCAGTATTTTAGCTTTTGCTATATATACAGCAATGTTCGGATTATCCGTCAAGATTAGATAATTATCGAAGATTTAATCAAAAATTCGTCGTTCATTATTTTTTCGTATCATGTTATCGTTTAGAATGAGTAGTTTAGATAGAGTATTGAAAATTGAATTGAAACGGCTCAAAAATAAACAATATCCAAATTATATACATTTAAGTAAATAAATACATTGATCAAATTTTTATGAGCGCGATTTATAAATGTAATATTTAGTAAGATTTGTTTTACTATATTTTTAGAAGATTTATAATCCGTGAAAATTATAATTAGGTATGAATTGTTGAAAATATAATGCATAGGCGTTTGCAAACCTAGATAAGGTAAGCAACTTCGTGTTTAAACGGTCCGTAATATGATTTTGCTTCAAGAAGGTATTGACTAAGAAATATTACTATTTTAATTACCATGATTGAAATGTATTAGTTCAGGTTTCAAATATATATTTTTTAACTAAGAAGATTTTATATTGAATTTACGTTTTGAATTACTATTCATTTGTAAAAATCAAGGCTTTCTCAAATTAGAATAGTATAAGTGTAATCGCACGTATAAATATTTCTATTACTCATAAAATAAATTTTGTTATTCTTTAGTAGGATTTATTTTCGTGGTTTACGTAAAATATTAGCATGCTTTTTTATTTATGGTTTCGAATTTTCTCTATTTTCTACTTTATTAAAATAAGTCAACCTTATATTTTTGTAACGTATTTGATAATGAAACAAGATATGGAATCATTAGTCGTAGGAAGCCCGCCACGTCCAAATATGTTTCTAAGGCTTTTAAGTTTCTTAGGAATAACAATGTCCGAAAACCTTAGGTACATTTTTCGTTTGTTAAGAGGTTGAAAACTTTAATATAAAAACCGAGAAGATTAACAAACTAAAAGCTAATATATAACTTTTCTCGGCGAAGATAATAATCCTTTTCGCGAAAATAAACCGAATATTTGCATTAAATAGGCAAGATAGTTTTCGAACTTGTTTGAAAAAATAATAACATTGTTTATAAAAACTCTGTAAAAATATCGGAGTTGATCAAACGTGCAATTTATATATTTATGAGCCCAAAAAGTCGAATTCCAAAAGCCTAAGAAAACAATTTTCAAGCGTTTCGGTCCACTGTGACTAATGAATGTAAAGTGGGTTTTTAATAGAAGGTATTTGATTAATTGAATAAAAACTCATAGTATTAATTATTATAATTCAACGTTTTTCACGTAGAGACTTTATGATATAACTCCATAACAACAAAGAGTAAGTATTTAGTACACTATACTTATTACAAAGTTTGAAATTAATTATAACGCATTCTTTTTAAATACTATAAACTGTGTACTAAATTACCAGAACTGATAAGGCGAAAGGTAAAATCTCATCCAAATATTTTATATGTTCTTAATCGTAAAGATTATTAAACACCTAATTGAAAAGTTTCTCATCTCGTTTCAAAATAGGATAGAGATAATAATTAAATTTTGCAAATTATTAACCCCTATCCAATAGTATCTTTATAATTTATTTCTCCCATTTTTTATTAAACCGGTATGATTTTATATTTCATGGTATTATTCGCAAATTCTCCAAAGTATCAATAATTATATTTTATGAGTTACGTTAATACAAACGTGTTATACCTCTTGAATCATTAGTAAATATTTTGGTATTTCAATTCCAAATAAATTAGTTGTTACCCGTAATAATTTGGGTTTTAATTCAAGCCTCATCTGAGTAATTTAGAAACGTTCATAAAAAAGACTTTTTGATTATATAAACCGCTAAGGTAATTAACAGAGTGCTTTTTTGGTTAATAGAGATTTGACCTAATTTTTTAAACTTAGGTTAAAAACTTGATATTTGTATCGTAAGAAAATTCAGTTCTAATTAGGCTCTGAACGTTAGTATAAGAGAATGGTCGTTTAGTGCCCCAGAAAATGTAGAGTCTGATTCTACGGGCAACCGTTACTGGCAAATTTATTTCAAAAAGTTGCGAGCTCTTAACCAATATCGATTTTTAAAGTTATTCAAATGTATTCGTTACCCAAGATATTATTTACCCTTGACTAATTCGAATAGTACGTATAAATAATCGAAATTTCTCTAGAGATATTCGTACCGACGATAATTAAACGTAGAAATTTCGATTTCGAAGTATTTAATAAAAAAATACGATTTTACGGTTTCGTAACCGTATTTGGATATCTATTTACAAGCAGTTTACTAAAGCGTTAGTTTAAACTACTTATCATTTACTTTTTATTAAATAACCGGGCCGTAACCTTACTATTAATATCCTATTTAAAACGTATTTTAGCCCGGATTATATCATATAAGTCGCCGCTTTTACCGGATTCACGATGTTTATTAACGTATCACCTATTAGAACCAACGTTGGAAGGAAATTTTTCCGATTTTTTCCGATTTTTAAACGGTTTCAAAACGAAATTTTTGTCTATTTCATAATAAACTTACCTTAAAAACGTATCGGCGACCCAAGTTACCCTATATTTATTACGGATCATTTAAGTAAAATCGGTACCCTCGTGGCTATAACTACTATAAACGCTAAAAATTATATGGAACGGTTTTTAAATTGTTATTGGCGATTTTAGGATTTTTTTTCGTACGATAATTAGTAACCGAAGGTTATATGAAACTAACGGGTTTCAAAAACTATTTGAATATATAAAGAAAGTAATATAATGCGTAAATACTGCATTGTACCCTAAAATCGACGTTATAACTGAATATAATAATTAAAAGATCCTAATGTATTTAAGTTTGTTTATTTTTTGTGCTTGATTCGACTAAAGTTATCTTTTACCTAGTTATTAATTGACGTTAAATTAAAAATACAACTAATATTAGTGTTAACTAATTTTTATCACCTAGAGTTATTATATCGATTTTATATAATCTATATAATATTTTCTAGTCTTCATTACGAAATTATGCATAAAAGCCGAAAATTTCGTCTAACGTATCCGCTATATTAAAAATATTACATAAGCCGTAATAACAGCTACGTAATAGCGGATAAAAAAAGCTACCAATAAGCGACGCTCCTCTTCGAAACGTTTTCTAGCTTGTAACGATGTTTAGCTTTTCCTTAAAAACTATCAACCGGATAAGTTTTTTAAAAAGTTAAGCTGGCTTTATGAAAAATATCGTGTAATACTTATCGTCGATTTCTATGTTATCGAACTTAGTATTCCGGGAGGGAAATACCCTCAATTTTACGTAAAATGACTTATTCGAGCTGTTTTATACCTACTTTCCAAGTCAAAAACCCGATAATTCAACCGGAAGTCATTAATATTATGAACAACGACGGCTAAACGAAACCTAAATACGACGTTAAGAGTACTTAACAAATTATAAATAAACTCCAAGTCGACTACCTCTAGCGTAACGACGTACTGAAACGTCAGGGTTTAATTAAATAGGTAGGTTACATATACTTAATATAAGAGATACTTTTAAGTTTTTTAATACCGCACTACTTACCTTTATCGAAAAAAGTTATAAATTGATTCAGTATAACGACGGGCTCTTATACCTAACTTATGAGCAAGTTTAAAGATTTATATTTTACTTTATAGAACGACATAAAAACCGCTACTTCACCGACACCAAATATAAATGTAACGTAGTATTACCAGAAAACGAAAAATATCAAAAGCGATTTAAATATATCTTCGAAGTTATTGTTTTCGCCTTTACTTAATTTCTTTTACCAATTTTAACGAATTTACCGAGTTTTACGTTAATACAGCCTCATTTTTCATTAATACGTTCAAATACTTCAACAAGTTTTTTTTTGTCGCTTTGAATTATATTTTCTACCCGTTCATTAGCCACAATTTCTACGCTCACTTCAATACGTGAACCTACTTTAAAATCACGTTCTTCATTTACAAGTTGTATGGCCCACAGGCCGCCGGAACGAATAGAAGTGGCGGGTATAAAACTCGCCCCGCTATGAATTTCAACCTTCTTTTACGTAACGCGCCGAACTTATATTATCTTTTTTTCGGCGACAACCTACGCCTATACGTTTTTTTGCCGCTTGTTAACGCTTAAGAAGCGACTTACAAACAATTCAACTTAGCTAGGTTTTAAACGTTGAACGCTAAACAGGCTTTAAATAGTTTTTTTTACAGCCTTATTTATATTAGGATTTCAATTCAATGATGTATACGTGTAACCAAAACTATGGCCAATGATAATATTAAAGTAAACGTTGAAATAGCAGTTAAATTCAATACAGTTAAGTCAACTTTACTTGCAGTAAATTTGATTGTACGTACTGCAAATTGACTGTAGTTTGTGGGACTGCACTACATGTTCAGTGCAGTAGGGTCCCACTTCAAAGTGGGCTATAGGCCAAAGCGTTTAGCCATACAAATTAGTATATAAACCGGCTAGCGGTCTACCAAACTTAGAACTTACACCCCTTAATCAACAATATCAATGCAACATCAGTTACTTCGACTACATTGATTCGAATCGACTATTTTGTAACAATAAAGGCCTACCAACACTAATCAGTATTTATTAGGTTAAGCACAGATTGGCTAAGTAGAAGAAGAAACTACTTTCCGGTTATGCTCTACATTAAACGATAGTTAGGGTAAAGGAAATATTTTTGTAAAAAGCCTCTATTATTACGTCGGTGTATACGGCAGTAAGTAGAGAAGATTTTTAGGCTGCGTCAGTTTTTACGGCAGCTTAAAGGTAGCGAAGGTATCGTTATTGAAAATACTAAGAAATTTTTATTGATCCTTCTTAAAAATGATAGAATTAACTGTCAAAAGTCTTAAAGTTCGGTAAGTTTAAAAACTGCTAAGTTAATATTATTACGGGTACTATTATGACAAAAACCAATCAAGTCCTTACGCTAAATAACTATAACAAATAACCTTTGTTCTTTACTATTAACAACAACTTTCAATCTTACCTTTTATACTAAGCCTTTATCCTACTTTACTTTTTTCACTTACTACACTATTTTAATCGTCAAGTAAGCTACTTTAAACTAAAAACACTAATATACGCTGAAAAAGCCAAGTCGTGCGACCTAACGCAAAGTCGCCAAGTTCCTACACAACTTTACATCAAAATATCAAGTCCTTATGCCTAAAAATCACTTAGTTACTCACCTTATACGTTTTAAACGTCCTCTATAGCTCTAATTTAGGTATTTATATAAAAAAAAATGAAGCCTTTGGATTAGTTTTTACGAAGTTTTTCGATGACAACTTGTAGGTATTGAATTTTAATAAAAACGTAACGGAAAAACACCTTACCAACTTTATTGGCTGTTATATCGTTAAGAAAAACGACAGAGAAGAGATCGACCGCGATAACCATACCTTTCGTAAATATCGTAAGTTCTTCGACGACTGGACTATTAATATGTGGAAAAAGATCCAGAAAACTGTTAAGTTTAAGCTAAAGGAAAAACTTAAGAACCGAGGGATTTACATACTAGAGAAGAGTTCTACTGGGCTGGCAAAGACTTTGTTTAACCTAGCCTAACTTAAGAAATATCTTTAAGACCTAAAGCCTGAAGGAAAGAATATTAAAGAACCTTACCGCTCCTGCACGCAATTCAGAGAACCTTTACTTTATCCTTAGCTAAGTTAAGCCTTTCTACGTGCTAGCGATAAAGAACCTGTTAACTTGTTCGGAAGTCTAGTACCCCCACGTAACAACGCGGAATACTCTCTTAGTGGTGGTAGAGTACATAAAGTAGCAGTTGTTTATATAGCTAGAGGTATTGACGTTGGCGCTTTACATTAATTAATCAAGTAGGAACCTCAATAGACCCCTTAACACCAAGATGATTATCGCCAAATCCCCTACGATGGAAACCCTTAAGCTTGTTTTCTCCAAGCTTTTCAACACGTCCAATTTTAGCAGCCAAATCAAAGAAAAACCGGCTTTATACGCGAGCCTACTGTAGGCTCAACTACTGGCTTTTTCTATGCACAATTAGCCAAATGTAACTATCCGGCCTACTAGCATTAATAACAACCTTAGTCCTTACCTTAGCTAAGAGTTATAAAAGGTCCTTACGACCAGTAAATTAATTTTTCCCCTCAACGTGTTCCTATAGTAAATACGGACTATACAGTAATTACCACGTTCGTTAAGATTTAGAGAAGAAGGGAAAAGTATAACAGTAAGCTGTATAACCTCATCAACGTTAAGTTACACCTATTTTTGAGCATTTGCTGCTAAATAAAAGTTAAATTTCCAAGTTTTCACTAGTCATTCCCTAGTATACTTACCGGTTAAGCCGAGAATTACTACCTCTGGTACCTAACGAATTGTTTCTCCTTCCGCTAAATCTATAATAACTTAAAGTACCATTTTAAATACGATATTAATCTTGCCTAATACCACATCGACTAGAATATTAACAAGTGGTCTTATATACTGGATTACAAAAAAAGTCGGAAAGTAAAATGAACCATTTTAATTAGATACTTAATAGGCTAATGCTTTACCAATAAGTAATGGGGAACATGAAATCTGGCGAAGGCACCTTACGCCAACAGGTCCGACAAGTAATTACGAGCTATAAAAAGTTTGTATATGCCTTTTAATACCTTAATATCACCTACAAAGGGTTCTTTGGCTAATTACGTTCCTCGATGACAACCGTAACTACTCGAGTTTCCAGCTCGACTGGTATATACCCTCAAATTCCGAAATTCAATAACGAGGGGGAAAAAACCTCCCCATTCGTACTACATTAATAGACGGTACAAAAGGTCCGCCCAATACAGTTAACAGAAGGCCCGAACTCCTACTTACGGAAAATGGTACTACTCTTCCTTAAAGTCTTCAAGCCGGCAAAGAAAATTCATATCAAACATAAAAAGATATTGGATTTAAAGTAAACAAGGCTGCTAGTTAATACGTTACACTGCTGCTAAACGTAAAATAAATCAGGTAATGTATTACACTTAATCAACCTTTACCTTTAACTAAGACTATATCAAGCAAGTTATATAGCTTAAAAGAAGTAAAAAAAAAGGGAAAACAAGTCAAAAGCTATCGGCTGGCACAAAAATACTAGCATTAGCATTAGCTAGAAAGCAACATCATAACTAGCCAACCACGCCTTTTTATACCTCCTTACAGTTAAAGACCCCTACCATCGATATAACGATAAAAACCCTAGCCTTATACACCTCTTTACCATTTAGGATCGTTACGCGGAACAATTTTTTCAAGGGATCATACCGAATACGGGGGCGGTACGATACTTAACAGGAAGCTATTAGCAATACATCGCATTACAAGGGGATACTAATAATGTTACGGAATTTAATTATGTGGATGCTAATAAATCTAAGATTGGATTTAGCTTTCAAAAAAAGCTATCTTTATTAGTATCGATGACGGTTAAGACTATTATTAGCCCTATTATTTTCTATATTTTAGAATCATATACTCCCTTCCTTCTTTTTATAAAAATATAAAAAACTTTGACGTTCAAGTTAATTTTCAAAATAATAAACTAATATAATTTAAGGCCAGTAAAAGGTTTCTACTTAGCTTTAAATAGGGATATTTTGTAATTTCACGTTAAAATAATAAAAGTAATAGTATTAAACTTGACGGATGTGGAACTTTGTCAATTATATCATAAGTTTAACTACCTAGCAATTAATAGGATTTATAAGATTTTAAAGGCAGTTATCCATAAAGATATATTTTGCTAACGCTAAAACCTATCGAACAGCTTTACGACCATTACCAAATATACTCACAAGCCCCCTCAAGGTTTAAGTTTACGTTAATGAAAGACGAAGACTTTAATTCGAAAGTTTATATGGACGTATTTTACCTAAATAGCAAGTTAGTATTATACGTTATGGACTCCGCCACGTCTTTTCACGGCGCCAAGTTCCTTAAAACAATCACGGTAAAGAATATATAGAAGGCATTACATACTTTCTAGATTAATACGTACCTTGGGCTACTAGACGTATTAGTTTACGATATTAATACCAACTTTATTACGATAAAATTTTAAAATAATTAAAAGTTAATAAGAACTTGGTATAAATAGGTCCCTGTTAAAGTTTAATAGAGTATTACCAAGGTTAAAAAGATATACGCCCTTTTGCGACAAGCCTACGATATCTTTATATTAGAAATTAGAAGTTTTAAAAGTTAAAAAGTAAGAATTTAAATAACGGTAAAAGGCTTTGACGATACTATTGGTTCTAACGGACTTATACTAAATTTTCTGGTATTTGAAGCCTACCTACGTATAACAACTAAGTCGACACCTTTATTAAGTACCTAGAAACTTATTATAACATATAGAAAAGCCTTAAAAAAGCTGAGAAATGAATTGGTACGCCGCTAGGTTAATAATACCATTCATATCAGGAACGGTTCTTTAATAATAGATGTGTTTCTAATCCCCTTTTAAAGTAAAGTTTTTGCGTAATACGAGTCAAGCAAATGAAATAATCCGTATGAAATTTTAAATATTACCAATTTAAACGTAGTAATTAAAATTCTAATAGCCCTATAACTCTCCGAGTTATATAAGTTAAACCGTACTAAAAAACCCTCGAGACCTTAAAGTCTAAGAAAGATTTTTACGTTGATAACCTCCAAGCCGAGCGAATTAGTTAATACAACCCTTCGAAACCAATTATTAACAAGCCAATAAAACGTTGACGACATGAATAACTACCTAAAAAGAAGATAAACATTAAATAGGAGGACGGCGATAGAGACTATGGACCCGGCAAGGCGTATATAACGGCAGAGTAATCATAAAAGGAAAATTCTACCGAAGAATTTATCCTTAACCTACGTATCGAAGGCCTTATAAATATATTAAACAAACTCTTTGAAAAAGTAACCAAATAAAACTTTATGGCTTCTTATTACAGGAGGTTATATCATTTGTACCGTTAATGTAATTCAAAGGTTAAGATGTTGCTATTTTTAAGTTGTGAATAGTTAACGAGGTTAAAGGTAAAATTACGAACCGGCCGTACGAAAAGTTACGGCTAATCGATTGCAGATATAGTAACAAAGGTAAGGACTGAATCTTTATTTAATCGCCTACAATTTAAAAGATTAGCCAACGTTTAATCTTCGCTATTATTACTAGTTTAACTATTAATATAGAAAGTTAGATTATACTTAATAGACGGGATATTACGTAAATTTATACGTAATTTATCACTGATCTTCAACGAATTGTATTATTAAAGTTGGTAAAAGAACTAAGGGACAAGTTTTCGACTAATACGGTAATACGTTATATCAAGACTTTATACAGACTAGCCGAGGTAGGAGTTTATTAGTTCTTAATGTACTAGGCTTATTTTAAAAATAGGTTTGGTATAAAAACTTTAACCTTTGATTCATACCTATTAATTACAAAGGGTAAAAACTTTGGTATCATAGGTATATAAATAAAAAATACCCTTTTTTTCGGCGATATTAGGTTTGTAGCAGTAAAATAGCGTATTTTTTAGTAGGCCTTAAATCGTTGCAATGTTGTCGATTAGATTGGTCTTCGAAGTAATAGGTGTATTGCATTGATCAAATGGTAGATATATTGTTCTAGGTTTGGCAGACTGTTAGCTGGTTTGTACTGTAATTTGTATGGCCAATTGCTTGGCCCATACCCTAGAGTGAATCTGGCACTCCACTTGCAGTTAGTACAGTCAACTTCACTGTAAGTAAAGTTGACTGACTATATTACAATTGACTTGCTAAAAATAGCAGTCAATATTGTTTCAACAATAACCCTAATATAGAGCTTAACCTAAGTAATTTAAAAAGATACAGGACGGTTAGTAATTTCAACAACAACTTCGAAGTTTTCGATACTTGATATCTTATACGAACCCTCCCATTTTCCCGGCTTCCATTACATAAAAACTTTACTTTATAACGATAAAGTGAATATATCGATTGTTAAAGGGCCGTTTCTAATATTAAAAGGGTCATTGATCTAACGGTGTGCCAATTTTTTTCGCAATTCCCTTAAAGCTTTACTGTAAGCCATAACGCGTTTTTAAATTCTTACTGAGGGTAGAGATTTACTCGTTAGGCGTAAATACGCTCCAAAAACCAGAAACGTTGGTACTAAGCCGTTATGGCCCACAATATCGTTAAGGTCTTTCACTATCATTCATAAACGTGCCTTCGAATCCGTAAAGCTTTTAATTTCCAACGTAAAGATACTATACGTTTGAATAATTAGAGCGTATGTCTTTTCAACTTTTCTAATATTATAATAAGCTTTTACAGGTACCTATTTACACTAAATACCTATTTTTATTTTATTTTAAATTCCATCGCTGTAAAGTTGCTACCGATATCGTGAACAACAATAATAGGTAAGCTCAGGTACGTGTTAATTTCCAGTATTCTTAACGTTTTCCACATATCCTTTGTCAAAAGGAATTTTAAAAACTTAGCTCTGTAAAAAAAATTGCGAAATTAAAGAAATTTAGAATAAGCTTATTATCCAAGTAAAATGCATCGATGAAAATCTCGTGGTTAAAATCCTTATTGTCTTTTAATATAAACTTAAATTTATGGAAAGTTTAAATATACGTTTAGCAATAGTAGCAAAGTCTTTTAATAGATTCTAGGGCAAATTATTTCAAATTTTGATATCTTATGGACTTTAAAACTTTATATAGCTCATCAACGGCTAAATAATTGAAACTCCTATGTAATTGACGTATCTTCAGCTTCGTTAGGTTTAATACTACTGCTTTTGACCTTTAAAAATAAAACTATAGGTATTACTATTTAAAAGCGAATGGAAACCTTTGGCTGTTTTTAACTAGCTCGTCTAAATTAACGTCGAAGTTAACGCAAAAAGTCTTTATATCCTCCAGGTAAAAAAGAAAAAGGGTAAAGAACTTGAAAATGTGGAACATAATTACTCCTATAACAAATTGAACTACCGTTATCCCTAATAAAGATAATTATTCGCCTATTTTAAAACTAAATTTAGCCTTACTAACATCGTAACAATCGATCTTAATAGCTATAGTTATTTCCCTTTGCAATGCCACATACTTCGAATAGCCTCCTATTAGGTACCTTACTACTCTTATATCTAGTATAATACCTTAAAACGTATGGTCCATATAATAATCACGAAGATTAGAAGTGTTTAAGGAATCCAAGGCTTAGTCAGTATAAAGATAAGGGTCTTCACCACCTAAACGGTATAGGAAAGCGTAGTCGACTAGTTACTAAGCCGTGTTAAAAATAGTATCTTCGTTACTTAATCTACTTAAAGGTATTAGTACCATTAATTAGCTCGTCGCCCTCGAAGTCTACAATTTAATCTAATTAATCCTATTTAAAAGTGGTAAGGTATTAAATGTACTATATTAACTTTTTATCATTTCGCTCGGCGGGGGGGTAACGAATTGACCAGTCTCTAGTTTTATCACAAATCCAATATCTTTGCTACTATTACAACGATAATGCTTGCGGTTAATAGGTCCGCTTAAATCTTGACCTTATTAACGCCAACGTAACTGCTACCTTTAGTTTGTGGCTGGTGGGCCAGACTTTAAATGTTGTAAACACTCGTAACTATATTTGCGATCGATATGATTTACCACCGCAAGGTCTTTTTTATCTACGTTAAAAAAGTTGCTAGCTTAAAGGTATTTACCAATCGAACCGAAATCTCGAATAGTTACAGTCGCTAACAAAAAACGTAATTAGCCAAAAAAAACCCTTCGTAGGTGGTATCAGGGCATTGAAATACGTATTCGAACTCTTTATAGCATATAATGACTTACCAAACCTACTAGTGTAAGGTGCCTTCGCCAACTCCCACGTTCTCTATTACTTATTAGCAAAGCATTAGCTTATTAAGCATCTAATTAAGGAGATCCATCTTACTTTCCGACTCTTTTTTGTAATCTAGTATGTAAAACCACTTGATAATATTTTAGTTGATATGGTACTATGTAAGGTTAACATTGTATTCGAAATAGCTCTTTATGCTATCGTAAATTTCGAGAAAGGAAAAACAGTTCTTTCGATATTAAAGGCAGTAATCCTCAGCTTGGCCGGTAAAGATATTAGGAAATAACGAGTAAAAACCTAGTAATTTAACCCTTATTTAGCTGCAAATGTTAAAGAGTAAACGTAACTTAATGTTGAGGAAGTTATACAGCTTACCATTATACTTTTATTTTCCTCCTTAGATTTTGACAAACATGGTAATTACCATACATTATGTATTCATTATAAGAACGCATTGAGGTAGAAAACTAACGTACTAGTCGTAGAGACCTGTAATATCTTTTAACTAGGGAAAAAACTAAGGTTGTTATTAGTATTGGTAAGTTGGATAGTTATCTTTGGCTAAGTTTGGAAGGAAAAGGCTAGTAGTCATGCCCACCGTAGGCCTGCGCGTAAAGCTGGTTCTTTCTTAATTTGGCTGCTAAAACTGGACGTATTAAAAAGCATGGGGGAAATAGGCCTAAGGGTTTCCGTCGCAGAGAATTTGGCGATAATTCTCTTAATATTAAGGGGTCCAGCGGGGTTCCTATTTAATTAATTAATGTAAAGCGCTAATATCAATACCTGTAGCCATATAAGCGGCTGTTACTTTACGTACCCTACCGCCAATAAGGGCGTATTCTGTGCTATCACGTGGGTATGTTAAACTACCAAGCAAGTTGATAGGTTCCTTATCACCAGCACGTAAAAAGGCTTATATTAGTTGAAAAAGGTGAAAGTGAGGTCCCCTGGATCGCGTATAAGGGCGGTAAGGTTCCTTAATATCCTTTTCTTTAAAGTATAAATCTTAAAGGCGTTTTTAAAGCTGGGCTAGGTCGAAAAGTTTTTGTGCTAGCCTTATATTTCCCTGTAATAATACATATACTCCTTGCCTTTTAAGCTCTAACTTAATCTTTATTTTTATTTCTTTTTGAGGTAAAGTCCATACAATAATAATCCAATCGTTAAAGAGATTATGGACATTGCTAAAGGTGTAATTATGGTTATTGGTGTTGCAATACTTAACAATGTAACAGTCGACAAAGTTGGTCAGGTATTCTTCGGTTAAGTTTTTATTAACATTCTGTCCTCAAAGGTCGTGGTTGTAATATTTGGTAAAGATATATCCGAGGACCTTAATTTTTTTTTTTCCAGACAAGATCGGTAATCGCTTCAAGTTGGACGTTTATAGTAGCCATTTTCAGGTTTATAATGATATAAAGCTTGGTAAATAAGGGACTTGGTGATCTGGAGCGCGGGAACTTGGTATTTTGATGTAAAGTCGCGTAGGAACTCGGAAATTTAGCAACTTGGTGACTCAGTATAAGGTCGCGCAAAGTGTCTTTCTTGGCGTAACTTGGTATTTTCGCTTAAAACAGCGGATTTGACGATTACAGTAGCTTATAGAGTGAAAAAAGTAAATTAGGTCAAAGTTTTGGTGTAAAGGATAAGGTTAGAGGTCGTTTGTTACTGGTAGAGGGCGAAGGTTATATGTTGTTTTGACTTTGTGACTTAGTCGTTTTTCTTGCAGTAGTAGCACCAGTAGTAGTACTAACTTAGCTGTTTACCAACTTACCAAACTTTGAGACTTCTGACAATTAATCTCAATATCTTCAAGAAAGGTAAATAAAGATTTTTTGGTGTTTTCAATAGCAATACCATCGCTACCTCTAAGCTGCCGTAAAAATAGATGCAGCCTCGAAATCTTTTCTACTTACTACCGTAAAAACAAATACAGTAGTAGAGGCCCTTCGCAAGAATCTTTCCTCTACCCTAACGTTAATATAAAGCGTAACAACTGGAAAGTAGCTTTTTCTTCTACTTAGCTAATCTGTGCTTAACCTAATAAGCATTAATTAGTGTTAGTAGGCTTTGGATCGTTACAACGTCGTTGATTCGATTGGTCTTCGAAGTAATAGGTGTATTGTATTAGTCAAATGATGGATGTATTGTTTTAGGTTTAGCAGACCGCTAGCCGGTTTGCACAGTAATTTGTATGGCCAATTGCTTGTCCCGTGCCCTAGAGTGAAGTGCAGTGTATTGCACTCAACTTACACCCAATGCGGTAAGTCTCTACAAAGCAATACACTTAACTTGCAGTACAGTCAACTTTACTTACAGTAAAGTTGACCTGCTGCATTGCATGTAGTACTATTCCAACAGTATTATCGAAAGGTTAAGCTTTTAAAAGTATAAACCAATCGAAATGTTAGATAAGTGTATATAACTTAACTTTAATAAATCGTTACTTCGCATTTATAATATTGAAGCTAAAAAACGGCATTTATATTAGCTTATACTAAAAAGAGCAAGCTATAAGCCAAACGGTTATTGACAAAACCGACGAAGTGAAATTACAAAGATAACTGAAGTAAAGGGCCTATACGGTTTATATTATTATATTATGATAACCGAAAACATTGTACGACTTTTTTATTACAGTATAAATATAAAACCTATAAAACAAAAACTTTAACAAGTTAAATACACGGATTGAGTAACAGATGAAGTATGTGAAAAGAGGAATTAATATGGGTTTTATAAATTTAACAAAGGCAAAGCTAATAATTTTCGCAGACAAGTTATTTGCCAATAATACTAACTTTATATCGCAAATCAGTTTCCTAATAATATTCGTTGATAAGGATAAGTTCAAAGAGAAATTTATAATTACCGGAAACCTTATATACTAGATATTTATTAAATGTCAACGTGTAATCTAGAGTATATTAGCTTTAAAAGTTTACAGTATAATAATAAGCTTTAATATTAGTATAATAACTAATAGTATATTAAGTATTATTACCAAATAGCTGAGATTATTACCGATACCTGTAGTGGTATATATCGACTTCCAGAGCCTTTACGAATACCTATTAAAGCTAAACACAACGACTAAAAAACGCCAAATAATAAATATAATAACTTTAAAGAAAGTATACAAAACCCGGAAAATCGATAAGTTTCGGTAAATTAACGGTAAAAATGAACCTATAGATGTTATAACCAAAGCTACCCCTAATAACGCCCTAAAAAGATTTGTAGATAATAATACGCTAACTATAAAAATTCAAGGATACGTGGACCGCCCGATACGTAATGTAAAGGAATAGGGTTGCCCTAGCAAACTGAAAGACCGCCAGGACAATGGTAGCGATGGCAAAGGTAGCAATGATGTAATGATCACACTAAATACCCGTGAGTATATAGAAGGTGTCAGAGGGTTTATGTTATCAAGAAGGTAACAGAGGTGCTGAGTGAACAATATCGCAACCGTGCAAGTAATGATCAAAAGCCGTGAGGCTATTCAGAATGTACTGAGACTGAATACTTAGATTGACAACTGAAGAGCTATGAAGGAAATGCTATCTATGTGGTGATGACCGTGTCCTTATATATCCGTGCCTTCATACCGTTTTCAGTACTGGATCAGTGCTGATCCCACTGATCCTAATCACATGGTTGGTTTAGTCATTTCCGCTAACAAAGGAAAGGTGTTCCCCGCCTGATGTGTTGGACTTCGGGCTCAGCTGCACACTGGCTTGCTTCCTGACCCGCTATCATGCTTGGGTCGTGACAAATGACAATGATTTAAATTACTGGCAAAAGGTACGCAAGTGGTAGTATACCTAAGTTGCGGTGGTCTGTGGCAAAAGATCTGTACACGGGAATTGAAAAACGAAGGTCTCGGAAGGGTAAAGTAAAAAGGCCATAAGGGGCCGTAATTAAAGTTGATTTCAGTACAGATTCATCGGAATTGACAGGGGTCTGGCTTGTTGTTGGCTTACAGATTGAGGAGGGATTTCAGAGGTTGCCACCAATTGATGGCAAGCTACGCTGGCGTGCAGGCTCAAAACAAAAAGCCGCCAGTGTTGAAATAGCAATTAAATGCAGTATAGTTGTGAATATTACTATATACCCTCATAGATAGTATACGTAGGCCAAGTGGCAGTGCACTGCATTGCAAGGTGCTCTCCTGCAGAGTGCACGATAACATGCCACGCTGCAGGCTGCACTCTTGCAAGGCGTAAAGTGCACCATGCACGGAGCGGTCTGGAATGAATATTCCAGACCGCACGGCAATGCATGGAGCGGTCTGGATTGGGTATTCCAGAGCGCACGGCAAAAGGGCCACTGCCCGGATGGGAGGTTTATAACCTCCCGTCCGTGGTGTGCACTCTCTGGAATACTCCTTCCGGATATCTATCTTTTACTACAATACCAATCTTATGATTACTCTTCTACTCGTTTACTTTAACGTGAATAGGTAAAGACCTTACCGACAATAGTCAAGTCAACTTTAATTGTAGTAAAGTTAATTGTACGTACTGCAAATTGACTGTAGTTTGTGGGAATGCACTGCAAGTCCAGTGCAGTAAGTGCCCACTTCAAAGTGGGGCACAGGCCAAAGCGTTTGGCCATACAAATTAGTATGCAGACCGGCTAGCGGTCTACCAAACTTGAAACCTACACACCTCAATCAACAATATCAACGCAACACCAGTTACTTCGACCACAGTGATTCGAATCGACTACGTTGCAACGATAAAGGCCTACCAACAGTAAAGACGATATCAGGCGTTAATATTTAACCGTTCGTTAACAACTTCCTCGCAGCTATACGGGTTTAACATACCATTCGTTTTCTGGCAAAACTTCCGAAAATTATATGCTATGTAATATAAATATTAAAAATACGTCTGTTCTCACGTCCCATTAAGATACATATTTATAGTCAGCAGAGCCAAGAACTATACATTCATTAATAAAAATAAAATAACTTCCTAATGTGGTATATTTACGTCTATAATAGCCTTATTATTGGAATAGTATTACATACAGTGAAGTAGGTCAACTTTACTTACCGTAAAATTAACCATACTACAAGTGTATTGCTTTGTGCAGACTTACCACATTGGGTGTAAGTCGAGTACAGTACGCTACACTTCACTCTAGGGCACGAGCTAAGCAATTGGTAATACAAATTACTAAGAAGACCAGTTAGCGGTCTGCCAAACCTAGAACAATACATCCACCACTTGACCAATATAATACTACTGTTACTTCGAAGACAAATCGAATCGACAACATTGTAACGATCTAAAGACATGCGAATACTTATCAACTTTTATAGCTAACTAGAAATTCATTTTAAGGGAGGGAAATAATAACAACAACAATAATAATAATAAATGAGAAGATGAATGTAAAAAACTTGTTTTACTTAAAGTTTGATATTAGGCCTTATAATAATTCTAATAATTAGTTATAAGAGGAAGATTTCAAATTTTTAAAGAGGGGTTTACGAAACTATTTATAAGGAGAAAGATGCCGGAACGCCTTTTACATAATGCTAAATCGTTTGATCTAAAACCTTCTATATAATATTACACCATTTTAAGCCGCTTTGAAGCGGTCGTTTCGCACCTATTATTCAATAACGCTTTCTATTATATTCCACACCGCCGCGCAAAGAAAAAAAAGGCGAGGCGAAGGGGCGAGTGGTTTTAGGGGATTTTCAAACGTGTTGTTTACTTTTAAATAGCTATTCTTATTTCTTCCATACATACTAGTTTCGTAATTTAGTAATTAAAATACCTGCTTTCCTTAATAGAAATCCTGGATTCGCTTTCTGTCGTAACCATTAATAAAGCTAACTTAAATATAATTTTATTTAGTATATTTTCTTTCTTTCGAAACAGTGCATACTAAGGGATAATGATATAGACTAATACCTGGCTTTTTTTACGAGGAATTTAACCCTAGTAGTTATAACATTCTTATAGCGTTTCAAAGCCGTTCGAAAGCTGCATGGGAATACACCTCCATATATCACGTAACTGGGTTGTACCATCTTCCACGGCTCTATAGCAGCTCTCTAGCAGGGTTTTCTCTTCTATTTTTATCGAGGTTTATAGACAGAATCCGACCACTTTGAGCGACAGCTTTGGCCTCAGTCTCTTTACACTTATCCCTTATTTTTTTTCCGGTAATTTTAACAGAATAATTCGCTGAAAATTGGTGGTAGATTTTGTATATGTTTAGTTTGTATCTCAGCTATTAAATGTGAATTGACCGCTTACATCAACAGTTAAATTGGTAGCAATTTCGATGATTAAACTTTGGCTGATTTTTTGGATTGTAGGTTATTAAATAAGGATTTATTCCTTACGTTCATTACTGTGTCTTTAAGTAATTAGTCGTCATTTTTCGTATAGTCGATTCTTAGTTTTGCCTTTAACCTTGGAAATTATCCTTGACTTAAAGATAGTTACGTTTTGGCCTTCAAATTGCGTTAACAGTATGAGTTAAGTAATCTCTTATATAAAAAAGCCGTTAATCTTCACCTGGTTGCTTTTTTAAAGGGCTTTTTTAGTATATTAATAATGTCTTTAATATGTAACTTAAGGGAAAGTTCTCTGTTAGACTTCTTCTTCTGAAACATCTACACCGTTATATATATCCTCCCATGCCTGTAGCTCTCGTCACCATCATCTTATTCAGTATGTATCCTCTTTTTAAATAGTTTGAGAGTATGTTTGACAGTGATAGTAGAGCCGTTCAATTGCCTCCAGCATTTGCAAGTCCATATCTTCGTGATCAGCTACCATCAAAACTTCGTAAATCCTATTAGTCGCTGGGTAGTTAAATTGATGATGTAATTGATGAATTTCTAACTCCGTTAGATTTAATACCACTGCTTTTAACCTTTGAAGGTCAAACCAAAGATGTTTTCATTTAAGGTTAAATGGAAACCTCTTGCTTCCCTTAACCTAAATCAGTATATTAGTTTAAACGTTAACGTTGATGCTAAGATTCTTTATATCTTTAGAGTAAAAAAGAAAAGTGGTAGGTAATTTCAAAATATAAAATAAAATAGGACTAAAGACAATATTAATATTTTTCGATTCTAGTAAAAAGAGCTTTTTTTCAAGGTTAAGGCCAACCTTGATTTTATCGACATCTATATAATTAAGTTTTTTGACCGTATTAGTATCCCTTTGTAATATAATATATTACGAATAACCTTCTATTAAGTACTGCATTACCCTAGTATCTGGTATAATACCCTAAAAAACCTGCCCTGTATCGCGGTTTCAAATAGTAAAAGGATGTATAAAGCTATTGCTTTTATCTTTATATCGGCTATAGGGGTCTTTACCTATTGGACGATATAAGAAGTCATGGTTGGCAAGTTATTACGTTACTTTTGGACTGGTGCCAGTATTTTCGTATCAGTTAATAACCTTTTTTTTCTTCCTTTTAATGTTAAACTTGAGAACTTAGGGGTATATCCTAGTTGAACTTAAGACCCGAATCGTTACGGTTGCTAACAAATAACGTAACTAGTTAAAACCCCTATTAAAAGTAGTATCAAGGCATTATAAAGTATATTCGAACTCTTTATAACTCATAGTAGCTTGGCAAACCTATTGTCAAGGTGTATTTTCGCCATATTTTACATTATGTATTACTTATTAACAAAATCCCAGCTTATTAAGCATTTGATTAAAAGGTTTATTTTACTTTCCGTAACATTCCATAAATTCAATATATAGAATCACTTAATCATATTTCAGTCGGCGTGATATAAAGTAAGATTAACATTATAATCAAAGTAACTCTTAAATCTATTGTAAAATTTATGGGAAAATATATAATTAGTTAAATACCATAGGTAACAATCTTTAACTTATCCGGTAAAAATACTGGAAAGTAACGAGTAGAAACCTAGTAATTTAATTCTTATCTAGCGTAAAATGTTGAAAAACGGGTGTTACTTAACATTGAGGAGGTTGTATAGTTTATTGTCATACTTTTCCTTCCCCCTCTAAACATTAATAAACGTAGTAATTACCGCGTAGTTAGTATCAACTATAGGGATGCGTCTAGAGCAGAGGGTAATATATTAGTTATAGAGACACTTCAAATCCCTTGAAGAGTACTAGAAAATGTGCTAGTATTAATAGGCTAAATAATTATCCTTTGCTAAGTTTAGAAAGGCAAAGCTAATAATCGTATCCATAGTAACCTCGCGTATGAAGCTACTCCTTCTTTAATTTAAATGCTCAAATTGGACGTATTAAAGAGTTTAGGGGAAAAAACTTAAGGTTTTTTTTATGAGAAACTTAGTAATACTTCTTCTGATGTTAAAAAGTATGTTGAGGTTTCTATTTGATTAACTGGTAAATTTAAGGGTTTGCGGCGTATAAGTTTATAATCTTTTTTACAATTAATGGCATTAAACTATTGAGTTTGAGTAAAAAGATTTGATAAACTTATCTAAGCTTAGGCATAATTTTGCAAACGTATATAAGCGCGTTAAAAGATATTATCGCTAGCAATCTTCTTCTCTCTAACCTTATTTTTAAATATATATCAAGGGTTTTCGTTAGTAGCATATTAGTCTAGTATGTTTGTCGAATTCACTTTTTTCTCTTTTTTTATAGGGAGGTCAAAGCCTCGGTTCGCAAACTTAATCTTTAATCCCATTTTCATCTACTTATTCAATATCTTCTATATATATTATTTTTATTTTCTACACCATTTTTAAAAGTTATCGTATGCTTTTTAGCTTTAAACGTTTTTAGTGGGATTTCTAATGAAAATATAGGAGCCGGTTACGTTAGTAAAATGTTTAATTAAAGAGTTTTTGTTAACTATTAAAAATTAAAGTTTTTTGTTGTGATGCTTTTCAAAAACAACGCCGAAGGCCATAATTGCCTTACTTTTTACAGGATAAGTAATAATATCGATTCCAGCGCGTTTCAAAATTATTGTGATAAAAATTAAAAAGTATAGAAAAAAAAAGAGGTATAAAGGAGTAGGTTGTAAGTTTCCTATTAAAGTTGAGATTGAAAGTTAAAAGTCGTGAAACTTAGTTGTTTTTACGATTTATAATTAGTATGACCTATAATAGTAATAGTTGTAATAGTATTAACTTAGCCGTTTATTAACTTACCGACTTATTAATATTTAAAACTTTTAAGCGGTTAATCTTAACACCTTCAAAAAGAATTAATTGTTGGTAGGGTCTTAGATCGTTACAACGTTGTCGATTCGAATTGTGGTCGAAGTAACAGTAGTATTATATTAATCAAGTGATAGATGTATTATTCTAGGTTTGGTAAACCGCTAGCCGGTCTGCACAGTTATTCGTATAGCCAATTTCTTGGCCCGTACTCTGGAGTGAAATGCAGTGTACTGCACTCAGCTTACATCCAATGCAGTTAGTCTATACAAACAACACGCTCAACTTGCAATTCAGTATAGTTAACTTTAATATAAGTAAAGTTGACCTACTGCACTGCATATAGTACTATTCCAACATTAATAAAGATTTCTTAGTGTTTTCAATAACGATACCATTGCTTATTTATAAACTGCCGCGAGTAACTGCATATATTATAAGTTTTTCATACTTGGTGCCTCGAATAACTACACAACGTATAAGAGCTTTTTATAAGAATCTTTCCTTTACCCTAGCTGCCGTTTGACGTAAAGCGCAAGTAGAAAACAATCTTTTCTTTTACCTAACTTATTTTTGCTTAACTTAACAAGTACTGATTAGTGTTGGTAAGCTTTTAACATTGTAACGTAATCGATCCGAATCTCTGTAGTTAAAGTAACTAGTGTTGCATTGAAATTGGTTGTGGTTTGATGAGTTGTTAGTTCTAAGTTTAGTAGACCACTAACTAGTCTACACACCAATTTGTATGACCAAAGGCTTTTGCCTGTATCCCACTTTAAAATGGGTACCTACTGTAATGCACTTACAATCAGTGTAGTCAAATCCTATAACCTACAGTTAATTTGAAGCATGTATAATCAACTTTACTGTATATAAAATTAACTTGACTATACTACATTTGATTGTTATTCTAACAAATATAGTGTTAAATAAAGTTTAATTTATAACCTCTTTGAAAAATTATAATTTGTAAAAATAATAATCAAATATTTATCATAAATTAAAATAATACAAAAAATTGGATGAACCTTAATAAAATAAGTGAACTATGTTTGTAAGACTCGTGATATTATTTTGCTTTAATAAAACATCGGTTCGAAAATATAATAAACTTAATACTAATACATGGAATATATTAGATATAAATATAAATATAACCCTTAATCAATATGAAAATCATGAACAGAAATTATACTTCAAACTACCATCGATCTCAAGGAAGATAAATCGCTGAAAATAAAAATAGTAAAGGTATAAATATTTATATAAATACTTTTAAAGCTCTTTAAATAAATACTACTATTTCTAGGTAAACTAAATTCCCGTAAACTAGGTAAAATGCTATCGTTTTCCACGGTTTCTCACATTAAATCAGCCATTTTTCTTACTTTATACGAGGAAATCGGTTATATTTTTTAACTAAGTGTTCAATAATTAAACAAAATATGATATCATTACCTAAAAAATCGACCTGTAGTTAAATATGTTTTCGAAGTTTTTAAATTCTTTAGAAAGAACAAGGAACGAAATCTATAAATATATCCCTTAGTAATGAAAAATCTAAAACTATAAACATGAAATATCAATAGTTTGTCTAATTAAAAAGCAATGTAAATTTTTCTTAACGATAATAATAGCTATTTTGGTAAGAACAAGCTAAATATTTGTCATGAACAAATGATTTTTTTTTTTTGAATAAATTGGAAAAAAAATTGTCGTTAATCAAAACTCTACAAAAGTAGCGGAAAAACTAAAAAATTGGGTTAATATGTCTCTCTATATATAATAAAGAATTCTGAAAGCCCATTAAACTAACCTTAAAATGTTCCAATCTGTTGATAGGTCTTGCCTGTTGATAGGCTTTTAGACGTTGCAACGTTGTCGATTCGAATCGGTCGAAGTAACGGTAGTATTGCGTGGTCAAGTGGTGGATGTATTGTTCTAGGTTTGGCAAACAGCTAGCCGATTTGCACACTAATTTGTATGGCCAATTGCTTGGCCCGTGCCCTAGTTTGAAGTGGGCACATATTGCACTTGACTCACAGTCAACCCACAAACAATACAGTCAACTTGCAGTCAGTACAATCAACTTACTGAAAGTATAGTTGACTTGACTGTACTGCAATTGACTACAGTTCCAACACACAAACAAGTTTTGTCAAAGCAATACCACCAGTTACTTCGACCACAGTGATTCGAATCGACTTGTTGCAACGACTAAAGGCCTACCAACAATACCTTTATTTCTCAAGCGGACGATCTCTAGGACGTTCAAGGCGTACTACGATCCCAAACTTCCACCCCGGTCCACAGTCTCTCTAGGGTACTCCGCAGTCGCATTGGTCATACTGGTAACTGGCCTGCGGACTACTCAAGGTTTGTAGCCACGACATAAGAGCCATGGGCCATGAGGATAAGTCCTCATGGCGTAGCCCATAGCTACTATGTACCTGTATAACAGGAACACTCATTCATGCCTAAAATTTCAATTACTTCACTCCTTTGAATCACATTTCAAGAAAATAAGTTCAAAGTTGATGAAGGAATACTATTTCTGATACTACTTGTTTTTTCTGCAAGTCCCTCCGGTACATTGAAAATTAATATTCGAGCTTACAAGATAACGTTCAATAGCTAGCTTTACGCCTTACAAATAAAGAACAGGCACGTTCACGAGATCGAGGCATCGAATTCAAAAAAGAGTGTAGGAATAAGCATTTCAATAGTTTATATTCGTATTATTTCTTGTTGCATTACTTTTAAGACTTCTTCAGACCGTGGATCTGTGTAGAGGGGCCGGCTCCCGGCTGTCTTGGTCTCTACCAAAATACAAGAGAGCCACTCCAATGGAGCCAACGTACGCTGTAAAAATATGCTTATCGCTATGTTGTAGCACTTGTGGTAGTGGTTTTGATTACGTAGACTTTATATGGCCATTCCGCTAGTTTGGTTGTTTTATAGGCGGGTGTGTTTCAGCGGTACGGTATCTGGTAGTGACAAACAAGGTAGACATGACATCGTTCGGAACGTTTTCTACCCTTGAACAAGCATACGTATGTCTGGACAATCGAGGTTTGAAAACCAATATGTGAGCCACAAGCTATGAAGATAAAGGCACTACGAAGTAGCAGAGAGACTGGTCAACATATCAAACGGCTTCCAAGGCTTTGTTGACCCCGGCCTGGGTCGGCCTGAGTCGGCCAACGGAGCCCAACCGCGACCTCCCCAATCAAGATGGAGACGGACACAAAGTACAAGTACAAGATACCAGGCCTCAGTAAACGCTTGTCATTATTTCCATTCCAGGTCGGTGTTGGGGGCTTGCTAGGCTTGTCTCATCTACGCGGCTGCCTGGTAAGTTGTCACATGATATCCAGATGGTCCGGACCAGGTTGCAGTACGGGTTTCGCGTATATTTGTACGCAGCTTATTTCTGCAGACGTTGCCAGGTGTGATTCCAGCCCGTTTCCGTGGGATCTTCGCAGTGTGAGGAGCGGGCCAGTACATTATGCGGACTATCTTCCCATGAAATTTCGAAGTTTGACGAGTTGCGGCATACGTATGGCACGCACGTTCGTCACACTCGAGGCCGGCGCCGCGGGCACCCATTACGCCTTTCCTCGTGATCCAGCAGACCCGCTCCAACAGGCACGCCGCACCGATTGCGTCGCGGCTCCCTGCAGAGTGTCGCCAGCCACATGCCCATGCTCGACCTACTACGCACTCCAACTTGGTTTGTGCGCACGGCACAGCTGCGCAGCGGCCGATGGAGATGGAAGCGCAGGCCGCGAGCGTGGCTCGGACCCGAGCTCCGGGTGCGACCAGCTGGCGTGGTGCGGCCGCAGGTGAGCGGGACCCCGTCGGCAGTCAAGGCCGGCTGGGATGACAGCCGCTGGTGGGGGAGAGGAGGGTAGGGTGGGACGCTTATCAGCGACTGTGAAACAAGATATTGTCGACGGGTGACAACTGGTAACGTCGCTGGTGGTCCGACGTACGGGTGTGTGCCGCTAACAAGCACGATGATGATGTTGGAGCGACCATTGCCCGATGATGACAGCCGGGCATGGTTGAGGGGGAAGTAGCGAGAAAGAGCATTGGAAGCCAGGGTGGGCAGGGCTAGTACACTGTGGAGTCATGACTGCCAGTGGGTTGCTGACCTGACGGCAGCTCGCTACAGCAGTGGCAGTGGCACTGGCACGGAAATGTCACAGCGCCGGATACGCCGGATACAGGCACGTGTCTCAGGCGGCCGAAGGGCAGCAAATGAGGCCGTCTTGCACATGACTGCGGACACGACCTACGAGTAGCCATCAACTCATCCCTTGGTTTTGACATCACTACGTTTTTACTTGCTCGCGATACTTGCTCGCGATACTTGCTCGCAATAGTGCAAGACCTGCCTGCATCCATTCCCTCGACACCATCAACAACAACAACACTTCCTTGGCAAGCCATCCTGCTTTCGACATCCTGCCTTCGAGGTCGCAAGCCCCAGCTGTGCATGTCATGATCATGGGGCCCATGACACCACCAACAAGTCCCATTCCAGGTCCGCATACTTGTCCACCACCAGCTCGTCCACCTCCTCCTCCCCTCCCGCACCCACAAAAACAAGTCCTAACAACCG
>JASMMZ010000002.1:14326793-14532269 GCA_038502455.1 Anisogramma anomala | reverse complement strand
GTGGAGGCGGTGGTAGTGTGAATGGCAGTGGCAGGGATGGTGAGCCTGAAATGGCGACGTTCTCGAGTCTTTGCACGACAGGGCTCACTTCTGGCTGCTGCTGTTGTTGTTGATGAGGCTGTCGTGGTGGCGCGGGCTCGTGTTGAAGGTCCACCTGGTTGGGCGGGAGGACGCGTCTAACGCCACTGACGAAGGCGAGGGCATCGTCCTGCGTCCAAAAGTAGATGTCGAGGGAGTGCAGTCTGTAGTGGTATTTGTTCTCGTTCCTGGGGTCGTAGGTGGGCAGATGCCACTCCTCATGGCCCTCGACGTCACCGACAGACAGGCTGACCATGCAGTGATGGCGGTACGAGTACGTGACATGCACAAGGTCCAATGCTTTGCCCCCGCCCCCCCGCGGTCGTCAGCCTAAAAAAAAACAAAAAAAAAACAGGAGCCGCATGGTGTGGTGTCTGCTCACATCCGTCAAAGGCATCTTCATCATCGGTGCCGACGGAATTGGCAATCTCTATGCGCGCCCTCCTCTCGCTCGCATTCTCGAAGAGATATACATACGAGCCCTTGTCGAACCGGTGGTGAGGAGGGTTTGCTGTTTCGGGCCCGTAGAAGTAGTGAACATCGCCGAAGCTTTTGATTGCAAGGTATGATTAGTCGTGGTTCGTTTCTTGCCATCAAGCTTGCTTACAGCGCAGCGACGTTCTCCTCGCCCGGCCGCACAGCCATGATCTGATCGCAGACGCGGACCCAGGGACGACGACGCTGAATAGTGAGAGTCGAACAACGAGCAACCAATAGTCTTCTTGCACGCTCTCAAAAAACATCGACAGAAAAACAGGAAAGCCAAACGCAGAAGGAAATCCTCACGAGACAACAAGCGCAGCGGTCGTCCTACCTTTTCAATCGATCCACACACGCACATACCATGCACACACATGCCCCCGATCTTCCAACCAGCGTCGTATTCACCCTGCAAAGCCGGCGCGGCGCTTAGCAGTGCTGCGTCGCGGGCCAATCTCAACGCAGGATGTGGAGGTTGGAGGTTGATGCTTGCAGGGGTCTGTCGCTATGACGGCTCATCCTGGCTGGTCCACGATGCCTTGGATTGTGGTCCATGCACGAGGCTCTCTCTGCCTCTTCCGAAAATTGTTTCAGCAGGTAGCTCCTGTCGTGCGTGCCATTATTCATTGGACACTGCACTCGACACCCAACGCATTCGACACCGGGCAGTCTCCGCCACGCAGCCCCCTCTCCTCGCCTTCCAGATCGAGGCCCGCGCCCTTGGCTTGTTGTTCACGCCTCCCGCTCCGCGCGGACCCCCGTCCAGCCCGAGGGCCGAACACACCCAACAAACACACCCAACAAACACGTCCACAAAGCAAGCACAGTCGGCGACGCCGACGCGAACGCCCCGGCTCCCAAGCGCCCGCAGCAAAGGACCCACAAGAGGGGGCCTCTCCCTCCTCCAGAGCGCACCATCTTGTTTCTCCTTCCCCACCCCACCATGGGCATCGCCAGCGTCGTCAACGCCTGCGCGCACCTGCAGAACGCGCAGCGCGCGCGCCTGGGCCTGACCTCGCTGCCCAACACCAAGTACAACCTCGCGTTCGCGGTCGCGCTGCACCGCGCGGGGCTCGTCGCGTCCGTCACGCGCGCCGGCCGCGCGCCGCCGCCCGCCGACGCGCTGCTGACCTGCGCGGCCGCGCCCGTCACGTCCGCGAACGCGGCCTCGCGCCGCCTCTGGCTCGGGCTCAAGTACGCCGGCACCGAGCCGCTCATGCGCCGCCTGACGGCCGTCACGACGCCGAAGCGGCCCGTCACGCTGCAGCTGCGCGCCCTGCGCCTCGTCGCGCGCGGCTTCGCCTGCGACTTCGTGCAGGGGCTCGCGCTCGGCGAGTGCCTTTTCCTGGCGACCGACAAGGGCGTGCTCGAGATCCGCGAGGCGCTCGAGCGCAAGACGGGCGGGCTGGTTCTCGCGCGGGTGGGCCCGTAGCGAGGACGGCCGAGACGGGAGAACGCACTCGGATTCTTTGTGGAGAGAACGACGTCGGTCAAGAGCGAGTTCGGAATCAGAAAGGCTTCATGGACATGGATGGGCTGAGACAGCAGCGTCAAGTCTGGGGCTGGATAATTGGGTCCCTAGGAGAGCATGAAGGGGACCGCTGTGACAGGATGGACTGACATAGTAGGATCGCTTTCCTGCCCATCCCTCGGCCGCCTATGATACACCTTCATGGAACAGAGCTTGACATCCCAAACCAAGTCGAGTCTGGAAGGATGGCTGTCTGGCAAGATGCTACGTACGGCCTGGTGCATGCATCCTCTTGCCAGCGTACCCGCATCTGACATGGGGGCTCTCAGCACACTGTAGTGGCCTGCATTAGATCGTCAAGTGAGCAAACCGCATCACTCGCTACCATTCTACCAAACCTGAAGTCTCCAGCTGAAGTCACGGTGGCCGCGAGGCTTGTGTTCCAATGACCAGTGTCGGTATATCCATTCTGTCCAAAATAATAAGAATACACACCAGAAAGTATTCTACCTATGTGCGCCACCAGGTTCTCGAACCTTTCCCGTGAAAGACTCCTGATAATCCAAACATAGGTACAGACCCTTGGGACTCCCGAGGTATCACGTGCACAAGCAAAAGAACGCGCGCTTCCTTCTTCAATGGACATGGTCTGTCTCCATTACACACATGGGGGACGTCCAGGATCAAGATCTCCATAACAAAGAAAGAACACTGATGCAGGAGTCGCCGCAGAGGGCTGCTACCATTCTTCTTGTTCCACCGGCTGAGGCTGTGAGCCATCCACAGATCCCGCAATCATTGGCCCGCGAGTAAAGATCTGGGGGTGCTCTGCTTCAGCTGTAGTGTCTCCCGAGAGAACCGAGCCAGTTGGCTCCTCCTGGCCATTGCCATTCGAGTAAAAGGCGTCCTTTGTTTCAGGCGGGGGATTCATGGAAGCTGCAGGCATAGCGTCTCCTGACTCTTGGTTGCCCTGTGCGGTCTGGAACGACGTTGAAGCAGCCTCCGTTTTTGCAGGCAATTTTTCAGCAGCGTCTTCGTTCCCCCACGAGCTCGAGAGCCCCAAAGAGTTGCCAGAAGGCTGGGACTGATCAACTTGCTGCTCGTCTGTCTTGGCAGAGTCCAAAATGCTGTCGAACGTATTGCTAGCCAACTTTTCTTTCTTGTCCGAGGTCGAGGGCTTGGTGGAGTCCCGTGTGCTCCCCGAGGCGTTGTGGACATTCTCCTGGTCGACTTCTCCGGAGAGGCTGTCCTCCTTCTCAGATGATTTTGCTGGTTGATCCTTCTCACTGCTGGACTTTGACACGCCATCCTTGTTTTCAGATGGCGTGGAAACATCTTCCTTTGGCTGAACTACATTGGTAGCATCCTGCTTGATCTCGGCCTCCTTCTGACCAAGCTCCTTCTCGGTTGGCTTCGGGGCTTCCCGTTGGGTCTCAGTCTTGGGAAGTTCCGTCTTCTTTTCGGTGGATTGGACAGGCTCCTTGATCTGCTCCTCCTTTTTGAACTCCTTCTTCTCACCAGGTGCACCATCCTTCTTCTCCATCTTCTTGACAACAGGAAGCGCCTCCTGTGCAATAGGTCGCTCCACCTTCTTGGCAATGTTCTTCACAGTCGAAGACGAAGACGGTTCGCTCTTGTGCATTTCAGGGCTTGCTGCAGCAGAGGTAGTGGTTACCTTGGGAATCTTCTTGGCAGGGCCAGGCTTTGGAATCGCTGGCTTCCTGGTGGATGTCGTGTATGGTGGCGTCTTTGGTGGGGCTTGCACTTTGTCTGCCACCTTGGCAGCATAAGCCTGGGTAGGACGCATCATTCTCGCCAGGAAACTCTCGTCCACTGGTTTCGTGTCTTTGGGAGTGTGGTCCGCTGCCTGTTTCGGCGGAGGCCCAAAACTAGGATGCTGTCGGGCACCAGCTACTGAAGACGACCTTCCGAGGTTCTTTCCAGATGTTTCCATAGACGCGCGGCTTGCAGGACGGTGAGCGGGAGGTGGAGCGCCGTTTTTGGTCTTGGTTGCAGAGGCGGCAGTGTGTGTCGTGAGTCTCTCGGGCAGCTTGACAGGCTGTGTTGGTGATTTCGGTCTGGGCCTGACAAATGCGGGAGAAGCATTGGTGGATGGGGCGGTTTTTCTCTCGGTCGATTTGCCGTCAGCTGTTGGTGTCGTGGACCCTTTCGCTTCAGGGGCTTTGCCGGCTGTTTTTGATTGGGTCGAAGACGCGGGTGCCGGCTTGGTTGTCTTCGCCTTGTCGGCTCCGTTTAGGACACCACCGGCACCACCGGCACCACCGGCGCTCCCGTTCCCTGCAGTGGGACGACCTTGACCGCTGACCTGGTGAAGGGAATGTTCACGCCCTTTAGTCTCAGCCTGATCTTGGTCACGAGCGCGCTGAGCCTTGCTTTCTTCGACAACTTGACCTTGACCGGCAGCTGCAGTGCGTCCGTTGGGAGTGGCCCCTCTCCGAGAAGCTTCTCTAATCTGCGGCGAAGCCGCGAGTCCTTTTTGCCCCTTTTGCGCTTTTTGCCCTTGGCTGACTGAGCTGGATCCTGGGGCACTCTCGGTAAGTTTGGAAGCGAGAGGCCCCTGCTCAGTGTTTCCGGATGATTGGGCAGATCCGGCAGGTTTGGCAGGTTTGGCAGCTTGGGAATCGGCGACTGGTCTGGCAAATCCGGAGACTGCGCCGGAGGGTGGATCGGCAGCGCCGGCAGCGCCGGGAATTTCAGGTTCTCGTGCACCTGTGGGTCCGGCTCCGGCGTCTCGGATCGCGGTGCGAGAGACGGAGGCGCTGAGACGGCGGTTGCGCTCGGCCCGGATGGCGTCTGGGGACGTCGAAAAAACATTGGGCTGCGCGTTGTTGGTGGTGGTTGTGGTGTCGCTGGAATCGAGCAGGATGGAGGTGGAGGATACAGGGTCTATGTCACCACTGAGCTTGTGTTCGGAGGTGTGCAAGTCGCCGCTGGGTTGTCTATGGAGGCCTATGCGGCCGTCCTTGTCGGTGATGGCGACGAAGCTGGTACGGACTTTGGAGAGTGGCCGAGGAGAGCCGGAGGCACTGTTGTCTGGAGGTGGGAGGCTAGAATTAGTGATGGGATACACGTATGAAGAGTAATGGTAATGGAAGAGTGTTGAGTGGTGGTCAGTGGGTGGAATTGTAGGTTTGCGAGGTCGAGCGAGCATAACGGATCGAAGTTGACGGGGGCGAGGAGAGAAGGCGAAGATAAACAAACTCACTGGAAGCCATGGAGACACCACCGGGACTGCGCCCTCGGTCATCAGGCGCAGCTTCCCGCTCCTCCATGGCCATCTGCTCCATTCGCTTGATGCGATCTCTGACGCTCATGCTGATTAGACTACGGAAGGAATGATGTGAAGCAAATAAAGCACAGGCAAGTGCTGGGGACAAGCACAAGCACGAGCCAAAAACACAGAAGCCACAGCAGCCAGCGCAAGTGAGAAGAGCTCCTGCCAAAGGACTCAGCTCAGTTGAGGAGACAGAGACAGCGTGCTGGCGCAAACAGGACCAGCAGGACCAACAGGACGAGGGTGCAAAATACGAATGCCAAGAAGAGTGGGCAGGGTATCAGAAGTGTTGAAGACGAAGACGAAGCTCAAAGCTAAGAAGCTCGAAAGCTTCAGGAGTCGGAGAAATCAAAGTGAAGGCAGAGGCAGGTGACCTCTCAACGGTGGTGACACTGAGTCGTAGTCGCTGTTGCCGTCGGTGTTGACAGGCGTGGGCGTGGCTGACAAGGCGTGGGTGTGGCAGGTCGCCGCCCCCTTTTTTTTTTTTTTTTTTTTTTTCTCGGGGACCTCAATGCCTCTCCGTGTCCTCTGTGTCTCTTGTGCAGTGTGCAGGACACCCGACGTGCAGACCTGCAGATGGACCTGCAGCTGCCAATTTTGTGAGACAGTGCACTCCAACCGTGTGCACCAGGGTTGTGAGACGAGGCCTCTTCAGGTGAGGTAGGCTGATGGAGAGATACAAGATGCAAGATGCGAGATGCGAGATGCGAGATGCGAGATGCTAGATGCGTATTTGGTGACACTTCACGAGAGGCAGGCGACTTCGGACTTTTGCAGGACTCACTCACTCCACACTTTGATGACGCGGCGCCATTGCTGCCGGTTCAAACGCTTCTGGAATATGCTTCTGGATTATGCTTCTGGTTCTGGCTTGCAGGATTTCGTGCACAAGGAAAAACGAAAAATAAAATAAAAAGAGCTGAGGAAGATGGTTTACAGAGTGCTGGAATGTTGGACGACGAGAGCAGTACATAAGCCACTAACTATACTCCACTAAACCAAATCTCCAGGGCCGGAGGCCTATGACACATGGTAGCACACCTACTTGTACAGCAGTAGTTGTAGCTCCTCGTAAGCTATGCGCCCCACCAACTAGCTCTGTCCATAGCCTGCGACAAGGCAAGCCTAAGCCTAAACCAGTAGCACCATGGCCTCCGACAGCCGGGACCCACATTCGAAACTTTGCCATCTTTTCGTGAAAGCCTTTCGACTTTCTCTTTCTCGTTGGCTCTGCCCAATCAGCCCAACGGCCCATTCATCTCACGATGGCTGCCAGAACACTGAGGATCGGTATCTTCTATCCCACCCCCCGCCCAAGATTCCCATACTAACACTCCCAGGCCTGATCCCCGGCGACGGCATCGGCCGCGAAGTCATCCCCGCCGGCCGCCGGCTCCTCCAGGCGCTGCCCGCCTCGCTCAACCTCCGCTGCTCCTTCGTCGACCTCGACGCCGGCTTCGACACCTTCACGCGCACCGGCACCGCCCTGCCGCAGCGCACCGTCGACGCCCTGCGCGCCGAGTGCGACGGCGCGCTCTTCGGCGCCGTGCAGTCGCCCTCCGCGCCCGTCGCCGGCTACGCGAGCCCCATCGTCGCGCTGCGCCGCCAGCTCGACCTCTACGCCAACGTGCGGCCCGTGCGCGGCGTCGCCGCCGCGCTCGCGCGCCGCCCGCCCGTCGACCTTGTCATCGTGCGCGAGAACACCGAGGACCTCTACGTCCGGGAGGAGCGCACGCGCGCCGACGGGCCCGCCGGCCGCCCCGTGGCCGAGGCCGTCAAGCGCATCACCGGCCACGCCAGCTTCCGCATCGCCGCCATGGCGGGCCGCATCGCGGAGCGGCGGCAGGCGATGCGCGAGGCGCCGGCCGGCGGCAGCAGCAGCATCCACACACGGCCGATGGTCACCATCGTGCACAAGAGCAACGTGCTGTCCCAGACCGACGGGCTGTTCCGCACGACGGCGCGCGAGGCGCTGGTCGCGACGGCGCCGCGCGTGCGCGTCGAGGAGCAGATCGTCGACAGCATGGCGCTCAAGCTGGTGCAGCAGCCCGAGTACTACGACGTCGTGGTCGCGCCGAACCTGTACGGCGACATCCTGTCGGACCAGGGCGCCGGGCTGCTGGGCAGCCTGGGGCTGGTGCCGAGCGCGAACGTGGGCGAGCGCTTCGCGATTGGCGAGCCCGTGCACGGGAGCGCGCCGGATATTGTGGGCCAGGGCAAGGCGAATCCGATCGCGACGATGCGCAGTGTGGCTGTGATGCTCGAGTTCATGGATCTGCAGCTGGCGGCGGCCAAGATCTACGCGGCCGTGGATGCTACGCTTGCTGCGGGGGTTGTCACGCCGGATCTTGGTGGCAAGTATACCACGGACCAAGTCGTCGAGGATGTGCTGAACAGGCTGTAGAGGAAAGAGGGGCTGGCAGGGAATCGGTGCATTGTATGGCAGACAAATCGGAGAGCAAAGGTTCTGGCCTCCACTGCCAAGACACGCGATGTAATGGCTGCCTTCGATACACTACCCCCGTACGAACGATTCATACTCTACTGTCGCCGTGCCTACATACTGAGCAGCAGGTCCATTATACGCTGTACACATGCTCATGAGTGCATGGGTAGATGCCAGAGTGAAGATGGGTGGGTGTAATTCTCCTCGAGAACAGTATATACACTACAACCCTGACAGCATACCCCAACTGGATCATCTTGTCCAAGCTGGCTGCTTCTAATTGCCGTTTGTGCACTCTGTCATCCTGTACAGATACGTCCCAGTCTATAGGACCAAGCACAACATGTTGGTAAGGTACAGATCTAGCTTGTCTATACCTAGCCACCTGGCGACACCTTAGCCTCGTCCAGCTTGTCAAGACAGGCTCGCTATTTGTTCTTCTCGGCCCTCTCCTTCGCGTACTTAGCTTCGAGCTCCTTCCTGTGACGTCCTTAGCACTCATCGTCTCACATCGTCTCACGCCGGCCATCACATGAAAAGGCAAGACTTACTGCAACTGAGGCGGAGCCGGCGCATAGTGGCTAAACTCCATGCCAAACTCACCCTTACCCTGCGTCGACGCGCGCAGATGCGAACTGAATCCAAACATGGCGTTCAGCGAGCAGTCCGCAATCAGCGTGAAGTCCTCGGGTCCGATCTCCGTGTCGATGATGGTGCCGCGCTTGTTCATCAGCATGATGATGTTGCCCTGGAATTCGTTCGGCGCCGTGATGGTCGTCTTCATCAGCGGCTCCAGCACCACGCCACCGGCGTCCTTGAACGCCTTGCGGAACGCCGCCTGCGTCGCCATCTGGAAGGCGTAGTCGGACGAGTCCGTCACGTGCGTCGCGCCGTCCGTCACAACCAGCGTCGTGCCGATGACCTTGTGCCCGAGCAACGGGCCCTCAATGCAGCCGAGCTCGAAGCCCTTGCTGCAGGCGGACAGGAACTTGTCGGGGATCGTGCCGCCGATGACTTGCGTCTCGAAGTGGTTCTTCTCGGCTTCATCGGTGTAGGGCTCGACGAAGCCCACCACGCGGGCGAAGTCGCCGGGGCCGCCGGTCTGTTTCTTCAGGGTGTGGTCGAAGTCGGCGCGGCGTGTGATGGTCTCGCGGTAGGCGACACGGGGCTGACCGGTCTCGCAGTCGACTTTGTATTCGCGGCGCAGCCGCTCGACGTAGACTTCCAGATGCAGCTCGCCCATGCCGGAGATGATAGTTTCCTCCGACTCGTCGTCGACGGACAGACGAAATGTGGGATCCTCGCGCTGGAAACGGTTCATAGCCTTCGAGAAGGCATCCGCATCGCTGCTCCGTTTAGGCTTGATGGAAAGGGACATGACCGCATCGGGGACGAACATGGAGCTCATGGTGTAAGGCAGGTTACCATCGGTGAAGGTGTCACCGGAGGCACAGTCGACGCCGAACACAGCGCATATCTCACCAGCGCCAATCTCTGCAACGTCCTCCATCTCGTTGGAGTGCATGCGGACAATGCGCGGGATACGGACCTTCTTGTTGGTGCGGCTGTTGAACAGGTAGATGCCCTTCCTGAGCGAGCCCTGGTACACACGCATGTAGGTGAGTTGACCGTAGGGATTCTCCTCGAGCTTGAAGGCCAGACCAACGAACGGGAGGGCGTTGTACGGGACAAGGGCGGTGGGCGCCTCGTTTTTCTCGCGGTCGAGAGCCACGTTCTGCACGTCGCCGGGGTTCGGAAGGTAGTCGCAGACGGCGTCGAGCATGGGCTGGATGCACTTATCGCCCAGAGCACTACCCATCAGGACCGGGGTGAACTTCAGCGCGATCGTGGAGCGGCGGATGGCGGCCTTGATCTGCTCTGGGGTCGGCTCTTTCTCGTCCAAGAACATCTCGGCCATCTCCTCATCGACATCCGCGAGTTTCTCAATGAGTTCTTGGCGCTTCTGCAGAGCGAGCTTTTTGACGTCTTCCGGGATCTGATCGGAAATCTTCAAGTGAATCCCACGTTGGCCATCGTTCCGAATAGTCCGCATGTGGATCAGGTCCACAACGCCCTCGAAGTCCTTCTCAGAGCCAATAGGAACCTGGACGGCGGCGGCAGGAAACTTGAGCTTGGAGTTGATCTGTTCGACGGCCTTGAAGGGGTTGGCACCCATGCGGTCCATCTTGTTGACAAAGCTGATCCGGGGCACGTTGTAGCGTTTCATCTGCCTGTCGACGGTGATAGTCTGACTCTGAACGCCGCTCACGGCGCACAGAATCATGGCAGCACCATCCAGAACTCGCAGAGCTCGTTCGACCTCGATGGTGAAGTCGACGTGGCCAGGGGTGTCAATCAGGTTGATGTGGTAAGTTTCGTCCACTCCGTTTTCCTTTTTGACCCAGTCACAGAAAGTAGCAGCCGATTGTATAGTGATTCCACGTTCGCGTTCCAGTTCCATTGAGTCCATCTTTGCGCCGACGCTGTCTCGGCCTCGCACCTCGTGGATGGACTTGATCCTGCCGGTGTAGAAAAGGACTCGTTCCGTGCATGTCGTTTTCCCGCTGTCGATGTGTGCAGCAATGCCAATGTTTCGGACCATGGAAAGTCGCTTTCGCTCTTCGGGGCTCATGCGCTCTCTGACAACCTCTGGGGACAGGTTCGCGGCTTCTTTGGCGGCCTTGAGGCTGCATAACGAAGAGGTCAGTGAGGGAAATGGGGCGAGCTTCTGTTGAAAGGGCACTATACGCTTCCTGGGCAGCACTCAGAGCAGCCGCACCCTTGTTGGACGTCTGGCTGAAGGCTCTGCCGCATTCGATCCTTGGGACCGGCTGGTACCATTTTCGTGGGGCCTCGCAGCTTGTCGGATGGCAGCTCAGGCTCAACAACCTTGCTCCAGGGCTCGAGCTAAATATGCGACCATCACCTAAGATGGCCACAGCTCTAGAGGCCCTCATCTTCGTAAAGTCATGGGAGAAGAAGGTGGTGTGGAAACGAGGGATACTGTCGATGATGGTGCAAAAAGTCGAGCAAAAAGTCGGGCGCGTTCGGATACCGCGATGGGCCAAACAATTTTCTGAAGTTGCAGCAGGGATACCCTATGCTTTGCGCATGCCCTACAATGCACCCTTGTCAAAATAGTGTAAGCCACGCCTGGCACTGGTCCAATCAACTTGCTAGCCGCGCACCAAGCACATCACGGACAACTCTTTTCCAAGTGGCCGTCGACATTGTCGGCTTCTAATACCATAATAAATTGGTACTTCCCCAGGCAGCTATGAGTGGCCTCAACATTTGCTGATATCGTTCCAGCTCCGTCACACCTCGGTGCCTACATTCGGGCCCATTGTTACCGGCTGGTGCCTGAGCTGGTGGTCACCAGAGATCTAGCACTGGCGATTACCATGCTCTCGCGCCGCTCCCCAGCTGCTCCTGAGCATGCCCACGCTACGTGACTAACCACGTGACCAAGCCACTCCTTATTGCTAGCGTTATAACAGTTACTTAATAAGGTTTTTTTTTCCTTTTTCATCGAGGATTATCAATGGTATCCGACCATTTTAAATAATAACTTTGACTTAGTTCCTTTAAATATAATTCTTATCTCTTTAATAGTATCTCAGTTATTTTCAAATAATTATAACCTAAAATTATATTTTTCAATAATTCGTGTCTGAACCACAAAACGTTGATGCAATTTCTCAACTCGTAAATATAAAATTTACTCTAAAACGCTATAATTTCGTAACATAATAAATTCATCGCTTAATAAAAACAATTTACCAAAACCTTACAAACGGAACTTGTTAAACGAAATCAAACTATTTACCAATCTATTTTACGAATACAATAACACAACCTTAGTATATTCATTACGTTTATAAATATAATATAATAACTCGAAATTATTACTGGTACTCTTACGTTTTTTAAATAACTCTTTATTCGAAGGGAAACCATTCTTATATTATCACAGGCTGATACCTGTGCTAATAATTACTAGAGATCTAGCTGTAGTGGTTGCTATCCATGCTCCTATAGTGCTTTGAAGCCATTTGAAAGCCGCATGGAAGTATGCCCTTACTTGTCACATAACCGGGTCATCCTTTTTTTTATAACTTAGTAACAGTTCCTTAGCAGGGGTTTTCTTCTTTTTTCTTTATCAAGGATTATAAATAGTATCCAACCACCTTAAACGGTAGTTCTGGCTAAATTTTTTTTATATATAATCATCGATTTTTTTTCCGATGGTATTATACCTGTTTGTAAATAGCTATAGCATAAAGTTATGTTTTTAGACTTTTTGAACATAGATCCTTAAATTTTGAAGTATTTTTTTGACGCGCATATAAAAGAGCGATTCTAAAACACTTCAACGGTTTAATGCGATTATTTAACTGTTTAATACAAATATTTTACCGAATTTTACGTATAAAGTTTGTTAAGCGGGATTAAGTTATACGCAAACACATTTTATGTTAAAAATAACGTAATATTAACGTATTAAATACATTGACAAATATAATCCGGTAATTTAAAATCATTGGTACGTTTGCGTTTTCGGACTAACCCCTTTAAAAGAATATTATCACGCTATTTACAAATGACGTAGTTATTGCACCGCTCTTTACTAAAGATTGTATCGATTTATCCAACAACAACAACACGAATTTCTCTGAGTGCGATTATAATATCAACGCTTTATGCATTACCATTAAATATTAACAATATAAACATAAGCTTTTTAACTAACCAGTTAAGGTTTCCGGCATCAAATTTCGCTTTCCGGTAAAAAAAATCTATAATAATACGTAAATTAAATAGGAACCGGAAGTTTATTATTATTAGAAAAAATTACTTTTACGTTATTTTTGAATAATTAAGGGATTTGCGAAAACCACTATAAAAAGCTATTGCGTTTGTGGTGATGATAGCGGTATTAACGACTCTAATACCTTTATAATAGTGTTTTATATTTATTATTATGAATGAAACGCTGTCAAAATCGCCATCATTTAACTTATAAGTATAAAGTAAGTGGCTTGTAAACGGTTCTACGTTTTTTTTAACGCTTGGGAAGCCTTATTCGTAAAGTTTAGCGGTATAACCTAGAAATTCGCCGCCGAACTTGCTATTTTAAAAAGAATTATTACCAACACATCAATTAATACGTTGCTTCCTTTCGATATACTTGCGGATTATAATAAATATGTTATTCTCGTTCAATTTATCAATTGGCGATTTTATAACTTCTATACCCAATATGGTAGTGCTAGCTACGTTAGGAGCAGCAAAAACGACGTGCCCGCTCGCGATAGCTAGGGATATATTACTATAATTGAGAAAAACTCCTTTCGAATCTCTTTGAAACGATGCGTTACATCAGCTAACCACTTAAAAGTATTCCGTTACCAAAACTTTAACTTATACTTAAAATTCAATGCTAATAGTTATCATACTTATACCTGTCTATTAGATCTTGCGTTACGCCCGAATGGCTTTAATACCAAAGTTAACATAGACATTTAACTTATCTTTACAAACTACTTTATTAACCATTCAAGGGAAAATCTTAACTCCTATATATAATTACATACACAAATTAAAAAGACTTTGATTCGACCTAGTAGCCCACCTTTAACTTTTCAATAATTTTCCATTTATAGTATATTTATATTATAGTTTTCTTTGGTTTGTTTAAGTTTTATGAAATATAGGTTGTAAATATTATTACGCTACAAGTAAATTGCTTAGTAGCCAATCAAAATTACCGCGTATTTTAATTACACTCCGAAGACTTGGCAAAGCTATATGTTATGTATTTAAATCTAGCTTATAACCGATTTTAATATTTTTAAATATCAACTTATATATATATATATAGCTATCGAATTGTGGTCTATATTATTCTATATTTATGTCATAAAGTTAGTTTAGATAAATATTCAATAGAATATAAATAGGTAAATTATATCGTTTTAAAGTATATATTACTTTTAGAATAAGCAGGTAATTATTGAGAATAGGAAAGAGAGTTTACACTGGTATAAAAAGAATTAAGAGGGGTCAGTGTAATTAATTTTTACGTAATACTTTAAAAGATTCGAATAGATTAAACCGTTATTACGTGGTTCGCTGCTGTTTTGGTTAAGGATATTAACGAAGAATTTGCCTCGAAGTTACTGGTTTTTATGAAGATTAACTTCCTGATATTTTTAAAAAGTTCATAAATTTATTTAGTAAAGCCCTAAGAGATAAGTTGCCTCCTTGTTTCTCTAAAGTCGATCATGAAATCGTCTTTTAAAACGAAAATTAGGATTAAGTTTTGAAATTCTTGTAAGAACCTTTATATAATATATCGTGGATGGAGCCTTTTATATTAAGGATGACTTCAATTAAAGTGCTCGATTCAGGTTATATTCGCCCGAACCGATTCTTAATAGGTATCCCCGTACTTTTTATTGAGAAATACAGGGGTAACCTACGTTTTTATATCGTTTACCACAAATTTAACTTTATCACAATAGCAGACTTTTACCCCTTTACCCTAATTAAGGAAACACTTACACTGTTTTTTATGTTAAATAGTTTACCAAGTTGAATATTGAAGCCTTTTCTTTACAAACTTCCTATTAAAAAGGGACAAAATGGAAAACTACATTCCGTACATATTTTGAACTTTTTAACTAATTAGTTACTCTTTTCGATCTTTTTAATATATCGATTACTTTTTAACGGTATATTAATATTTTGTTACGCCTTCTTTTCTATTTTCTTCTCTTTAGTTTACTTAAAATATTTTTCAATGTATTTTAACCAGACTGTTAACCATTATAACCTTAAGTTTAAATACATATTGAATGTATTAATGATTATGAACTTAAATTTGGATATATTTAAATAATAATTCAGCGTTCGAAAGCCGAAATATTTGGAATTCGTTATTAAAGTACCAGTCAATATACATATAAACCTGGAGATGTTACGCATTATTTGGAAATAAGCAGTTTTTACGTTTACATTTCAAATTCAAGGCTTTTTTTTGTATTTGTTAACTTTTGCCGACAATTCATTTGAGATCATTCTATAATTATTAGCCTTTTCATTCGACAAACCCGAAAGTATACCTCTTTTTTCTAGAGACGCGAGATGAAAGATGTTTTTAAAACGGTTTAGGCTTTACTTCCTTTTGAAGCCTATTTTCGTTTAGTAGAATCCTGATCGCGACACCTTTTTGAAAAACGATTACTCTAGTCAGGCTTTGGGAGGTTATTTACTTTAACGTGACAATTATAGTAACCTATGCCTAGTAATATATCATCTTTGTTATTTGTCTCCCACCGAATAAAATCATACAATTGATGATAAAAAATTATTTAGTATTATAAAATATTTAAAAACATAGAATACAAAGTTCCGGGGTACGATTCGCCTGTTTATTATTTTTACGAATTATAAAAACTTGGATTATTTCATCATTATACGACGATTTTATAAACGACAAGTTAATTAGTTGGAGGTTTTTTTTTCTAGTTTCATTTTAAATCAGTTTTTAGTAAAATGGTTAACTATATACGACCTGGAATATTATTTGACAAAACTAGTGTATTTTTTAAAGTTTCTTTGAACTTATACCTCCTAGACTAGAAACTATAACTTTAACACCTTTAATAAACTACTTTGAAAGAGTTTTAGTATGTTTATATTTCCCAGTTAATAGTTGTTACAGAGTTCATTCCGAAAGGTTACAATTTTTTTACTTATATTTACTTTTGGAGTAATTAAGACGCCGTCATTACCTAGGAAGTTATTTACCCTTGTTTAGTTTATATAGTATCTATAAGAGACCAGAGTTTTACTATCGATATTCGTGTTAATGACGACTATGTATTTAAGGTTTTCATTTCGAAATATTTAATAAAAGACGATATTATTTTGATGTTTTACGACTATATTGAGGTACCCGTTTTTAAACCATTGATCGACGCTATATTTTAAACTATCTATAATTTAATTTTTTATTATTAGTCCGAGCCAATTTTTTATTATCATTATTCTTTTCAAAACATACTGTTAGCTCAGGTTATATTATATGGTTTAGCGCTTTTACTGAAATTACGATGTTTATAAATATACTATTTATTGGAGATATCATTCAAAAAAGATTTTTCAAACTTTTACCGAGTTTTAAACGACTTGAAAGCAAACTTTTTATCTATTTTATAATCGATTTCCCCTATAATTGTACCGGCTACTTATGTTACCTTATATTTATTACTAATAACTGAAACAAAGTAGTTACCTTCAAGGTAATGAATACTAAAAATGTCGAAACTTATGCAAAACAGTATTTATATTGTTATTAGAGATTTCACAGATTTTGCTATATAATTATTAGTAACCGAGGTTTGAATTAGACTGGTAGGTTTTATAAACGTCTTTATGACTTAACTGAAGTAAAATAATGTTTCAATTTAATATTTTACCCGAAAACCAATCAAACCATCAAATATATCAATTAGGAAGTTTTAAAGAATTTACGTTTCTTCGTTATCAATATTTAATTCAATTAACTTAGTTTATTACCCAATAATATATTAGCATTAAATAATGGACATATAATTATAATTAATATCAATTTGTTTTCCATAAACTACAGCTATTACTTTACCCTTATATATCTTATTTAATGTTTACTTATTCTGGTTACGAAGCTATATACAAAGGCTAAAGATTTCGTTTAACGTATTTACGATATTAAAAAATTCGCGTAGGCTATAATAAATGTTACGTAATAAAGTATAAAAAAGCCGTTAATGAATAACGCTTCCTTTTCAAAAGTTTTCGAGTCGGTAACATCGTTAAATTTATTTAAGAATCCAAAACTAGATATGTTTTCAAAAATATTAAGCTAAATTCATAATAAATACCGTGTTTGTTGGTAGGGCTTTAGACGTTACAATGTTATCGATTTGATTGGTCAAAGTAATAGTAGTATTGCGTAGTAAAGTGGTGGATGTATTGTTTTAGGCTTGGCAAATCGCTAGCCGGTCTATACAGTAATTTGTATGGTTAATTGTTTGACCTATGCCCTAGTGTGAAGTGTAATGTACTATACTTGAATTACACCTAATATACTAATTTCACATAAAACAATACATTTTGTTTGCAGTTAGTATTGTTAACTTTACTTACAGTAAAGTTAACTTATTATATTATAGATAGTATTATTTTAATACTGATGGTCTTTTAGTTTGTATACATACGCCAGTGTAGTTGACTAATCTTTTCTAGTTAATGCTGAATTATCTCCTCATAAACTGACTAGACCCTTGTTAATTTAGTTTACTTTCGTATCAAATTACACCCAATTGCACTTGATTAAAACTTATTTAACTTAAATTGCTCCATAGCTCCGAGGTCTGAGTTTATTAACTCTTTCAAAAAGTTCTTCAGCCACTGGTCTTTGTAAACCTTCACTTTAGCCATATTAACTAAATAAATAGTTATAGTTAGTCCTTTAACAGTCTTCCAGTTCGCCAGTATATCCCTGACTATTTTTACATAATCTAGTCTTTCTGGACAGCCTATTAATTTAGCCTTCAATGCGCATATTTAGTTTATTACTGTCTACAAACCTTTTTAAGGTCTTATTAGGCGATGCCTTCGTTATGAAATTAATAGGATTATCTTTGCCGTTGATTTATTGGAATCCCTTGATCTCTTTCTTTTTATAAGCGTCATAGAATGTTATTACATCGATTATTAAGCTTTATTTTCTAGTGGTTAAGAATTTAGAAAGGTATTTAAATAGGCTTTTCGAGTCAATACAGATTACTACCGGAATAGGAAGAATCTTTAGCGGTTTGGTAATAAATTTAAGGATTTCCTATTGTGTTATACCTACGTTAAAACCTACTATCATGCTGTAAACCTTCGAAGCTAATACTTTTCGTATAATCCTTGTGTATTTGATAAAGGTTTAGTGGATTAGGCTACCAATAATATTAAATTAGTCTTCTTGCTTATCTTCGTTAACGAAAGTTATTAAAAATCTGTCTTATAAAGATAGGTCGGTGGTATTTTCAAAAAGCTTATTCGTGAAAATGATTAGCTTAGCCTTTGATATGTTAATTGAAACTTTATTAATCTCTTGGTTTAAGTTTAGTATTCATGACTTAGGAATTTTATTTAGCCGGTTAAAGTCTTTATTTATTAGCTTTTATACTTGTGCCACGATGGATAAGTCGTATGATACCTTCGGTTATTATAGGGTGGAAATATAGTTACCACAAGTGCTCTATTTTAGGTACCGTTAAGCCATAGTTACATCATTCTTTTTAATCGTGGCTAAATCATTGTTTTGGCTCTTTTAACAAAAGTTAAGGCCGGTATTAATACTAAATATGCGGGTAAACGATTTCTTAAAGTTCAGTTGGTTGCCCATCGTTAATGTTATAACCAGTTTATAATTCCAGAACTTGGAGTTTTTAATCGTTTGTTATTGCGATGTTACAAAGTTAGCTGTTTTAACGAAGATATTATTATTAATTTATATACCTATTAAGCTGAAGTCCTTCTTTCAATTTACGAATAGACATAGGTTGTATACTAAAGATTTTATGCCAAGTCGTGATTTAAAGTACGATTAGTAATTGATGAACTAATAAATACTTGCTTTAGCTAATCCATACAGTAGCTTAATACATCGTATTACAATCTCTAAAGGGTAAATGGTACGTAGTTTCTATGGTAACTTTAATAATACGATTCTTTGTAAATCCTTTATTAACTAGTATAGATTTGTGTTATATTATAGCTATTAAGCATAAATTTGCCTTTAGTTTTTGTTAATAGACTTACTGGTAAAGCGACTACTAAACTTTAGCTAATTTTCTCAATCATTGGCGATTATGTAAGGATTTAGTCTTTGCTTTTATCACCGTATCTTCAAGCGATTAAATATGGTCTTTAGTATAGCCGCTCCGTGGTTTTGTTTTTAACCTCATAAATAATCCTCGACTTGAAAATCATAATATTCTGGTTTTAAAGTTTGAAATCAGCTTTCAACACGAATTGTATAATCCCTAGAATTAATAGGCCGTTAATCTCAACCCTATTGTTTTCCATAAAAGGTTTACCGAAGGTTTTAATAATACTTTATGCTTGTAATTTTAATGCTAAGTTTTCATTATCCTTTTCTTTCACATTTACCCAAGTAGTATCATAAATATGACCCTATATTTTTTTTCTTTTTAAAGTTTCTTCTTTTTAGGCGTCGTTTGCGTCGGCAGCGTTTTATCAGTTTGTCGATAACGGGTGAACAGGGTTAGTATTGGCTTAGTCGCCTAACATAAGGGTTTTTATCGTTAGTAGCCCTAATATAGGATTTAACTTAAGTTATACAGAACGTTACAAGACCGTTAGTAGTTTTAATAATTACTTCGAAATTTTAGATATTTAATATTTTATATAGAACTTTTTATTTGCTCAGCTTCTGTTTTACGAAGGTTTTACTTTGTAACAGTAGAGTAAGTACGTCGATTATTATAGGGCTGTTTCTAGTATTAAGGGTATTATCAACCTGGCGGTGTACCGATTCCTTTTAAAGTTTCCTTAAATCTTTACTGTAGGCCATAATACTTTTTTGGGTTCTTACTAATAGCAGAGATTCACTTGTTAGGTTTGGGTATACTTTAAAGACTAATAGTGTTAGTATTAAGACGTTAGGACCTATAATATCGTTTAAGCTATTTATCGACATTTAAAGGCGTTTTTCCGGATTCGTAAAACTTTTAACTTCTAGTGTAAGGATATTATACGTTCAGTGAAATAGGGAGTGTGACCTTTTCGCCTTTTCAATGCTTTAGTATGCCTTTACAGGTACTTATTTACATTGAATACCTATTATTTTGGCATTTTCCTCAAACTCCGCCGCCATAAAGTTGTGCCGATATTGTGGATAACGACGTTAGGTGAGTCCAAGTACGTATTAATTCACAGTATCCTTAGTGTTTCCCACGTATCCTTTGCCAAAAGGGACTTTGAAAACTTAGTTTCCTAAAAAGAAGCTACAGAGTTAACGATATAAAAAATAGGGTTGTTATTCAAGTAAAACACATTAATAAATACCTCTTAATTAAAGTTGTTATCGTCATTCAGTGTAAACTTAAATTTTTTGGGGATTTAGATATACGTTTTGTAGTGGTGATAAAGCTTTTTCATAATTTTGAAGGTAAAGTATTTTATATTTTCATACCCTACGGAATTTAGGATTTTATATATTTTATTAACAATTAGGTGGTTAAGCGTCGATGTAATTAACGTATTTATGGCTTTGTTAGTTTAAATACTTCTACTTTAAGGTTTTAAAGATGAAATTATAAGTACCCCTATTCAAAGATGAAGGGAAACCTTTAACTATTTTTTAACCAATTTATTAGTATTGATGTTGACATTAACGCTAAAACTTTTTATATTTTTAAGTAAAGAATGAAAAAGGTAGGCGACTTAACTATGTAGAACGTAATCGACTTTAAAATAGTTTAAACTACTGTTATCACTAGTAAAGAAAGTTATTTACCCGGTCCGAATCTAATTTTATTATTAACAGTATCGTAATAGCCAATCTTAATAACTATAATATTTTCCCTCCTCATTACTACATACTACAAATAGCCTTTGGTTAAGTACTTTATTGACCTTATATTTGGTGTAATACATTAAAACGTTTGTTCTATGTAACAATCGCGAAGGTTAAAGGTTTATTAATATTTAAAGGCTTAATCAGGGCGAAGTTAAGAGTTTTTACCACTTAAGCAATATAGGAATACGCAGTCAGTTAATTACTAGGCCGCGTTGAAAGTAATATCTTTATACTACTTAATTTATTTCGGTGTATCATCGTTGTTAACTAGCTCGTCGCTTTCGAAGTTTGCGATTTAATTTAAGTAGTTTTATTTCAAAGTGATAAGATATTTGATGTAATATATTAACTTTTCGTCATTTTCCTCAGCAAGGGGATATCGAGTTAACCAATGGTTAGATTTACTATAAGTATAATTTTTTTGCTATTATTACGACGATAATATTTGCGGTTAGTAGGTTTGCTTAAATTTTGGCCCTATTGGTGTTAACATGGCTACTACCTTTGATCTATGGTCGGTGGGCCTCACTTTAAGTGTTAAAGACGTCTGTAGCCGTATTTACGGTCGATGTAATTAATAATCGTAAGGTCTTTTTTATTTTTGTTAGTGAAGTTTCTAGCTTAAGGGTATATATTAAGAGAGTTTAATATACGTGTTATTTAGTGGTAAACGAAGAACGTAATAAGTTAAAAAAGTCTTTATAAGTAGAATTTGAACATTATAAGGCGTATTTAAAATCATTAACGCCCGTAATCAGTACCCGCATCTACTCACAAAATGTGACTCCATCAATGTAATCCTTCTATATTGCTTTTCAATATAATATTGATTTTTCATTATTTATTTAAGTATATCTATCGGTATTTCCTATCTTTCATTTTAAATTATTATCATCGATTACTACGTAGTAGCCTAATTTAAATAATATTACATAAATTAGACATCGTATTCAAATATTCTTGGTACCTTTATTGATCTTTCGAAACTTAATTACTTGGGTTAGGAAAGTTAGGTAGTAATCTTAGCCATACTTTAAAAGGATTTAGGAAAACAGTAAGTAAAAACTAAAAGGAAAAATCCGTTGGAATAGTATTACATGAGGTGCAGTAAGTCAACTTTACTTACAGTAAAGTTGACTATATTAAACTGCAAGTTGAGTGTATTACTTTGTAGAGACTTACCGCATTGGGCATAAGTTGAGTACAGTACACTGCACTTCACCCTAGGGCACGGATCAAGCAATTGACCATACAAATTACAATGCAGGCCAGATAGAGGTCTACTAAACCTAGAACAAGACATCAACCACTTAACTAATGCAATACTACCGTTAATTCGAAGACAAATCGAATCGACAACGTTGCAACATCTATAGCCCCACCAATACTAATTAGTGCTTATTGAGTTAAGTACAGATTAGCTAAGTAGAAGAAAAGACTACTTTCCTGTTAAGCTTTACGTTAACAAAAACTGCTAGGGTAGAGGAAAGATTCTTACAAAAGACCTCTATTAGTACTACGTCAGTCCCCAATGGAAGGACAATAGAGAAAGCTTTTGGGTTGCATCAGTCTCTAACGGCAATCTGGAAGTAAGAAACGGTATCGCTACTAAAAAAACACCAAGAAATCTTCATTAATCTTTTATAAAGAAGTAAAAATTAACTATCAGAAGTCTTAAAGTTCATCAAATAGGCAAACGGCTAAGTCAATACTACTATGGGTGATATTACTACAGAAAAACAACTAAGTCTCCACGTTAAACAGCTTTCAACCTTCGCCTTTTATCAACAACAACAAACGACCTTCGACCTTACCTTTTACACTAAATCTTTGCCTTACTTTAATATTTTCACCCTCCATAACACCTTAATCGTCAAGTCCGCTGCTTTAAGTGAAAACATAAAGTTACGCCAAGATAGCCACATCGTGTAATCCAACACCAAGTTGCTGAATTCCCACGCAACTTCACGCCAAAAATTACCAAGTCCCTCGCTTTACACACCCACCAAGCCCTAAAAAGACCGAAACGTCAAGATATCTACCGCCAACGTCCACTTTAAAGCTATCACCGATCCTGCCAGAAAAGAAGAGATTAGGGCGCTCAAAGCTGCATTTATAAAATATTACAATTTTAACCTTTGGGAGGAAAACGTTAACGAAGATTTAACCGAAAAACACCTAGTAAACTTCGTCAACAATTACATAGTTAAATAAAATGGCGGCGAAAAACGTTACTGTAGTAACTATGCTTTTCGAAAATATTGTAAGTTTCTTGATGACTAGACTATTGATATGTGAATGAACATCTAGAAGGCTGTTAAGTTTAAGTTAAAGGAACAATTTAAACGCAGAGGGATTTACGTACCAGAAAAGAGTTTTACTAGGCTAGCAAAGACTTTGTTTAACTTGGTTCAGTTTAAAAATGCCTTCAAAACTTACAGCCTAAAGAAAAGGGTATTAAGGAACCTTACCGCCCCGACACACGGTTTGGGGGATCTCCCCTTTGCTTTTAGCTAATATAAGTCTCGTTACGTGCTAGCGATAAGGAACCTATTAATCTATTTGTCAATTTAATACCTTCACGTGATAACATGGAGTACACCCTTAGCGGAGGCAAAGCGTGTGAAACAAAGGCCGCCAACGCGGCCAGAAGTATTGATATTGACGCCCTACACTAGTCAATCAAGAAAGATCGTCAGGCTTATTAAAATCTTTAAGTGCCTATTCCACTTTAGTAATTCTATAGATAAAGTCCTTAAAATCCTTTTTTATTTAGATCTTCTTCCACATGAAAACCTATTATAAGTCTTATCATAAGACTTTACCCTTCGGGTCAGACGACTAGCAATTACCTTTAATACCGCTCTTCGGAGTTTTTAAGGCTTAAAATACTAGGAAACACCATTTAGAACTGGGATAACTATCGCGATCTTCCTCTAAAACCTGTTAAAATGGTTAAAATTAACTATAAAATGCTTACAGACTCTACCAGGATCTAAAAAGACGCAAAAAAGTATAACGGACAGCCTTATAACCTTTTTAACATTAAAATAATGCCTTTTTTAAACATTTAAAAATAAATTAAAGTTTCCTCTTTAGGTTTTTACTTACTATTCCCAGAAATCATTATAGGGTATATTAGGGACTACTACCTCACCTTCTTTATTAAAGCCATCACTTTTAGAGAGATCTAAAATGATATAAAGAGCTACTTCGAATACGACGTCCACTTTATGCAATACCATATAAACTAGGCTATAACGTGGTAAACTACAATAATAGCGGGGAAAAGAAGAAAAAAACACCAATGAATATCCTTAATAAGATGTTTGATAAGTTTATTCCATATCAAAAAGTAATAAAGAAAGCCTGAATTAATGAAGCCACACTTTGCAAGCAGGTACAAATAGTAGTTACGGGCGTTAATGAGTTCGAATACGCCTTATAACGTTCAAATACTACTTACGAAGGCTTTTTTTAGCTAATTACGTTTTTCGCTTGCTACCGCAATAGCGTGTATACCAAATTTGTTAGGCATATAACTATAAACCAGCAATTATTATAACATAAATGAGGAAGACCTTACAGTAATCAATTATGTCGAAGATAAATACGGATGTCTATAAAGTATAAGGTCTGGCTTACCAGCCTTAAACTTAAATCAATAGCTATTTTAATGTTAATAAAGTTAAAATTTGAGCGGACCTATTAATCGTAAATATTATCATTGTAATAGTGGTAAAAGAATGTTAGATTTATAATAAGTCTAGCTACTGATTAATTCGGTATGCCCTTACCAAAAGTAATAATAAAAAGGAAATATACTACGTCTAATACACCACTGCTTTTAAATAAGACTATTTGAATTAAATCACAAACTTCAAGGGCGACGAGCCAATTAACAGCGCTAATGCCCTTAAGAAAATCAAATAAAACGAAGATAATATTCCTAACGCGGCCCAGTAACTATCCAACCACGCCTTCCTATACAGTTTAGGTGGTAAAAACCCTTACCTTTACTTTAACTAAGATTTTAACCCTTTATACACCATTAACCTTTGCGATTGTTACGCGAACCACATGTTTTAAAATATTATGCCAGATATAGAGGCAATAAGATACTTAATAGGAGGCTATTCATAATACGTAGCACTGCGGAAGGAAAGCACTATAGCTATTAAGATCGATTGTTACAATGTTAAGAAATTTAAAGTTAGTTTTAAACAAGGTGAATGACAATCTTTATTAGAAATTACGGTAATTTAAACTATTGTAGAATCAATTAGGTTTTATATCCGTAAGTTACCTAACCCTTTTTATCACTATTTAAAATATAAAAATCCTTAACGTTAACGTCAACATCAACGTAAACGAACTGGTTAAAAACGGCTAAATGTTTTTACTCGCCTTTAAGTGAGGTCATTTATAGTTTTATTTTTAAAGCTCGGAAACTATAATATTTAACCTGATGAAGCTGGAAAAGAGAAAACTACACTGTTGTTTTAACTATCCAGCCGTTAATAAACTATAAAAAGTCCTGAAATCCGTAAGGTATAACGATATGAAATACTTTACCCTAAAAGCTATTAAACAACTTTACCACCATTATTAAACGTATACTTAAGCCCTGCGAAGATTTGAGTTTATATTAAAAGACGATAAGGATTTTAACTACAACATTTTCGTCGATTTATTTTACTCTAATAATAAGCCTATTCTTTACATCGTTAATTTTTAATCTATCTTTACGGGGCTAAATTTTCAAAGTCTCTTTCGGTAAAGAACACGTTGAAAACGTTAAAAATGCTATGGATTTACACGTACTTAGGTCCACCTAATATTATCATCTATAATACCAGTACCACCTTTGCCGCAATAGAATTTCAATAAGTTGCCAAAATAATGGGTATTTAATATAAATAAGTACCTATAAAAGCTTACTAAAGTATTGAAAAAGTTAAAAGGGCATACGCCCCACTTCGCCGAATGTATAATATCCTTACGTTAGAAATCGGAAGCTTTATAGATCCGGAGGTACGCCTACAAATGGTAGTAAAGGGAATGAATGATATTGTGGGCCCTAATGGCTTCTTAACAACGCTTTTGGTCTTTAGAACATACCTATACCTAACGAGTGGGTCTCCACCTTTAGCAAATACTTCAAAACGTGCTACGACTTACAATAAAGCTTTAAGGAGACTACGAAAAGAATCGGCACGTCGCCAAATTAATAATACCCTTAACACCAGGAACGGCCCTAAAACAATCGACGTACTTACTTTTCCGTTATAAAATAAAGTTTTCGTGTGACGGGAGCGGGAAAAATAGGAGGGTCCGTACAAAATATTAAGTATTATGAACTCCAAAGTAATTGTTCAAACTGCTAACGGTCCTACATCTTTCCAAACCACTTAGGTTAAACCCTAAATCAGTGTTATTGACGATAAAAAACCCTAAGCCAAGCAACTAAGTTAACACGAACCTCTTCTTCCACCCGTTATTAACAATCCGATAAAACGTTATTAGCGCGAACGACGTCCGAAAAAAAGAAAAGTTAAAGAGGAGGAATCTAAACCGGACTTCATCTATAATAATGCATAGGTAGATAGAAAAGAAAAGGATAACGAAGACTTGACATTAAAGTTCTAAGCGTAGGAAATTATTAAAACCTCTGGTAAACCTTTCTTAAAAAAGCGACAAGCTCGAAATTAACGGCTTATTAACTTGAAGGATTATATAATTCGTACCCAAAATCAATTTTAACCTTCAAAGCCCAAAATTTACGATTTTTAAGTCGAGGATTATTTATAAGGTTAACGGTAAAACCACGGGGTACCCGTAAGATAAATTACGCCTCACTGCTTCAGTATATAGTAATAAAGTCAAAAACTAAATCCTTATGCAGTTTTTAACGATTTAAAAGATTAACTAGCGTTTAGTAATCGCTTGAATAACAAGTTTACTAGCCAAAACTAAGAACAAGTTTACGTTTGATATCCATAAAATAACTTAAACCTATACGTAATGAGTAACGGATTTACAAAGGATCGTATTACTAAAATTACCATAGGAACTCCGTGCCATCTACCCTTTAGGAACGGTAATGCGTTATATTAAGCTATTGAACGAATTAACTAAAATAGTCGTTGATTAGTTCCTAACCTCCTAGTCGTACTTTAAATTACGGCTAACGATAAAATATTCAATATATGACCTATACTTATTGGTAATGTAAGAAAAAGACTTTGGCGTAGTAGGCATACAAACTAACGATATACTCTTCTTCGAAACGACTAGATTTATGACATTAAAACAATAAGCGACTAAGGACTATAAGTTCTGGAATTATAAGCCAGTAACGACGTTAATAGAAAGTAATTAAATTGACTTTAATAAATCGTCAATCTGCATATTTAGTATTAATACTGATCTTAACGTTCGATAAAAGGGTTAAGGCGCTGTTTTAGCTACTATTGATAAAACTAATGTAGCTAAGGCTTAATGGTACTTGGAATAGCATGCTCGAAACAGTTATATTATTACCCTATACTAACCGAAAGCCTTTTACGACCTATCTATCATGGTATAATTATAAGAGCTAATGGATGAGAACTTTGACCGGCTGAATAAAGGGCTCGAATGACAAATACAAAACCTAAACCAAGGAATTGATATAGTTCTAATCTATCTCTCAAAGGTTAAGTTAATAATCTTTACAAACAAATTCATTATAAATAACACTTAATTATTTTTACAAATAGGCTTAATAATAACCCTCTTTAATAAAAACAAACTAGAAAACCATTTTAGCATTATTGGCAATTTAATTTAATAAACCTCCATTAAATACAAAAAGAATACATGAAACGTTCTGGCTTCAGAGATCTACGGTATAATAGTAGGCTTTAATATAAGCATACCACTATGAAAAACCCTTAACCTTATCGATAAATAGCTAAATATTCCCTCTATCACGGTAGTAATTTATACCGACTTAAGAAGCTTATTCGAATACCTTTTGAAACTCGGAATTTCCAGCGAAAACCGCCTGATAATCAACGTAATAATACTCTGTAAAGCTTACGAAGGGAGGGAGACTAAGGAATTCTGGTGGATTAACGGCAAAGACAATCCCGCAGATGCTATAACGAAGGCAATACCGAACAAAGCCTCGGAAAGGTTTATAAACAGCAACAGACTAACTATAAAAATCGAGGGCTATATTAATAGGCTACCTGAAAGTCCTAAATCACATAAAGTCAGATAAATATGTGCCGGCAAAATAAAAGACTGCTAGGGAAGTAAAGGCTATGATAATAACCTGTTTGACTAGCACAGCTAAATTGGGGATTTGTAAAAGACTGTAGCGAAATAACTTTTTATAGGAGTTGATAAACTCGAACCTCTGAGCGGCGGAGAAATTAAGGTTAAATGGGGTGTAATTAGGTGAAATTCAGTATGGAATTCAACTGGAATTGACAGGAGTTTGGCCAGTTAATGAGGATGAAATTTAGTGGTGACTGGAAAAGATGAGTTAGCTACACTAATGTACGCGCATAAACTAAAAATCTGCCAGTGTTGAAATAGTATTACATACAATGCAGTAGGTCAACTTTACTTACAGTAAAGTTAACTATACTGAACTACAAGTTGAGTGTATTGCTTTGTGAAGACTTACCGCATTAGGTGTAAGTCGAGTTTAGTACGCTACACTTCATCTTAGGGTACGGGCTAAGCAATTGGTCATAAAAATTAAAGTGCAGACCGACTAGCAGTCTGCCAAATCTAGAACAAGACATCTACCACTTGACTAATGCAATACTACTGTTACTTCGAAGATCAATCGAATCGACAACGTTGCAACGTTTAAAGCTTTACTAACAAAACCTTTATTTACTTATAAATGTTTAAAAGGGGTATTATCTTCGTATAAAAATGGTTGTAAAGCTTTTCGTTATATTTTTATATCGTTTTCAATTTGAAAGGAGTTCGTAAAAAGATTGTAATTTATATTAACCATTTAACCAGGTTTTAGGGGCAAGTTGCGATAATTATTCCCGGTTTTATTAGTATTATTTCCTAATAAATTAAGGTTTAGAGCTTCCTTAATACGGTATTAAGGTTAACTACTAGTCACCTAACTCAAGGAGTAAAGTCTTATGGTAGGACCTATAGTGGGCTCTTGCGTATAGGTAAACCTGCCATGAAAAGGCTTCAAAGGGGCTTGGTGATTTGGATTAAAGTGTTAGAGGGTAAGAGAAACCCAAAGGTTTTAAGAGGCTTAACAATCTTATTTAATCAATTAGTATAGAGCGCCGACGTCAATTCCTTTAGCTGCGTGGGCGGCAGTTGCTTTACGTGTTTTTCCACTACTATAAGCGTACTCCGCGCTTTTATGTAAAGGTATTAGATTGCCGAGCAGGTTAATAGGTTTCTTATCATTAGAGTGTAAAGAGTCCAAAATTAGGCAAGGATAAAGAGAAGGTGTTTCAAAACGTATATAAGGGCGTTAAAGTTCTTTAACGCCTTTTCCTTTCCCTTGAGTATATTAAAGATTAGTATTTTAAGGTGGGTCTTTTTGTTAAGCTAATTTAAAAAAGGTTTCGGCCAATTTTAGTAGCGTTTTTTTAAGATATAAATACCACGGTGAGTAACCTCCTTTTTTAATTTGGCTTTGACCGTATATTGGATTATGTTCTATATGTTAGGCGTCTAGTGGTTGAAAAACTTACTAAAATCTTAAAAAGCGCGGGTGTTACAACTATAAACTTCACCGAAGTCTGCGTCAAGGATATACTAACTAACTTAATTAGTAAGATAAGCTTTAGTTAAGGTTTAATAAACATCCGTGATCCAAAGCTGTTCGTTGTAATAGTTGAAGAAAACTGTTTCGAGAGTTTTAATTGCCTTTTTCTAAGCAAGGTTGGTAATAGCTTGAAAGTAAGCACTTCCGGTGGCTATTTTGACGTTTTGGCTTGTATAGGACGTGTAGGGCGAGGGACTTGGTAATATTTAGGTGTAGGAACCTGGTGTTTTAGCGTAAAGTCGCGTGGGAACTTGACGACTTAGTGTTAGGTCGCGCGACATGAATTTCTTGGCGTAACTTAGAGTTTTCACCCCGAGCAGTGATTTTAACGATTAAGTTAGCGTAAATAAAATGTAAAGAGTAAAGTAGGGGAAAAGTTTTGATATAAAGGGTAAAGTCGAAGATCGTTTATTATTAGTTAAAATCGAAGTTTATCTGTTGTAAGCCGTAGGACTTAGTCGGTTTTACATTAGTAATACACGTATTAGTACTAAGATATCCGTTTGTTAACTTGCCGTGCTTTGAGATTTCGAACAGTTAATCTAAACGTTTTTAAAAAGGATTTGTAAATATTTATTAGTGTTTTTAATGGAGATTCTGTCGCTATCTCTAAACTGCCATAAAAACCGGTGCAACTTAAAAGTTTTCTCTACTTACTACTATGAGAACCGGCGTAGCAGTAGGGGCCCTTCGTAAGAATCTTTCCTCCAATCTAAACGTCGTTTTACGTAAATCGTAACCGGAAAGTAACTTGTTATTCTACTTAGCTCATTTATACATAGACTAATAAGCACTAATAAGTATTAGTAGAACTTTAAACATTACAAATTTGTCGATTCGATTGGTCGAAGTAATAGTAGTATTATGTGGTTAAGTGGTGGAAATATAATTTTAGGTTTGGCAGACCACTAGTTGGTTTATATAGTAATCTGTATAGCTAATTACTTGGCCTGTACCTATGTGTGAAGTGGGACATACTGTCAATCCGCTAAAGATTGGTAGTAAATTACTTATATGCTTAGGTGATATTCCGGCCATTAAATGTAAACTGACATTTTGTAATACCAGTCAAACTGGTAGCAATAACGACGATTAAACGCTAAATAATCTTTTAAATTATAGACGATTATATAAGGATCTAGTCTTTACCTTTATTACCGTATCCTTGGGTGATTAACCGTGATTTTTCGTACAGCCGATCCGTGGTTTTACCTTTAACCTCGTAAATTATTTTATATTTGAAGATATTAACGTTTTAACACTTAAATTACGTTAACGACATGAATTATTTAACCCCCCGTAATAAAAGGCCGTTAATTTACAATTAGTCAATTTCTTTGAAGAGCTTGCCTAATATATTAATAATACTTTTAACACATAATTTTAGGACAAGGTTTTCGTTAAATTCCTCCTTTTAAAACACATACGCCGTTATATACGCCTTATAGGGCCTATAGTTCATATAGTTACCCTTCTATTTAGTATATATACTCCTCCTAAGTGGTCGTCTACGCTATTGACATTTTATTAGCTTGATAACAATCGGCTCCGAAAGGTTATATTAGCTAATTCGCTCGACCTAGAGGTTATCTACGTAAGGATTTTCATCAAATTTAAATGGCTCGAAGGGTTTTCGGTACAGCTTAACCTATATAACTCAGAAAGTTACGAAGCTGTTAATAGTTTTAATTACCATATTTAAGTTAGTAATACTTAAAATCTTACACGATCTATTCTATTTACCTAAGTCGCGTTACATAAGGATTTTACTTTAAAAGTAGAGTAAAAGTACGTTTGTTGTTAAAAGTCCGTTTTTAGTATTAAGGGCATTATTAACCTGTCATCATACCGATTTCTTCTTTAACTCCTTTAAATTTTGATTATATGTTATAATACATTTTTGGGTACTTAACGAGTGTAACGACTTAGATATCATACGTAAATAAGCCCTAAATCCCAGCAAATTTAGTACAAGTTCGTTAAGACTAATAATATTATTAAAACGTTTTACTGCTATTTAAAGCCGCGATTTTGAACTTGTAAAGTTTCCGTTCTTTAGTATAAGGATATTATAGGCTCTTTGAAAAAGGGTATATACTATTTAGATCTTATTAATACCCTAATAAACTTTAACGAGGACATATTTAAACTAAATTCCTATGAACTTTATATTAATCTAAAATTCAATCATAATAAAACTAATATCGGTATCGCAAACTAATACATTGAGCAGCCTAAGGTACATATTAATTTAAAAAATACGTAATGTCTCTTATCTTTCGTTTACCGTAATGATTTTAGGGAATTTAACGCCGTAAAATACCGTGGCGAAATCCATAACATATAATATTAGTTTACTGTATAGGTAAAATATATTTACGAAAACTTCCAAGTTAAAGGATTTGTTTTCTCTTAGCGTAAATTTAAACCTTAAGGGGGCTTGAAAGTATATTTGGTAGTGGTTAAAAAGCCGCTCGAATACCTCCAAAGTTGACAAGTTCACATTTTCGTAGCCACCCACTTTTAAAACCTTGTAAAGCCTATTAGTTACTGGATGGTTAAACTTACGATATAATTATCAAAGTTTAGTCTTAGTTAGATTCAATACTACTACCTTTAACCCTTGAAGAAAAAATTATGAATGCCCCTATTTAAGGTTAAGTAAAAACTTTTTGTCGAATTTAACTTATATCACTTCGTTAATTTAAATATTAACATTAATGCCTAGTTTTTTTATATATATTTTAGGTAAAAATGAAAGGAGGTAGGGGATTCCAAGATACAAAAAACAAGAAAGCTGATAATAATTTTTACCGTCATCGATCATAGTAAAAATATATTTTTTCCAAAGTTAAAGCCAACCTTAGCCTTACCAGCATTCGCGTGGTTAAATTTCGTAATAATAGGAGTATTTCTTTGTAACGTAATGTATTACGAATAGCCTTTTATTATGTATCATACTGCCACCGTATCCGGTATAATCTCCTAAAAGACTTACTTTGCGTAGAGATTTCGGATGGTAAAAAGGTATATAAAACCAAGGTTTTTAATGTTATATCAGTGGTAGGGGTCTTTACCTATAAGGGGGTATAAAAAGATATGGTCGGATAGTTATTAAGTTGCTTCCGGGTTTGTGTTGGTACTAGTATTTTCGTGCCAGCCGATAGCTTTTACCTTGTTTTCTTCATTTTCATTTCTAGTTTCTTCGAACTGTATAACCCGTTTAGTATAGTCCCAGTAAAAGGTAAAAGGGAATAACGTATAATATATTAACTAATTTTCTTTACTCTCGGAGGCAATATAACGTGTTAAATAATAGCCTTACTTACTTAAATCCAATATTTTTTTTGGAATTTAATGTAAACTTAGTTAACCGGTTTAAAAACATTAAGGAAAATGAATATCTTTTTCCGTAAGTGGAAGTCCTAACCTTTTGCTAACTGTATTAGCTGGGCCTTCCGTACCTTTAATTAATATAGTACGAATTGAAAAGGTCTTCTTTTTCGTTACCGAATTCCGGAGCTTAAAGGTATATCTTAGTCGAGTCGGAGACTCGAGTAGTTATGGTTGCCAACAAGAAACGTAATTAGTTAAAAAACCCGTTACAAGTGGCATTAAGACCTTAAAAAACGTATTTAAACTTTTCATAGCCGGTAACTACTTGCTGAATCTGATAGCATAAAGTGTTTTTGCTAGCTTTCACGTTCCCTATTACTTGTTGGCAAAACATTAGCCAGTTAAATATCTTATTAATGCGATTTATCTTGCTTTTGGACTTTTTTTTGTAATCTAATATATAAAACCACTTAATTATGTTCCAGTTAGTGTGGTATTAGACAATATTAATATCGTATTCGAAAGATCCCTTTAAAATATTATAAATTTTGCGAAAAGAGGAATAGTTTGTTAGATACCGGAGGTAGTAATTTTTGGCTTAGCCGGTAAAGGTACTAAGAAACAACGAGTGAAAACCTGACAATTAAATCCGCATCTGGCGGCAAATGTTGAAAAATGGGCGCAACTTGAAGTCGAGGAGGTTTTACGGCTTACCGCCATACTTTTATTTTCCTCCCTAAATCTCAACAAACGTAGTGATTGTTGTATAGTCCGTATCCTCTATAGGGACGCGTTGTAGGAGAAGAGTGATGTATTGATCGTAGGAACCTTTTATATCTTTTGGCTGGGGAAAAGGCTAAGGTTGATAATGCTGGTGGGTCAGATAGTTACCTTTAGCTAAATTTAAAGGGGGGGAAAATAAGTAGTCGTGCCCATAGTAGGCTCGCGCATAAAGCCAGTCCATCTTTAATTTAGCTGTTGAAATTAAACGTATTAATGAGGTTAGGGGAAATGGTCTTAGGGGTTTCTGTCGTGGGGGACTTGACCATAATTCTTGGTGTTAAAAGATTCGTCGAAGTTCATATTTTATTAATTAATGCAAACTGCCAATATTAATATCTGTTACCGCGTTGGAAGCCTTTGATTCACGCGCTCGGTCGCCGTTAAAGGCGTATTCCGTACTGTTATATAAAGGTGTTAGATTGCTGAGCAGGTTAACGTAATCTTTATCGCCAGTACGTAAAAAGGTTTGGCTTAGCTATAGGTAAAGCGGAGGTTTTCTAGATCGCGTATAGGGGCAGTAAAGTTTTTTAGCACCATTCTCCTTTGGGCATAGATCTTAAAGGTGTTTCTAAAGCTAGGCTAATTCGAAAAGTTTTTATATTAACTTTGTATTATCCTTTAATAACATACAAACTTTTCAACGTTTAAGTTCTAGCTTAATACTTAACTTGACCTGTTTCTAAACATAAATTTAAATTTTAATGATCTAATCGTTAAATAGGTTACAGAATTTATTAAAAGAGTAGCTATGGTCTTTAGGATTATTATACTTGACGATATAATAGTCAACTAAGTTAGTAATGTGTTTTTCTGTTATTTTCTCGTTAACATTTAATCCCTGAAGGTTTTCGTCCTGAAACTTCGTGAAAAGGGTTTCCAAGGCGTCAATTCCTTTTTAAATCTCTTTAATAGGTGATATTTTGAGGTTTACGACAATGAAAGACTTAGTAGGGTGTATAAGGCGAGGAACTTTATGATTTTGGGAAAATGGACTTGTTGATTTGGCGGAAGGTTGCGCAATGTGGCTTTCTTAACGCAACTTGGCGTTTTCGATTAAAGTAACGAATTTAACAATCGAAGTGATATAAGGAGTGAAAAAAAGTAAAGAAGAGAAAATATTGAATGGAAAGGAAAAGATCGAAGGTCGTTATTGGTAATGGAGGTTAAAGGTTGTTATTTTAGCGTAGGGACTTAGTCGTTTTTCTTATATTAATAACATCCGTAATAGTATTAACTTAGCCGTTGGCTAACTTACCGAATTTGAAAATTTTAACAGTTAATTTTAACGTATTTAAAAAGTATTAATTTTTTTTCCAGAGTATTTTTAATAACGATACCGTCGTTATTTCTCGTTTTCTATAAAAACCGACGCAACCTAAAAGTCTTTTCTTCATTTCCATAAAAACCGACGTAACAGTAGAGGCCCTTCGTAAAGTTTTTTCCTTTAATCCAACGTTAACGTTACGCGTAACAACCGAAAAATAGCTTCTTCTTCTACTTAAACAATCTGTGCTTAACCTAATAAGCACTAATCAGTGCTAGTAGGCCTTTATTGCTACAAAGTAGTCGATTCTAATTACTGTGGTCGAAGTAACTGGTGCTGCGTTGATATTGTTGGATGAGATGTAAGTTCTAAGTTTGGCTAACCGCTAGCCGGTCTGCACACTAATTTGTATAGCCAAACGATTTGACCTGTGCCCCACTTTGAAGTGGGAACCTACCGCACTGCACTTGAAATGCAGTCCCACAAACTACAGTCAATTTGCAGTACGTATAATCAACATTATTTACAGTAAAGTTGACTTGGCTGTACTGTACTTGACTGCTATTCCAACATTTTTCGATTTTTCTAATCCCCTTGTCTAACTTACGAAATGGGGAATTCGTTAGGTTTGGATGAATCGGAAGTAATATGTATTTTAAACCTTAAAATATATTTGTTCAGGCTGTAATATTCATATATTATTATTTAAATCGGCTAACAACAATAAAAACTGATTACTCAGGGATAACGTTAAAATGGTACCTATCGTAAAGAGATAAAGATAATATTCTTAAACAGGTGACATAATATTTCGTACGCTTAACGGATGTGAAGCGTAATTATACCATTTATGATAATAAGTTTTTAGCGGTAGTATATTATTTAAAAACGTAGTTTTCGAAATTTGATAGTATTCGTACCCTCTTTACAATCCTAACAAATTGCAAAAGATTATTGTATTTTTTCCCGCCTCATTTAACTTCGGAACATTAAGCTTGATAAGCTGAAGTTTTTTTTGTTTTTTAATACGATTTACGTTACCGGCTCCTCGCTTTAAACCCCCGTTCGAATATATTAGTTTGTAGATTGCAAAATGAGCTCGAAGTTAAGGAATGTAGCGGGCGAATTTTTTATCCTATCTTTATTATTACATCAAATATGATGATAATAAACTTATATATTATAAAAATGTATATCACGAGATGATATATGGATAAATGTATTATGACGGAAGCTTGGATATTCAATCGCGATAATATATACCCCGAAAAAAAGTTAGAGGATCCCGGAGCGTTCATAGTAACGGAATTACTTTGGGCTCGACCCGCGTCCGTATCGTCAACTCTAACAACGACAGAAAATACCGGAGCGTCGGCGGTTATAATACCGTTTTGGGTTCGGCTTACGTTCAACTCGCCAACTTCGTTAGTACCGAACGGTTACCTGATTTTAGGGCTGGATGTTTTCGCGGAGTTGTAAAACTAAAAAGTAGGAATGACCCGTTATATATCGTTCGTTTATTAATGTTTACCGAAAACTTTAAAAGTTTTCCGACTGAAGGAAAATACTCGGTATAAATTACAAATTGTAATATTAAGATAAAAAGTACATAACTTTACTGTAGTCGTTTATAACTATCCAATTGGAAACTATTAAGGACGAAAATGTTATAATAAACCTACTACTCATTTATCATAGATTATCCAGGAAAAAAGTTATATTTAGAATCTTTGAACGAGATTACTATTCGAAAGAGACAGTCATAAATACTAAATCTTTATATTAAGTATATAAATAGTATAATGGTAAAAAACCATATTATATAATATAATAAAATTTCCTATAATGTTTTCTTATTTAAGTCGTCATCAGTTTATGTTCCGTCGATTTTATAATTAACCTGTTAACTTTTGATAACGGCTTTCGATATGTATAAGTTTTTATAAACCAATTATCTAAACTTGTTTAATTCGAGGTATTACAGGTTATAATTGTTAAAAATTATACGAAACATTGTCCAAATAAATAATATCGATTTTATAAATTTACGGTTTTCATTAATAATAATTGCCACTCGTATTAGGTAAGTATATTTCAAATAACCGTATATTTTCAATAGGGGTTAAGAAAATTTTATCAACAATATACTATTGATAAATGGATAGCAATACCGAGTAAGTAAATTAAAACTTTAAAAATATATACGGATTGTCATCGCCTTTCTACAGTATGATTAAATTTTATATCTCTGTTGGAATAGTAGTATTTGCAGTCTAGTAGGTCAACTTTACTTACAGTAAAGTTGACTATACTGACTGAAGGTATAGTGTATTATTTTGTGCGGGCCTACTGTATTGGCTGCAAAGCAAGCACTGTATTTGCCCACTTCACACTAGGGTATGGGCCAAGAAATTAACGATACAAATTACTATGTAGACCGGCTAGCGATCTATGAAACCTAAAACAATACATCCACTACTTGACTACATAATTCTACTGGTACTTAGACCAATCGAATCGACTACATTGTAAAGTCTAAAGACCTACCAATACTAATCAGTGTTTATTGAATTAAGCATAGATTAGCTAGGTAGAAGAAAATACTATTTTCTAGTTACGCTTTATATTAATAACGGCGGCTAAGGTAGAGGAAAGATTTTTACGAAGGGCCTCTATTAGTACTATGCCAGTACACAACAGTAGAAAAACAAAAAAGATTTTTAGGTTGCGTCAGTTCATAATGGCAATTTAAAAGTAAGCGACGGTATCTCTCCCTGAAAAACATTAAGAAATCTTTGCGGATTTTTTTTAATAACGTTAAGATTAACTATCAAAAGTTTTAAAGTTTGGAAAGTTGGCAAACAGCTAAGTTAGTACTAATATGGGTGCTACAGCTGAAAAAAACGACCAAGTTTCATGGTTAAATAACAAATAACCTTCAATCTCTATCACTAATAACAACTTTAAACCTGACTCTCTGTACTAAAACTTTGCCCCTACTTTACCTTTTTCCCTCTTTCCTTACGCCAATCCAATCATCAAGATCTCTACTCTAAAAGAAAACAACCAAAATTGCCAAGTTATGCCAAGAAAGTCACGCTACGCGACCCAATGCCAAGTTACTTAGTCCCCACGCGACTTCACACTAAAACACCAAGTCCTTACACCCAAAATCACTAAGTCCCTCGCCCTATACGCCCTATATTCTTATCAAGTTTAATACAAGCCAAAACCTTAACATAGCATATAGATAAAAGAAAAAAAAGGCAATTTCAGCTTTCGGACTCCAATTTACCAATCATTTTGATAAAGAGCTTTGTGGCTGCAATGTCAACGAAAACTTAACGAAACGGCATTTGGTCAACTTTATTAGCTCCTACATCATCGACCACAATAAAGGCGAAGACTTTAACTGTGGCAGCCGTGATTTCTGTAAGTATTATTAGTTTTTTCAACGACGAGACTATTAATATTTGAAAGAGAATTCAAAAGGGTATTTAGTTATTATTGAAAGAAAAACTTTAACGAAAAGGGATTTATACTACAAAGAAAAACACTACCAATCTGGTAAAAATCCTTTACAGTTTGGCTTAACTTGAAGAATACCTTTAAGATTTATGGTCTAAGAAAAAAGGTATTATGGAACCTTAATACCTTTATACACGATCCTGTAGATCGCCTCTCAAACTTTAGTTAAGTTCAGCCTTTTCACGCGATGAAAATAAGGAACCTGTTAACCTATTTGACAGCCTAACACCTTTGCGTGAAAACGCGAAGTATGCTTTTAGAGGTAGCAGGGCATGTGAAATAGCGGACGCCTACGCGGTTAAAGGTATTGATAGTAACGCTTTACACTAATTAATGAAGCAAGATCATTAAGTTTTTCAAAACTTTCAGGTTCTTTTTATCCCCTAACACTTGAATTAAAACCGCCAAACCCCTTGAAAACTCTTCTACAGCAGATTTGACTACATGTCAATACCTAATATAGGTCCTACCAAAAGATTTTACCCCTTAGGCTAGGCGACTGACAATTATTCTTAACATGGTAATTCGAATGATTTAAAGCTTAAACTGCCAGGAAACACTACCAATAAAGACTGAGATAATTATTGCAACCTACCCCTAAGATTGATCAAAGTAGTTAACATTAATTGTAAGATTTTTACAAACTTCACCGAGATCTAAATCGACATAAAAAATATAACGGAAAGCTCTATAACCTCCTCGACACGAAGATAATACCACTTTTAAACATTTGTAAGTAAATAGAGGTTTCCACTCTTAGTTTTCACTTATTATTCCCCAGAATCTTTATAAGGTACAATAAGGATTACTACCTAACCGTCCTAAATCGAGCAACTACTTTTTGTGAAATTAATAACGGTATAAAGGGATATTTTGAATATAACATCCACCTTATATATTACCATAAGAATTAGACTATTACGAGGTAGGCGACAATAATAGTTAAGAAGAAATAGGAGGAAACTCCAATTAATGTACTTAATTAGATAATTAACAAGTTGATGTTATACTAAAAAGCAATGAGGAAAGTTCACGTTGACGAAGCCACACTTCACGAATAGGTACGGGAAGTAGTTACGGGCGTTAACGAGTTTAAATACGCATTATAACGCCCAAATACTACTTATAAAGGCTTTTTAAACCAATTAAGTTTTTCGCTTACAACTGTAATAAAGAGTATACTAAACTCGTTCTATATATACCTTTAAGCCGGAAACTTCACTAATATAAATGAGAAAAACCTTACGATAACCAATTACGTCGACCTCAAATACGGCTAAGGGCGCTCTTAACGCCTAAAATCTAACTTATCATCCACAGACTAGAAATAGCAGCCGCGTTAGCGCTAATAAGGCCAAGATTTTAACAAACCTACTAACTGAAAACACTATCGTTGTAATAGTGGCAAAAAATATTGGATTTATAGTAAATCTGCCTATTAGTTAACTTGATAACACCCCACCAAACGAAATGAAAAAAAGATAATGTACTACATTCAGTACCTTACCACTTTGAAATAAGACTACTTAAACCAAGTTATAAACTTCGAGGGTAACGGACCAATTAACGACGATAATACCCCTAAGTAAATCAAATAACATAAAAATACTACTTTTGGTACAGTTCAATAACTAGTCGACCACGCCTTCCTATACCTTTTGGGTGGTAAAGATTTTTACCTTTACCCTAATTAAACCCCTAACCCTTAATATACCTTTAATTTTCGTGATAGTTACACGAACCATCCAATTTAATGTATTATGATAAACAAAAAGGTAGCAAGATATTTAATAGGAGGTTATTCGTAATATGTAGCATTACGGAGGGAAAACACTACAATTATTAAAATTAATCGTTACGATGTTGGCAAGGCTAAAGTTAGCTTCGGATTAAAAACAAAACTATCTTTATTATAGACAACAGTAATTTAAACTGTTATTAGGTCGATTACGTTCCATATCCTTAATCCACTACCTCTTTCATTATTTATTTAAAAATATAAATTCCCTTAACGTTAATGTTAATATCAATGCTGACGAAGTGGTTCAAAATTGCTAAGGATTTCCCTTTTCCTTTAATTTGGGGTACTCATAGTTTTATGTTTACGGTCCTAAAGTAATGGTGTTAAACTTAACGAAATTGGAAATACGTTAATTATACCGGCAGTTTACCCACCTAGTTGTTAACAAGCTATACATAGTCCTAAAGTCTGTAAAGTATTACAATGTAAAATATTTTACCCTAAAAGCTATTACAAAGTTGTATTAATTCTGCCAAACGTATGCCCAAAACCCTTGGAAATTCAAGTTTGTACTAAAAGACGATGAAGACTTTAATTACGAGTCTTTATTAATATGTTTTACTTAGATAACAAAACTGTTTTTTAAGTCGTTAATTTCGCAACCTCTTTTGACAAAACCAAGTTTTAAAAGTCTCTTTCGGTAAAACATACATAAAAAATACCAAGAATGCTGTAGATTAATACTCACCTGAGCTTATCTAACATCGTTGTCTACGATACATGCACTAACTTTACAGCGGCGAAATTTTAGGAAAATTCAAAAATAATAGGTACCTAATGTAAATGAATGCCTGTAAAGGCCTACTAAAGCATTAGGAAGGTCGAAAATGTACATGCCCTACAACAAAAAGCATATAATATCCTTATACTAGAAATGAGAAGCTTTACGAATTTGGAGTCTCGCCTTCAAATAGCGGTAAAAGGCCTAAATAATACTATCGGCCCTGATGAATTAATACCAACGTTACTGATTTTTAAAACCTACCCACGCTTGACGAGTAAATCTTCTTCATTAACAAGTACCTAAAAGTGAGTTATAACCTACGGTAAAACTTTAAAGACACTACGAAAAGAATCGACACGCTGCCAAATTAACTATACTCTTAACACCAGGAACAGTCCTTTAACAATCGACGTATTCAATTTGCTATTATAAAGTAAAGTCCTCGTATAAAGAAAGCTGGAAAAATAAAAAGGCCTATATAAAACCTTAAGTAACGCTATTTCTCAAGTAGTTATTAAAACTGATAACGGTTTTGCATCTTTTCGTACCACTCAAGTCAAGTCCTATATTAGGGCTACTAACGATAAAAATCCTTAAGATAAGCAACTAAGCTAACACGGACCTCCTTCACAAGTTATCAACTAACCTATAGAATGCCGCTGGCGCAGTCGACCCCCCAAAAAAAAGAAAATTAAAGAAAAGAAATATATGGCGGGTCGGATTTATAATACCGCTTAGGTAATCAATAGAGAGAAGGAAAAAGAATATTTAATACTAAAGATTTAAGTATAAAATATTATTAAGACTTCTGGAAAACCTTATAAAAAGAGATAAGGTTTAAATCGATAGCTTACGAATTCGAAAAGTTATACAATTTGTAGCCAAGGTCGATTTCAACTTCTAAACCCCAAATATCACTATTTTTCAATTGAGGATTATTTAAGAAGTTAAAGGTAAAAGTACGGGGCGTCCGTATGAAAAGTCAGGCCTAATAGCTTTAAGATACGGCAATAAAGGAAAAAACTAGATCCTTACTCAGTCTCTAGCGATTGAAAAAATCAGTTACGTTTGATAGTCGCTTTAACAGGTTTATTATTTACAACTAAAGGCAAATTTATTATTAATATTCAAGATACAGCTTAAACATATACGTGATTAATAACCGACTTATAGTAGATCATATTACTATAATTCTCATAAGAATTACGGCTTATTTACCTTTTAGGAACGGAAATACAATATATTAAACCTTTATACGGACTAGCTAAATCAGATATCAATTAGTTTTTAACCTATTAATCGCACTTTAAATTACGGTTAATCATAAAATCCTGAATATACAACTAGTATTTATTAGTAACGTAAGAAAGGAACTTTAGAATAATTGGTATACAAACTAATGATACCCTTTTTGTCGAAACGACTAAGTTTATAATATCAGAATAATAAGTGATTAATGATTTTAAATTTTACGTTTATAAGCCAGTAAGGACGTTCATGATAGGCGATTAACTTAACATTTACTGATCGTTCATCCGTATACTTTATATTAATATTAACCTTAATTTTCGCTAAAAATGCCAGTGTATTAATTTAGATACAATTTACAAGATTAATGTAGCTAAGGGCTTATGGGACCTAGAATGATATATCTGTAACAGTTATATTACAACCTTTTCATCGCAGCGTAAATACAAGATCTAATAGTAAAAAACTTTAACCGGCTTCATAAAAGATTTAAGTAACAAATGTGAAATCTAAATCGAAGGATTAATATGATTATAATCGACTTATCGAAGGCTAAATTAATGATCTTAACAAATAGGTTTTTTATAAACAATACCAAACTTTATTTACAGATCGGCTTTTTAATAACTCTCGTTAATAGAAATAGGTGGAAGACCCAATTCAACATGATCAGAAACCCTATTTAGTAATTTTTATCAAATGTAGAAGAATTATATGAAGCGTGTGAACTTTAAAGATTTACAACATAATAGTAGGCTTTGATGTAGGCATGATATTATAGGAAACACTTAACGTTATTACCAGGTAACTAAAGATTCCTTAAATTCTGGTGGTAATTTTTATCAGTTCTAGGAGCCTGTTTAAATTCCTTTCAAAACTCGGAACCACTAGTGAAAAACACCTGATAATCGACGAAATAGCACTTCGCAAAACCTACAAAGGGAGGAAGTTTAAATAGTTCCGATGGATTGACGGAAAAGATAATCCTGCTAATATTATAACTAAAGTATCGCCGAATGAAGCCTTTAAAGGGTTTCTAAATAACAAAGGGCTTATTACAAACATAGAAAACTACGTTGATAGGCCACTGGCAGGCCAAAATCATGTAACAGCGATCAGGAATATTTTGGTAAACTGAAAGAATACCAAGGAATTAACAATATTAACTTATTTAATTAATACGGCTAAAGTAGAGGACTGTATATGTTTATGGCCAAAAAACTTTTTGTGGGAATTGATAAAGTCGTACTTCGAAGCCGCGGAGCAACTAAAAACATTTGGAGTCAATTTGCATACAAATGGGTACATTTTATTGCGGAAGTTAATTCAAATTTAGCGGGGTATGGATAATTGATGTGGTCGTAGTTAAGCGTTTACCGGAAAAGATTGGTTAACTAAACTAGCGTGCGCATACAAACTAAAAGTCCGCCAGTGTTAGAATAGTAGTATTTTCAATACAACAGGTTAAATTTACTTACAGTAAAATTAACTATACTAATTGCAAGTATAGTGTATTGTTTTGTGTGAGCCTATTGTATTGGCTAAAAAGTAAGTACAGTATATGCCCACTTTACATTAGAGTACGGGCCAAGCAATTGGCTATACAAATTACTGTGTAGACCGGTTAGCGGTTTAACAAACCAAGAATAATAAATTCACAACTTGACCACACAATAATACTGTTACTTCGACCAATCGAATCGACAACATTGCAACATCTAAAGCCCTACCAACAATCTCCTCATTTGATAATTTGTATTAAACAACTGAAAATCGACGATAACCGGGTTCAATATAAATAGGGTAGTTAATAGGTAAGGAACATTATTAAATTCTTTGGTTAATTAGAATATAGAGTTATTAAAGAATTTGTTGAAACAAACCTTCGTATTATTCATATATTTACGTGAAAATATACAAATAATCTAAATGAAGATAATATTTATTTACTAATGAATAAAAATAACAGTAAGGCTTCAGTGACGCCCAGCGAAATAATATTAAGTAGACGATGAAGTTCAATTAAATTTACATAATATGTAAATAAATATTTCGAATAAAAAACTTAATTAACTATATTACTAATATTGATAGTCAACGTTTTCAACCCGTTCAATATCGGTTTAAATATTTTAGAAAAATACTTTATATTTTATGGAAATTTGGTTAAATATACAGTTACGAACTCCCTCTTTTCCTAGGTTTTATCCGATATTTACCCGGGATTGGTTTTAGTTATTAATGATACAAAGAAGGATATATATAAAGAATTTGAAGTTTAGGATATTTTTATTACAAAAACGTGATATGGCGATATTCTTCATAGATTAATTTAGTTTAAAAGTTATAATAAGCCGGAGTATAAGTTATTAAAAAAACTATTCATATATGGCGGCCCTAAGTAAATTCGACACCAAATAATAGGACTATCGGTTTTATAATAACCCGATATTTAGACGTCGAAGTCGAATACATTTTAAGTAAGTTACGTTAAGCAAATTACCTTTACCTTGGTATTAATATAGTACTAATAAAAAAGGGAAATACATTATTATTAAAATATAATACGATGTATAAGGCTAGATATATATGATCTGTTTTTTTCTTCGAATAAATCTCAGATTATAACGCGACTTTAACTATGAATCATCAAGTTTTATCTATTCATTATTATTATCGTCTCCGGGACTTTTGAATAATAACGCCTTTGACATTCAAAATCCTATTACGATTAGCCTAGAATATGAAAAAAGGCCAGTAAAGGCGAACGGCATAAAAGGGGGCAGGTCTTAAGTAATACCGATAAAGACGATTAGCGCAAAACGGGGCGGGTACCCAAACAAAACCAACGATAACGGGTAACGTTAGGTGGGGCGAATACTGGGTAAACTAACGATAACAGATGACATGGGGCGGGTCAGGGAAATCAGCCTTTTAAGCGCATTATAAAAAATTATAATATATTAATTTATATCCGAGTAACGCGGTAGATACGGGTACTATCGTTAATCAATTTATGATGAACTCTATTAAACCGCTTCAAGTTCAAATTCAAAAATGAGACGTGGGTAAATAAAGGGATTCTACAATTGAGCCTTAAATATAGTTCGTTACTTTTAATAAACCGTAATTTATATTAATTATAATAGATATAATTTACGTTGTTATATCATTTTAGCTATTGGGGTTAGACTTACGAAAAAGTATACGAAGGGCATTGAAAAGAACCGTGTTAAAAACTTTTTCAATTAATGTATAGTTAGCTAAGGGAATTATGTTGCAGTAAATATACGAAATGGTTAAGGGCGATAATTCTTTTTAAAAAAATAACAGACCCGGAAAAAGAAGAAGACGAGAGCATATAATTAAGGGTATAGCAAGTTATATTATCGAAACAGTGAAGACGCCCTGAACTCGGGCGATATTGTAAAGCCGGGTAAATTAATTAACTAATTCGTAGAAAATAGGAATAAATGTGGGTTTATAACCTATAATATTAATTTAACGTTTATAGGTGGAAAATAAAATGTGGTTACCGTTTTGGGAGACTATTATTGAATACTGTAATAGTACGCGTAAACTAGGCTAAGCTATAAATTAGTTTATCTTTTAAATATGATATAAAAAGGGGTTTATTTTTAATAGGGTCTTTTATAAATTTTCAGACTTGCCTTACTATGTACCTTTCGTCAAGCACGATATCTTTAGTTACAATAACCGATGATATAGATAAAAAGTGCTTTAAAGTTCAAAAAACGATCGATATAGGATATGTAGGTATTTTTAGCTTATAATAGTATAAGTTTTCTTTTGTCTTCGTTATCTCCAAGCATAAAAAGGTATCTACGATGCAAAGGGACTGCAAAATATAGTTAACGTTAAGGTATTTTTATATAAAGGGGCGGTATACGTTATAGAAAAGATAATTATCGTTAATAAAAGTGTCAAAAATGATATAAGTTAAGCCGGGACCGTTGTAAATGTTAGTTATATTAATTGGATAGAATTAATAAGATACGAAACGGTAACAGGTAGATATAGGTTATAATAGAAATTGAAAGAAATGGTAATAAATAAGCCCATTATAAGAAGCGTGATGAAGATAGGTAATATAAAGGAGGTTAGCGAAATAGAAGCAAACAAGTAAAGAAGGTTTTATAAATTACGGTAAAGGACGTTTTTAAAAGTATAGGCGAACCAAAATCGGTAAATAATATACGTTATACGGTATGTTAAAGGACGTATTATACGACGTCGGCAGTTTAAGGTCAAAACTACCTATAAGTTATAAAGCATATTGAAAAGGCCCGGGTTATATGAAGTAAGCAACCCGGGATTAAAATAGCCTATATGTTATATAGCACGTTAAAGGGCGCGTTCTATAGCACCAATAGCCTAAGATTAAATTGTCCAATGCGTTATATAATACGTTGAGGAGCGCGTTATACGCCGCCGGTATAATAAAGTTAAACCGACCTATACGTTATATGGTATATTAGAAAACGCGTTATAAGCCCACACCTGGTTCGTGCTTGGCCTATATACTAAGCGGGTACAGCCCGCGCTTTACCTTTAGCCGGCGAGATACTGCGACCTTTACGGCTTTTAATAAAAAGGGAAGCATATTATAAACTTAGACTATTAGTTATTAAGTCAATAGGTTAAATAACTATATATATAACGGGATATATAGTACTCAACCTTGGCCTGGTCTAGGCGCGGTCCGCATACAGCACGTGCGAGGGCACCTAACGAGCTATAAACTAACCATGCCCATAAGTCCTGCACGATTGACCACTATAACCTCTTATAATCTCTCGCTTGTACCTCAATAGTAAATTCCATTTGGTATCTACTTGGATTACTATCGTAGGTTGAACCATAACATTTTAATACAACGACTTGTAAAAACTATACGAAAGTATAGAAATACGCAGGTATATTTTTTTTTAAATCCGAAGCGTAAAAAGATTATGAAGTCTGAAGTAACTTAAAAAGGAATGATTTTAATACGAAATTATTAATTCTATTAGTACATTTTAACTATTAATAACTCCGTTACATTATTCGTTAACTCGTTTTAACGTCTTGAACACACCTAGACACTTTTAAAAAAAACATCATACTAAATATTAAGCTAAATAAACTGAAACCACTAGGTTTCGAAACCCTTTATTAAAACCTATCCGATTCAAATATAATATCCAAACCGCTTATATACTTTAAAAACGGCTCAAACATAATACTCAAACTGCTTACAAACTCTAAAATCGGTTAGAATATGATACCTAAACCTTTTTTAAAGAATAAAAGCATTTAAAATACAATATCCGAACCGTTTAACAAACGTATACCATAAATCGAATATATATACTGAATCTTAAATACCACCTCCTTTAAACATTTATTTTTCTATCCCCATTTTACCCCGTTTATCTTCCCCTGTTTACCTCCCCTTATTTACTTAAAACAACACTGTTTATTTGAGTTTATCATTTACGACATTGAAGTTTACAAGTCTTTTGGCTAATATAACATTTGAAAAGTATTAAAGAGCTAATTCAAAACGCCTAATTAGTTTGTAGTTACGTTTTATTTGTATTATATCATAAATTCCGTTAACGCTAGCAAAAGTTTATACCCCTTACTTTATACTTTTTACAATATTTTATTTTATTTTACATCATATATTATACGCTTGTATTTCAACTTACTCTTCTGAAGTATTATATTGAAAACGTATCCGAATCTCAATTGATATATAAAACCAACTTTATACTACTTTTACATTTCCGATATACGTATAATTTAGCCTCTTAACTTCTTTAACACACTTCATATTTTGATGATTACGACTTTAATACTAAGAACCTTTAATAAAGCCAGGAAATGTGTAAACTAATTATTCAAAAATAAATCGTTTTCTAAAAGCCTTTTTAAACATTTGATCTATAACTTGTAGAATAGTAAGATCGAATCTTTTATAAAAACTTTGAACTTCCTTGTTACAAATGTATATATTATAAACATTTCTTTTCACAGTTATAATGAAGATTTTCAAGGACACGGTTTATTCAATAATTTTAAAATGAACTTATTAAATTGGACGCCAAAGTTATAACGTCTAATAAACAGTATAGTTTTAAAGATTCTAAGTGGACAACTACAGAGTAAAGCCATTAATACGACCGGTAGTAATAATAAATATATCGTGAAAATATTTTTGGTAACAGCTAGGTGTATTCAAATGCCAAAATAGACCGACGATAAAGTGATAGACGGGAAATTTGGAAAAAGATACTAGTTAAAAGAACGCCAAAACCGGTTTTTTTTCTTCGAAAAAACGGATAAAAAATGAGAAAAAACTTCACAAATATAGAGATGAAAGTGCTGAATAGGAGTGAATATACGTCGTGAAGTTTAAACGAAGTTGAAGAAATTGATAAAAAGGGAGAAAGAGCTATTGAATTTATCTATAACTTGGATCGAAAACAGACTTTAATCTGAACGTACTTTGAAATAGCGATAGTGATGAAACTATTTTCTGGATATAATAGATAAATGGTTTTGCCGAAATGAAAACGGCCTGGATAAGAAAAAACAGCCTGCTTAATAATAAGATAAATAGCGTAAACCAATAATACGAACCTTACGGATTGATTATTATAAACTACGACCTTTATCGTAACCTTTTACGGTACGACTTCGTAAATGAATAAAAGAGATTAGATAAAACTTACGAATTTCATCAAATTATGAAATAAAAATGAAAATTATAAAGGTGAACTATACGACATGTTCAACAATGAAATATGAGTAATGCTTAATACGAAAAAAAAAACTAAATATTGAACCGCTATAATACCATATTATTGTATCTGATATACTGCTCAGATAAGTTTAACAGTGGTTTATATACTATTTTACGTAGATAAAAATATTTACGAAGTATTATAATCGCCTAAAATGGAATTTCGATACGAAAACTCATTACGAGCTTCACAAACAAAACTGGATTAATACTATTTAGAAATGCGTAAAATATCAACGTAGAAACGTTAATGAAAGCCTATAAAACGTATTTACCGCCTTATTGATGAGGTTTACAAAATGACAAACGTCCCTTAAATCAAAATATAAGGGAAATGAATCATCTTTTCAAGTATTTACAAAAACCTTCCACAAAAACCCAAACTTTAACCTTACGTTATTTAATTTAGAAAAGAACTTCAGGAAATTTTATATAAGCTTTGAAATATCGTTTGAAACCTCTATAAGTTGAGAGTCGAGTTTTCGGTTAGAATTTATAACCCAAAAGACGAAAGGTAAAGGTTATATTACTAAAGTAAACCTCTTCGAAACTATTTACCACGTTTTGGATCAAAGGTTTGAAATATTTTTGAAATAAAATTAACGTTTTCAATACGGTTATCAAAAAAAGAAACATCAAGAAAAGAGAAACCACGAAACCCGAAAGTAAAATAATTACTATCGAAGATGAATTTATAAATCAATAAGAAACTTATTACGCCTATAACAATACATAAAAAGATGTATTCGGGGCTTCATAATCAATTAAAAAAGTTGTATTATATGCAGTAAAGTCGACTATTAGTCGACTAATTTCCTAATATACGAGTAAATTCAGACGAAACGGAAATTTTAGGTTGATTACCTATTTAATAACCAGATAAAAGCCAATTTTATAACGTACGTAGCCTATGACAAAGGAATAAAAATGAATTTAACGCTTAACTTTCCGAATATACCCCCAAAAAGAAAGATTTTAAAGGAGATAATACTTATTTAATAGCTTAAGATAACGAAACCACCTAACGAATTTTATAAGCTATAAAACGACTTTTTCATATGTAAAGTATGTTTTAATTGCGAAAATGACGTATCAAACACATATATGGCGTCGTAATTTATATTTTCCAACAGGTACGGTAACCGGTTTTAAGGTATTATACTGAATACCGGTGTAACAGAAATGTTAACCGTCGAAAAACGACAATTCGAAATATTTACGGCCGAATCCCTTATTTTTTAGCTTAACCGGAAAAAAAATCGGAAAGTTTTATTCTGTAAAAACAAAGTGTCTTCATTTAATACGATGGTTGTAAGTACGTTATTTAAATCGATTAAATTTAATATAATAGCTTTTAAAACTTGATTCCTAGTATCGTTAGTTAATATAGAAAAATTAGAAATCGACGTTCGATGTACGACCATTTAACTTATCCATACTTATAATGTATTCGTATCGTTCCGGCTTAAGTTTAGATCCTTATAGCTTTTCATCGAAATGCGTATAATTTAAGAAATTTACCTAATACAACTGAGATTACGCATATTATATCACCGATTCTAATACCTAACTACGAAACACCTTTTACGATTAATACATACCATGAAATATACTAATATAGGAAATGAAACGTTGAAAATTATCGAAACGATTTACTATAAATACCAATTATATTTGTAAGCCTTACGAGGTTTAAATTTCACCTTTGAGACAATGAGGACTTTAAATACAAAGTGATTCAATTATAATATACCCTAACAACCAGTTAGTATTATACTTTCTGAATGTAATAATATTGTTTCAAGCTTTTAAATTTTCGCGAAACGCTTTTGTTATGAATTTTTAAAATAGTTTATTTAATTAGTGGTTGAACTTTACTTAAAGTTTTTGGACTGAATCATTTACGATATAGGCACGGTCTTAAATTCGATTAAATAGCATGTTGAAGTTAAAATTACCGGTAGTAAGTATAAATTAATATTGGTAAAAATACCATTAAATATTAGAAAGTATATTCAATATTATGAAAAGCTTGAAAAAAAACTTATATAATTTTATTTAAAAGACAAAAATGTATTGGTATTAAGGAATCAATTTCGTAAATATTGATTAACGTTATAAATAACATATTCTTCCCCATTAAGTTTATTAAAATACTCCTTATTTTCGGTACTTCATCAAAAGTCTATATAAATTAAAAACTGCCTTCAGTCACAATATATAAAAAATATATTATGTTAAAAACCATAGCGATATTATGTTTCCTATAGGTCAGAAATAATATTTCGAAAATGTTACCTAGAAGAACAGCCCGCGTAAAACTGGCGTTTTAAACCTATCATTATAGCTCAAAGTCCTAATTTTGAAAATTATAGATGGATAGATGAAACTTGAAAGGATTGACAGGTTTAAATACTACTATAAACTTATCAATTTGTGAAATCGCATGAGTTTATTTTGTTAAATAATAATACAAGCACATGAAAGGATTAAGATAGACTAAAACAATTTGAAACTATAGTTTAATTATGAGAACCGATGAAATTACTTTTAGGATAATAAATTTTAATCGCCTCCAGATCCTATATATCCACCAGATATTACGCCTTAACCTAGATCACTATACGTAACCGGCCCGCTTACATTAACAGTATCATTACCACTAGATAGAGACGCATACTTAGCTTTAAAAATAAAAAAACATTTCAAAGCCTTGGTTCAAGACACTTTTACTACGTAAAAGGAAACGGAGGATCAAAAATTAAGTTTTAAGCTTCGTCGAAAAGGCATTATTACTACCTTAAATACACACTTTAAATAATTTACCTAGACGGAAAACATTATTTCAATCGAATAAAGCGTCTTTTAAAGGTTGTGAATAACGATTTATAATATTCATAAAATATTTCCTTTACTTTTAGTTTACGAAGTGAAAGATATAGTCGACAAATTGTACAAAAACCCGCCTTATTATTACAAGATACAACAATGCCGGTAACAAAAATATAACAAACTAATCGCTTACTTTACAAAAGATAAACTATCGTTTGATTTTAGCGTTTTCCGCCTCTTTACGTACTCTTTATAACCTTTATTTCAAACTTCGTAATATTATATATGTTTATATATAGTCAGAAAAATGGTTTGAACGCTGTATTTACGCCTATATATCTTCGAAGCTCCGGAAATATTACCTACCTCAAACGAACCTACGTATTATAAAACCGTTTTACGATTTTCATTAAGTGGAGTATATATTGGTATAATACCTATTAAAACTATTCTATAAAATAAGCTTGAAATGACTAATTTAACCTTTGCTCTATACCTACAAGTTTTAACAACATACTTTAAAAGCTTTATATTTACAGTTATGTGAACGATAATACATTAACGTTGAATAAAGTTTAGTTTTCGATAGTAGAAAAAGAAAAAGCTTTTGAAGGCCGGCTTTAAAGCGAAAACCAGGAAGTATTTGACGAAAGACTTTATAATCGACTTTAATAGCGCAATAATCACTTTTTGGAACGATATTTTTAACTTTATGTAAAAGGGGTAATTTGATAAGATAGCCCTTATTAACTTATATAGAGTAAAATAAGGTGAAGAATACAAATATCAGCATATATGCGGCGTGTGAGTCGCTAGAGTAATATAATTGGAGGCGGTATTTAACCACTCGGTCATCGCATAATATTAAACCGAACTTTCAAGTAAGGTTCACAACACGTTCAATAAACGCTTTATATAGTAAATATATAATAAAAAAGTAATTTATAATTTTTACCGTTCGGTACTTGTATTATTGATCTTTTTATTTTTATGCAATGGTTTTTTCCTCAATAATACCCACTATACTCTGTAAATAGGATTCGTTTTTGTTTTTAAATAACGAGATACCGGCTCGAAACCAATTCACTCCTTATGTTAATATTATTTATTGATGCTAGACGAGATTTATATGGGTTATACAAATTATTTAGGTTTCGGAGATTTACGGTATAGTTGAAGGCTTCGATTTCGAAATTGCTATAACGATAACGATTCGGATAATCGTTTTCAACATTAAGTTAAAACCCTATTGTTTAATAATTTATAATAACGCGTTTTCCTTTACCAATACCTTATTCAGTTTGGTAATACGAATAGAAAACGCCTTATAATCACCATTATCGCCCTACACGAATCGTATAATAGCTTCGAGAATAAGGAAATAAGATGAATCGATAGGAACTAAACTTTATGAATGTAATAATTAATGGCGCACCAAACGGGGTATTGAAGGCGTTTATATTAACGAGTACTCTCTTTGTTAGTATTACTATAAATGTTTTACGATCTTATCCAAGTTAAATATTATGTACTTTTTATTTTACGTTTCGTTTTTATTTTATGCGTTTATGCTGCTTTTAACAATTTCTTTTCTTTGCGATACGAACTCGCTATTTACACCACTCTCCACGTTTTATCTCGGTATAAATCTTTTATTTACACCGCTTTTACAAATTCTTCTCTATTTGGATTTACTATTTATACCACTTTCAATTTATTGCTACTGTTTGTTTTATAATTTACGGCTTTATTCGATATATTTTTACTATTTTTTTATTATTAACGATGCGATATTTCTTTAAAAAATAATTGTAATACTACGTAAAAAACTGTACTATAGTTTGGTACGTCAGCCCGGAAAAAATAAGCGGTTAATTGCTGCTTAATAGGGAGAGAAAGTGCGGCGTCGCATTTTCACCATTTGCTTTACCGCTTTCTCCTTCATATTAGTACCACTACTATTACCACTATCGATGTTATTATCGACGCTATTAAAGGGATGGCTCCGAACCTTAGGCTGTATGCTCTTAGGTAAAGGCGCGGAAAGGTCTTTACCTTTTTTACGGCGACGCGTCGTAATATTATCGAATTCGCCTATATAATATATACGTAAGCCCCAAATCTAGGCGGATATAATGGTTGATATCTCCTTAGTTCTCCGGTCAACTCCTACTGGTAATTAGTACCGGCTGGGTTTAGATATATACAAAAGTACATGTTTTTAACAACGCTCTAAACAGTATATTTATATAAGTGGAAAAATTATATTTACGATTAGAATTATAAGTTCAAAATAAATTTATCGTGAAATCGGTAAACAAGTAATAAAGTCTCGGATTACGGCCCTAAAACCATCGAAATAAAAACTTATCAATTATTAATCCGTTTATAAAGGTAATAATAGGCCGATTTACCCCCGATTGAATAATAATTGATAATGAATTTGTCTATGGTTGCGGGTATAATATGCAGTACGTAAGGTGTATTTGTTAGCGGCCTGGGGCTATGTACCTAAGTACGTCATTCTAACGCCTTTCGCATTAAAAAAGCTTCGCGGCGTACCTTAGCGAGCCATAACTGGAAACGGTGTACGAAATCGACTTCGACTATCTCTTTTATAAGGATATTGATACGAAGTAATATACGCAAAGGACTAACGATATGGACCGCGTTATAACTTCGTTAATTTAGATTTATATTGGCTGGGGGAGAGGTCTTTATGGGTAATAGGGTTCTTAACCATGAGGAAAGAGTAAAGTTTATAACCTTAGGAGCTTTCTGCTCCTTTCTTTAAGAGTTAGAAAGCCGAGAGGAAGGGGAGAAAAAGATAAAGGGAGTAGTAATATAGTCGGCGGCGGCAGCGGCGGAGGATACGACGAAAATGTAGGCAGGAATTAATTAGGTATTACCTGACAAGATAGGGTTAGTGATGTGGGTAACAGTAATAGGACGCGCGATATCGGCGGCAACCTATTCGTATATACGATTCTACATTAAACAGCGCCTAAAAACTATTTTTGCGCGGCATTTATTTATAAACGAAGTTAGTATAAAGGGTTAGTTAATTAACTTACCTATAAAATCGGTTTGAAATAGGTAGTTAGAATAGTGAATTAAATTGGTATACGCTAGTTAAATCAAATGGTATTTACGTTAGCAAAATACATATATTATTAAAGGGGAAGAAAGATATTTTATGAAAACCGATAACAATATATTTTTATACTAGCCTTAAAATACGTGATATCATAGTTACCTTTAAGTAATTATATCCCTATTTTATCTATATAATTATACCCCTACAAAAATGGACACCTATACCGCTACCAATTACTTAATCCAATTAAGGCTTTATTATAATAAATATTTCGGTTAAAACTATGAATTCAAACTTTTACATTTCACTTCGTTATAAACTATATTATTATTACCAAACCAGAGAAAAAAATTATGTTACGAATTATATTACTATAATCAAATTACCAATACGGGCCGTAATAGTGGAAAAACATTACTTTTGTGGATATTATTATATATCTCTATAGTTAGTAAGCGGGTACGTTGTAAAGTACATCTTTATAAAGTACGTAGTAACGTGATACTTTGTAGGGTGTATATTTACAGAGTGTATGGTAGCTTACTACTCTGTAAGGTACATTCCTATAGAGTGTATGATAGCGTTCCACTACTTAAAAGTGGCATTTGAAAGGTATACAGTAGAGTGTCACTGCCCAAAAGGGAGACTAGAATAGTATATAGTAAAGTTGTACTCTTTAGGTGCGAGGTTATAGCCTCTAATCTGTGGCGTGCACTCTCTGGATACCTATTTTCCCTTTAACTTATTTTATCTCTTCAATATACACCTATATTTACGAATACTCTTTTACTATTTTATGTTCACATGAATAGGCAGAGACCTTACCGACAGTAGCTCTCAACGTTTTCGAATTACGTTATAAATCAGCTTAATATTATAGTGATTCTTTTTTTCTATCTTATAAACGGGTCCAAAATGTGACTTTCTATGTTATTAAATGGCGTAGGAGCTGTCATTTCATGGGTATCAAATACGTATTAAGCTTATATTCATGTTGCGACCGAAATCACCTCATCATGTAATTTTATTCGTCGTTTCCTGAATTTATGTTTAAATGTTTTATAAATAGCATTTTTCCATCCTTTTAGAGGAATATACCCAATTTATCGTTAATAAATCTAAACCTATCATTAATACGTTTGGAAACCTCAACTAACTGCTTGATAGTTTTTAACAAGGCTTTTTACCTACTCGTTCATCGCGATACCTACGTTTACTTTTAACATGCTCCTTTATCTGATAACTACACTCATATTTAAAGAGTTATACAGCATGGAGGCCTCCGAGGCGATTAGAAGTGGCAGGTAGCTAACTTATACCGTTATAGGTATTTACTTTTATATTACTCTACGCACATTCACGGCGTTTTCAAGAGCCATAACCTAAATTTACACGTTATTTATTAGTTTATGAACATTTCAAAAACGGCTTATAAACGAATAATTTACTCTATTCTAAAACTTCAAAAGCTGGGAAAGCTTCGGATATCTCCTCAATTTTTTTTATTTATATTTAGGTTTAAGCTCAATGGAGTTCATATATAGCTAAAGTTGCGGCTAGTCGTCCCGATGAAATACAAACGATACTGGGCATAGAAATCTAACCGTTTATTAATAGTTTCTCAGTCGTTACACGGGTTTAAATTTTCTCTCTATCTTTTGATTAAACTTCCCGAAGTGATAAACCATCCTATAAAGGTATTTAATTTAGGTTTATTTACAAATATTATTCGGATTTATGTCAATTCAACGTATAGAAAGGAATTACATACTCGTTAGTAGGAATTTAGCTGTTCTAAAGCACGTATATTTACGTTTTTAATAAGCTCATTCACCTTCAACACATGTTAGGGATTCATTTTTATAGTCTTTCACAATAACAAAAAACAAAAGATTATATTTTACCAAAAACGGAGGTTGTATTGAAAAAAAAAGGTGGAGTACTAATGGTATAGAAAGTTAGGTGTAAGAGGGAAAGTTTTATATTTCTGGGGGGGGGCCTATAGAACTAAGTATAACAAAGGCGGCAGGAAGGCTAGTATCAATGATTTTTACATAGCTGCAAATCGTTCGATGGTTGGAACCTTTTACATGATGTTACAATACTATGAGCTACTTCAGAGAGGTTGTTATACACCTGCCATACCGTTTTGATTCACGAATACCTTTATCGCCTTTTATGCCATGCCGTAAAGGTAGGAGTAGTGAGGGGGTTAAGCTGAAGGTAATGTTATAGACTGATGCCTAAGCTAAGAGTTACTATGGATTTTACTCTAATGGTTGCCATCCATGTTCTTACAGTACTCTAAAGCCGCTTAGAAGCTGCACAGAAGCATGCTCTCACCTGTTACATAACCGGGTTACCCCTTTTTCTGTAACTTTACCACAGCTTCTTAGCAGGCGTTATCCTATTGTTTCGTAATCGAGGATTATAGACAGTATCCTAACAACTTGAGCGGCAACTCAGGCCTAGTTCTTTTATACGTAACCTACGAATGATACCAACGCGACTTCCGCACCGCTCCATACTAAAAACCGCGTCGAATCACCTGAAGATAATAACGACATTTAAAACTCCTTTAACTCCAATTACAAAACAAACGATTAACTTGATAATAGTAACTATTAACAAACGAAATATAAACCCCTCAGCTGACTAATAAAATTACCCGACGTTAAATTAAGTTTCACAGTATAAAAAGTCATAATATTATGTAAATTACGTTAAAATAAAAGGTTTTTTGATATAAGAAATTACGTTCATGTTATTTTTCATTAATGAAAAAGAATAACAAGATCTTTTTATAAAAGTGATTGTGCCTACAGCGACGAATAGTGGTAATAACAACTCCAACGTCTTTATAATAATGTTTCGTGCCTATTATTATAACTTTAACGCGAAAGAAGCCTTTATGACTTGGATTATAAGCTTGAAGTAAAAGTTTTGTAAACGGGTTTAAGTTTTTTTAACGTTTGAAAAACTTCATTAACCGAAATAGGTAATATATTCAAAGAATCCGCTATTAAACTCACTATCGTCGAAAAATTCATCAATGATTTCCTCATATACGCGTTGCCTATTTCCGATATATCCAAATAATAACGAATAAATGTTTTGCATTTAACTTATTAATGAACAATTTCATAAAGCCTGTATTCAATATAATAATATTGACGTAAATCAAACTAATAAAACTAATAATGGTGGTGCTATCGATAGCGCGGTTAATGGTAACAATAAACCAGTCTATAAAAATTCGAAAAATGTTATTAAGATAAGTTTAAACGTGTTAATAATAGGAATCAAACGATATATTATCTGAGTTAATTGATTTGAATTCTCATGCCAAAGAGACTTTAACATATATTTATGATACAACGAAAATAGTTATTGAATTCAAATTTAGTTTTTAAATCCCATTAAATGCATAAACAATTCCGATACAAAAACCAACACTGGTTTTAACCTTATTGTAGCCAACAACCTTATCGACCTTTATAAGGAAAAAACTTAATTCCAATATATAGTCTCGTGTAAAAATGAAAAATATTTTTATCTGACCCGATGAATTACCTACAACTTATATATGACTTTTTGTTAGAACAGCTGTCAATTACGGTACAGTTAAGTCAACTATACTGACAGTAAGTTGATTGTAATGACTTCAAGTTGACTGTAATTTGTGAGATTGACTGTATTAACTACAAATGAAGTACCGTAGGTGCACACATCCGATTAGGGTACGAGCCAAGCAATTAGTCATACTAATCAGTGTTCAGACCGGCTCTTGATCTCGTAAACAAAGAAGTAACAAATCACCACATTTGTTGGAATATATCAATTAGTTCGATTACTATTCGAATGAACCATATTGCGAAAATAATGGCTGATCAAAACTAATTACTTCCTTTTAAGTTAAATACAGATAAGCTAGGTAGAAGAAGAATACATTTTTGGGTTGTTACGCTTTGTTTAGGCAAGTTAAAGAAAGGATTCTTGCGAAGTGCCCCTAGAATCTGTATAGTTATTTGCGGCAGTAATTAGGGAGAGTTTAGCAACTATGCAGTTGTTCGCGGCAATCTATAAGTAGCAACGGTATCTCTTTGATTGAAAACACTAAAGAGTATTCAGTAAACTAATCTTATAGAAAAAGTGTTAATATTAACCATCTAAAATTATCAAAATCGTTGAGTTACCAAAGTTAACAAACGGATAAATCACTATGATAATTGCAGATACTACTATCCCAAATTTCAAATCGAAAGAAATGATGAAGTCCCCTGACCTTGACTTACAAACAATAATTTGGACAGAAAATAGTATAAAATTTACCTTTTTACATCGAACTTTTCTCCTTATACTATTTTGATCCTTTACTTTACTCCTTCATCATCGAGATAACTATTAAAAAAGTCAAGATTGATATAGTTTAGGACCCTATTAGGAAAGAAGTAACTAAAAGCTTCAGATTTACATTATTCATTTGATTTAATAACAACCTCTAATTCAAGAACATCAACGATGAATCCAACCCCAAACACCAACTAATTACATTAGATACTTTATCCTCAAATTAGACTTAACTGAATGCGATTAATGAATCAACGCGTTTGACGACCTTTTTGGGTAGTTTAATGAATAAACTTCGGGATGTGAAAAGAGGTAGATAGGCAAGTTAAAACTGGACTAAAGGATAAGCTATATAAATAATGAGTTCATCTATTAACAAAGAAAGGGAAAGAGGGTAATTTGGTAAACTTTAATTACAAATGCGTAATAGATGAAGACTTTTAGTGGATATATAAGGGGGAAAGTAAAAGTATTACTAGTCCTAACATCCCTTAATGCACTTATACACGTTTGTAACGTTTCGCCCAAGTTTAGATAATTTCCTCAAACTATTTTGCTTAAGGATACCAAGCTGTAAGATTCCCTAGCAACGTAGCTAGCGACTATATGAAGTAAATTAATCTACATATGACAAATCCTTAAGTTTACGGCCAATATGAAGTCCGCTTGTTAATTAAAAGGAAACTTTGGAAAGCCCTTTAATACCAATATAATTATCATCAAGTTTATAGTAATACTAAAGTTTTAGTTCTAGTAAGTTCACTAATTTAATCAGTTATATGGAAGGGGTAGCTTTGCATGCAATTTTATTATAGATACGACTATTGACTTGATCTCTCTATATTTTTACAAAGGTCATTATCCTACTTACTAATACCAAAGTTAACTACAATATTACCCGTCGAGAAATTTAGAGGGTATATACGACCAATACATCACTTTTCCCCTCTAGATATTCCTATGTTGGATACAGATTACACAGTAATCACGATTTTGATTAAGATTTTAGGAGGAAAAGAAAAATATTACTATAAGTTATACAATATTTTCGATACTAAGTTGCGACTGTTCTTTAACATCTGTCTCTAAATAAGAACGAAATTATCTGATTTCTACTCTTAATTTCCTAGTATCATTGCCAGTTACGTTGATGATTATTACCTTTGGTATTAAATGAATAACTTATTGTTTTAAAAGATTTGAGACAGTTGTGAAAATGATTCTAACTACGATAAATATTTTGTTTAGTAATATATAAATTGGAATATCATTGAGTTCTTTAATATATTGGATTATAAACAGTTTTCGAAAAACCAAATGGATTATTGGATTTAGATTATTAATAGGCTGAAGTTTTGCCAATAATCCATGAGGGATATGTGAATTGACGAAGGTATATTACGATAGTAAGTCCTTTAGGCTGTCACGGACTATAAAGGAGTTTCAATATCCTTTATAGTGCCTTAAAGCTATCTACAAAGGTTTTTTTCTTTGGATTTTTGTGTTTTCTCTCTCGCAATGGTGATGGTACATATTCCGAGCTCAATTAATATATATACATAAGTTTAATATTTTAACGACGACGATGAAGATTTCGCCTATAAATATTATATCGACTGTAAATATGGCAGGCCAAGGTAATACGATTGTCGGTAAGGTCTCAAGCCTATAATATTCACGTGAACATAAGGTCTTTGAAGAGTAATCAGAAAGATTGGTAATTGTAGTATAAAAGATGATAATAAGAAGAAGAATCCAAAGGTGTACGTTACAGGTAAGGGATTATAAGCCCTCGCCCAGAGTGTACCTCTATGCCATACCTGCTTCTAGACCACTCCACGCATGAAAGTGTAATCTGCAGCGTGTCACGTTATCATATACTCTGCAAGAGTACAGCCTATAGCATGACACGTGATTGTGTCATGCTACAGGAGTATACCTTACAACGTAATGTACTACCACCTAAATATACTATCTATGAAGGTATATAATAATATCCACAACAATGAATACGGAAATAACTTAGAAGCTTTACCTTCAACTCAAATAAGGAGGAGAATAGTACTCTTTTTAATTTTTTTAATTAGCTACGAAAATTTCGTTCAAACACTATAAAATGTTGAATTGACTGCAAATAAGGTTGTTGGTCAAAATTCCATATCGATTCTGAACATGAATTGAAGCAAATAATGTATTATATTTAGTTTCTCTTTATCTTTATATGGTAATATATTCAATGCTTTATAGATTTCAAATATACGAAGTCCTAAAATTAAGAGAATGGGTATAATGTCATCACTTAGTATAAAACTACTGGCTATAGTATCAAAGTCACGTAATGATTAGCTAACCACCCTTTATTATACCATTTCATAGGTAAAACTCTTCATTATCATTATAAAGATAAATACCTTAGCCTTATTTTTTTCACCATCGGAAAACGTTATGCGAAGTAAATTCTTTTAGTTATTATGCTATATATTGAAGTAACGCTGTATTCAATTAGATGATATTTGTAGTACTTCATATTATGAAGAGATAGTACTATTATTATAGAAGTTGATAATGACGATGTCAGGAAAGTAAAAGTTGAATTTTTCTTTTAGAAATGACCCTTTTAATCAGGATCTACAACTAAAATAACATTAGTTAGGCGTATTATCTTTTAAATTTAAAAATACTTTGCAAATTTTTTTCTTCATCTTGATACATAGAGAATTTCTACATTAATATAGATATTGAAATTTACGAAGTGATTAATGTTAAAGGTTAAAGGTTTTTATTTGATTTTAAATATGGATATTTGTAATTTCATCTTTAGAACCTAAATGTAATAATGTTGAGCCTAACCGAGTTAAAACTATGTTAATTATATCAATAGTTTAATCATCTATTGAATGAAAGGTTATATAAAGTCTTCTAAGCAATTGTCCATAAAGATGTGAACTTGTTAACGTTGGCGATAATTGAATAGCTTTGCGATTTCTGCTAAATACACTTCCATACCCCCCTTAGGTTTAATTTTATAACAAAAATGAATGAAAATGTTTACTTTGAAGTTTTTGTCATTGTATTTTATTTGGATGATAAATTTGTACTTTGCTTCATTCAATCTGTAAAAGCAGTTGGCGACTTTGAATTCCTTGAAAATATTACGTTAAAAGAAATATAAAAGGTATTATATGTCCTATAAATGAATAAGTACCTAGGACCTTAAGATGTGTTCATTTAAAACATCGATACTAACTTTGTTGCAATTAAATTTTAAATTGATGTTGATTCGATAGAGTTGTCGTTTGTATAGATTCCCGTTAAATATCGTGAGGGTTTTAGTAGAGTCTCTTAGTGTTACGTTCTTTTTCAAAAGGGTTTATCATTTCCTTTAATTAAAGATTAGTAGTTTTATAACTTTACAAGTACAGTTGTAGATGATTGTAGAAGTCTTTAACATTATTATTGGTCCTAATTGTTTTGTATTGGATTTACTGATATTAAAAGTGAACCTACATATAAATATTGAATTTTCATTATCATTCACTATTTCAGAGCAGGTTATAATATATAAAAAAAGCTTGAACGAATTTAGGAAAGAATAGTTACGTAGCCATTTTAATAACTTATTAAATATTAGGAACGTATTATCAATAATAAACATGTGATACCATGGATTTTTAAAATAGATTCCTTATATTGAGAGATCTCGTCAAATAGAATGAACCCTATACAACATTAAGTATCAGTAACCTAGACGTGGTAATTAAAACCATTAACGGTTTCATTACTTTACAAATCACATTTATATAACTGTATAGAAGATTTTTCGACTTCGATACAAAATTCGAAGTTGAAAATCTTTGCGACGAGCGACTTAGTTAACATTACCCTTCTGACCCGATTATTGATAAGTTGATTGAACGTCGACAGCGTAAAAGACTTCCTAGGGGGTGATTATACATTGAAAAGAAGGATGAAAACGAGGATTATTTACCTGGTAAGGTATGAACAATGGCTCAAGTATTTTAGAAGTAGAAGTTTAATAGAGATTTCGCTTTTAAGTTACAAGCTAAAATTATTATGAAGATACCAGGTAAGTTATTTTAAAAAAGAAATCTAGTTGAAATTGATGGATTTTTTATATGTAGAGTTGTTTAACTTGTATATTTGGTATAATTTTAAGGGTTAGACGTAACAATCTTGAAATCGAGGATATTTTACGAGGTTGCGATTAAGACTACAAACCGATTTTACGAAAATTTAAAGTTCATTGTCTAAAGATATGGTAATAAACGCAAAATCTGAATACTGGTTTAATCATTTATAATTATGAAAATCAAATCGCGTTTAATCATCGTAATTGTTTCCAGTTTAACTATTGGTGTAAAAAATAAGTTTACCTTTAATGGCTATAACATGTTAACGTATACATAATTCGTTACTGTTTTACAATGGATTTTATTATTTGAATTACTGAAAGATTGAAAGAATTAGTTTTATACTAGAATGGTGATAAGAAATGTTAAATCTTGATGGATATTGGTCAAAGCATGTGTTTCTTAATTTTATATGTATCAAAAGTATTTTGAAAATAGGTTAGGTACAAGGACGTTGATATTAATTTTTGATTGATTAATTTTGTAAGTTGACAACTTTGGTATAGGTAGTATGTAAACTAATACTATAATCTTTTTTTTTAAAAAAAAACTATAGATTTGTAGTAGTAAAATAACGCGTAATCAAGATGTTAGGTTTCTTAAAATGTAAGCCAATTAAAATGTTGGCTAAAGGTATATGATTTAATGTTAACGAATTTTTCATCTGAATTTATAATGTTGATAATACCCGTAGTATATATTTGAATTTACGTTAATGAACGCAAGTTACGAATTTGATGAAGGTTGGTAAAAATGAGAATATTAAAATATAACTATATTGAAAATAAAGAAATCAAATGGTTTATATCATTACGTGTCATCAATTTGAGGTATATTATCATTTTTTGATATCTATATAAATTTAAAGCTTTTGAAATAAGAATTTGAATAGATTAAATGAATTTTGTCAGTGGTAAATTGAGAATTGAGGAATAGGTATTGAAATTGTATTTATAGAAACAACCACAGCAAAGTAAATAATTTTTACGGACGGTTTATTTTCGAACAACATTTCTTTTATATTATAAATCAATTTCTTTTATAATGTTTGTTAGCGAGAAAAGGGTTGATGCTTAATTTACGATTATTAGAAATTTCTTATATTGTATATTCATCAAATGTAAACGTATACTACAAAATTTATTGGTATTGAAGGCTTATGGAATAATAGAAGGTTTTGATATTGGAATTGTTGGAATAGTATCACATGCAGTGAAGTAGGTCAACTTTACTTACATTAAAGTTGACTATACTGAAATGCAAGTGGAGTGTATCTCTTTGTAGAGACTTACCGCATTGGGTGTAAGTCGAGTGCAGTACGCTGCATATCACTCTTGGGTATGGGCCAAGCAATTGGCCATACAAATTACAGTGCAGACCGGCTAGCGGTCTGCCAAACCTAGAACAATACATCCACTCTCTGACCAATGTAATACTACTGTTATTTCGAAGACTAATAGAATCGATAACGTTGCAACGTTTAAGGCCTACCAACAGGTATGGTAATTGACGGAAAGTTAAGTATTATTATTAAATATTTGGGATTATTTTAGATACTTGGAGTTATATGTACAAATTTCCTAAGCTTATACGACTGTTTATTGAAGTTAGTACGATTATTACAAATAGTTGGGTAAAAAATGAAATGGGGTTAAAAAAGGTATACGAAACCTGAGAAATTGATTTATTTAGGTAAATTAATCGTGAAAATAAACCCGTTAACGTTATAATTAAGATTAAGTTTCATAAACTTTTAGAAAGACTTGTAAATAGCAATATACTGACCGTATAACCCGAAAATTGCGTGGATCGTTTAATATTTGACGTAAAAAAACAGGGATTCCTTAGTATATCGGAAAACAATTAAGGTAGCGGTTGAGGTAATAATTTGTAAGAAAAGTACGTTAAGATTTATTAGTCAAATATATGTACTTGGTAGCGTATAAGTTTGTAATGTGAATAAATCTATGGTGAAAGACTTGTATATCGGAGTCGATACAGCCGGGATTCAGGACCATAGGAAAAAGGGCCATAATTAGAATGATGTTAAGTGCGAAATAGGTTCAAATTGACTAGCAACTAGCATATTAAGGAAAGAGGGCGTTTAGGACGTACCATAAATTCGTGGTTGCCTACATTAGCATATGTAGGCACAAAAACAAAAATTCGCTAGTATTGAAACAGAAGTTCATTACAGTATAGATACGTTAATTATATTGATAGTAAATTGATTATATTGACTGCCAGTTTACTGTAGTTTTTGTAATTAAATGTATTGATCGCAAATTTAATACAGTAGGTAACCACTTCAGATTAAGGTATGGTCTAAGGAAATAGCCATACAAATAAGTATGTAGACTGACTAGCGGTCAGCCACACTTAAAAGTAACACATTACGACTTTCAATGCAATATAACAATTACTTTAACTACTATTCGAATCAACTACTTTGCAAAGAAAAAATCATACCAACACTCTCCGTTGAGACGAAAATTACTTTGTAGTTTTATTTAATTTATTATTATTTTCATAAATATAAGTTCTTGATATTACAACATTATTAAGAAATAATTAAACTAACAATTATGATTACCACATATTTATATTTCACTTTAACGACTTAACGAAGTTACCATATATATTACCGTAATCGGAACACTTTAAATCCTTTATAACCTATTTAAACATAGATTTTGATAAATATCAATACCGGTTTCAAACTTTTATTATTTATGCTGATAGGCCTATCGAGATAGGCCTTTAGATGTTGCAACGTTGTTGATTTCAATCGGACGAAGTAACAGTAGAATTGCATGGTTAAGTAGTCGATATATTGATCTGAGTTTGGCAAACCACTAGCTGGTTTACACAATCATTTAAATGACGAATTGCTTAGCCTTTGCTATGATGTAAATTGGGTACATACTAAAATAAAACTTTCAGTAATCCCATAAAACAATATACTGAACTTTGAATCAGTACATGCAACTTATATTGACTGACTACACTTTAATTATTCCAGTTTAAACAATTACTTATTTATAATATAACTGTTGGAAGCGTCGGTATATATATCAAAACTATTGACAAATCTTTATCAAACTTTTTTAAGGACATTGAGATTAACCGCCTAAAAGTCTTAAAAATTACGAAGTCGGCAAGTTAGTAAACGATTAAATCAATACTACTATTATGGATATTTTTACTAAAAGTTTTAAATCGTGAAACCGATTCAATCCTTTAATATTCAACTTTAAATACCAAATTTAATAGTAAACCTACAACATTTCCCTTTAAAACATTTTTTCTTTCTATTGTAACTCTTCATTCTAATTACGATAAGTTTAAAACGCTTCGCAATCAATATCGTTAGGAACCTTATTATGAAGGAAATGATTATAAAATTCGGGATTACCTTGAAAAGTATGAAGATGAAAAGTATTAGTTTAATAAACCTAAAAAAAATCCTTAGTCAAATACTTGGTTAACTTCATCGGCATTTATAATTTTGATTTTAAATTTACCTTAACTGGTCGATGCTTAAAAGCTTACGATCACTTTTCAAAATTCCTTCAAAAATTGAATCTAAATATGTGAAAAATGGTAACTGAATAGGTTAAGGTTAGGCTATAAACTAAACTCGTTAACTGTGGCTTCAACCGTTGTATAAAAAAAGAGAAAAAAAATGTAAATTAATAAACTTATTTTATGAATACCCCACCAATGAAACCCCCTAATAAATCTTCAAAGTTAAGGGCAAAGGTATTACTAATGATAGTATTTTCAATGTCATTATATGCGTTCGTGAAAACCTATTCAAACCTAAATAGGTTTTTTAAACCCCTTTACCTAAAAATAAGGGTTAAATATTATTAACCATAAGGAATTAATTAACCTATATGTTACAAACCTTCAAGTTCATTAATTAATTAGATAGGAAACTTGACGTACCCTTCAATATCAAAAGGAATATTACTTAACCCCCCGCGGCGAAAACATTTATATCCTTTCCCCCTAAGCTCCTAAATACGTCCAGGTTTTGCAGCCAAATTAAAAAAAAAGAAAAGGCTTTACTTGTATTCTCATTATAGGCAGAAATATTGAATTTTTATCTTCAAACCTAGCCAAATTCACTTATTTCACCTAATAATACTAGCTTTAGTATTAGTCGAAGGATTTAAAAGGTTCCTAAGACCAGTAAATTACCTTTTTCCTTAGAAAAAACTTATAGTAAATGCGAATTACGCGGTAATTACCACGTTTATTAAAATTTAAAAGAAAAAGAAAAGGTTTAAAAGTAAACTATATAATCTCCTTAGCGTTAAGTTACGCCTATTTTCTAATATTTATCGCTAAATAAGGGTTAATCTTATGGTTCAAACTACGATGTTAAGTTAAGTATTTGCTAAATAGAGTTTAATATTAATATACAAGCGGAAGACTTGAAAAGGCTACATCAGTCCTTTATATAGAGCTTATAGGCATGGTCGGTACCCAACCCATTACGTGCCTTCGCACGTGCTGCATATGTATCGCGCCCGGATTGGGCTCAGGCTGGGTATTACGTATCACGTTACATACATAGTTACGTAACACATAACTTTTATAGCTAATAACCTAAGTCCATAATATACCCCTCTTTTTATCAAACGCCAAAAGGTCCGTAATATACTATTAACTAAACGTAGGATATAGGCCTTACCCGCCTAATACGCGGGTTAGGTGCGAGCCGAACGCAGGCTTATAACGCGCCTTTTAACGTTCCGTATAATGTATCGGCTGGTTGAACCCCAGGCTGTCGATGCCGTATGACACGCCCTTTAACGTGTCGTGTAACGTATAGTTCTACCGATTCCGATCCACCTTTATCTATAAATACGAACTTTACCATAACCCCCTAAAACCCCCTTTCTTCTTTTAACTTATTAATTGTCTTTTAATAACTTTTATTATAACGTACACTTTACAACTACTATACTATAATCACCAATTTCTTCTTTTTTTTTTAAACCTTTAATTACTTGTTAACTTTTTATTAATTATTAGCTTTCTCCCTATCGACATAATCAATATTTATAATGGTTCAAATTGAATTATACCGCAGTAAACGCCTTGAGTAAAAATAATTAGTCACTTCATAGAATATATCGCCTTACTTAATATAAATACCCTGTTGTTACTTATATATTATAAACTCTTCGCGTTGTAAATGACCTACTTATTCTCAATGATAACGAAGATCAAAGCAAGCTCCTTTTATTATAAGTAAAAATATATATATATATTCTATATCAATCGTTTCCTTAACTTTGGAGGTACCTTCACCTACGTTATTATTTATCGAATATAAACATATCGTATATACATGAGGATTTAAAATGGAGTAAACTTGAAAAATTCATTTAATAAAATTTTTAATCGTAAATTAACCCCTTTTATAATATATTTAAAAGATACATCTACTTATACCTTCGTTTAGCTTACGAATCTTAGGAAAATAATTAGTCGCAGTCTTCAAAAATAAATCTTATATCTTATTTTTCATTTGTAAATAATAAAGGGATATCCCGGATTTCAAACCCGTTTTTACTGCATAATTTTCCGAACTAGTTAATTAGTTTCTTTGTTTTCGAAATATTACTCGAGCTTAACGAATCTCAAATGTTTCAGCAATAAAAGCTATCACCCCTTTCATTATACGTTTCCGTTGCCTTTTCCGCTAGGGTACGTTATCGTATAACACTACTTTATTACTATCAAACGTTTCGCCTATTTATCTTAATAGGATTTTTTGAGTAAACTATTTATTGATAAAAAATAAATTTACACCGGTCATTTTTCAATTTTTGTCAAATACCCTCCCGTAAGTTTAACCCTAACAGCTGAATTAATATAGCTATATAATCTATATTAATTATAATTAATATAGGCTACAGCTTATTAAACGTGGCTAATAACGTCCAGTACCTAACTATAAAATCTTTTCTTCTTTTTATATTCGTTTTGTTAACCTTTCTTAAAAAAGAGTTAACCGCATAGACCAAAAAAGGGCGGATAATCATATCTGGGTCAACCTCGTCGCTCGGATATAAACTAATATTTTATAGTTTTTGATATCCCGTTTAAAAGGTCGTTTTTTCTGCCTCGCCCCGCATTAGTTTTCATCGTCAGCCTCCCTTAATATTCGTCCTGTTTACAGTTACCCGTTATCGTCGATGTCATCCAATAGCTGCGTCGCCTTTAATTAATCACCCTTATCGATGTTAATTAACGCCCGCTCCGCCCCAAATTATTCGCACTTATTACTTTTTTTTAACATCCGAAACAAATTATAATAATGTTTCTAATGATAACGGCGTTATCAATAGGAAAACCTCAATGAGAATAAGAATGACGAATAGGTAAAGTTGACTAAGTCGTGGGAAAAGTCGTTGGACGGCTGGCTATATATTCGAAAAAGAAAGAAAATATATACATCCCCCAACCTATCGTATTTTATTCTGATAGTAATAATTTTTTCTTCAAAAATATTGTATTATTACCAAGGATAAAGCAAGTCGCTCCGTATAGATTACTTAATACGTGCCCGACGCCAACGTCGAAATACCTAGTTATTATGAAACTGTGCGTTATCTTATAGCATTTCAAACTTATTTAAAGCTATTATATATTAGTATTTTTCTAATATTTTAACTCCGGCTTATCATAACCTTTGTACTTCATTAAAAATATCGGATACCGCTTTACCCCGTTTTTATAACGAAAACATATTAAATTTCAAATTCTTTGTATATACTTTTCTTCATATCGTCAACGACAAAAATTAGGATCTAGTAAATATTAGATAAAACTCACGAGAAAAAGTGTTTTATATTATTTTACTTAACCGAATAAACGTAAAATACAAGCTATATTTTGAAAAAAAAATATTCAATACAATATTTAACGAAATCGAAATATTAACGACCCTTTATGAATTATAAAGTTAAGCGAGTTTTTTATTCGAATGGTCAAATTCAGTACTATGTAAGACAAGTTAAACTTAATCATTTAATTTTTATCGTTTCGCCGGACGTCATTGACGGTTTATCATTATCTTTATTTATTATTAGATATATATTATCATTGCTCAAGTTAGTTCCGTACCTTGAAGTAAATATACTAAAAATACGATGGCTTATTTCGATGAATCAGTTGATAACTTTATATATTTATTTACTTTAGGGATAAAGAAAATTTCGCACCTATTGATTAATCGGTTTGTATTAAAATAGATAAATATAATATCTAACTTTATTTCTAAATGACGGCGACTATTCGTAAATACATTAAATCTTTGAATTTATAAGTTTAATACCGTAATTTATTTATAAGTAACACGTCGTCAATAAATGTTATATGACTTTTATTAAAATGTATAAGGTGGTTTAAGATACGTTTACCTCATTCGAATCGTGGTTGCTAATAATGAAAGCCGAAAATCTATAAAATTTCGACTATTTATTCCGAAAGCGTTTCACTCACGTATTGGCGGTTATAAACCATACAGCTTCGAGCTAGATAAATCTAACAAAGCGGTTTGTGAAAACGAATAAATACTGCGGACCGTTATCGGCAGCTAATAAGTCTATTATAGAAGCGACGAAAATATCAAACGAATATCGATTTAAAATAAAAAAGTGTTTAAAAAACGTTATCATAAAGTACGACGAGATTTTGTACCGTTACAATACGTTTATATTCGATATAGGCATCGAATATTTAGGACTATTTCCTTTTGATAAACATTTCGTTGAAAGATTCGAAATAAAACGGTTTTATCCAGATAAAATATAATAATGAGTCGTAAGTCTGTCATAAGATCCTTGTCGTTAATAATTCCTTGTCGGTAGCTATAATTGGTTATGGTAACGTAACGCGTTTTTCGGATTAATTTTATAATTCGTAATTTATATAGAATGTTTTACCTTAATAGAAAAGCGTTTAGCGCCTTCGGAAACCACTAATAGGTAGATTACGTATAACGTATTTTTCGCATCTATTTAGTTTGAAAATTTCGCAGAGGTATTCGGCCCTAAAGTAACGTAATTACTCAACGTTAACGAAATTAGCGGGTTGAATGCGGGACGGACCCGCGGTAATATCATAACCATTGGTATCCCGATATCCATCAGAGTTATTACGATTAACAATACGGATGCGGGCCGGGCCTAGAGGGATCCCGTTTATACCGATATCCCGGAAACCTCTGGATTTCCATCGGGGAATATATTACCCCAATTTAGTAACCAGTCTTCATTTTAATAAATTTATCCGTATATCCCGTTATAATGTACGTTCCTACAATATATAAATCCATTACTATTATATTTAATATGGTAATAGAAATTTGTTAAGAACTGAGGCGCTGCGTTTCTTACGTTCTTGTTCATTTTGGAATTTCCGTCTTAATCTATTTGGTAGGCGTTGTGGGTTACATGCTGATATCATAAATAGTATTTGAAAAATATAAAAAAAATATTCCAATCCCCTATAATATATTAAAATCGTAAACGGGGTGCGAACAATACGTAATTCCAAGGATTACACCTTTGAATAGAATACTACCGCGAAAAGCTCCCTGTCATACATAATGTAATTTCGTTTCGCGTCCGTTAATCGTGCGGAACAATAATTTATTAGCTTTAAAATACCATTTTTGTCGTTTTTCATTGATTATCTCTTTAAGATTTTTCTGAGGAATTTATTTTTACTATCTTTTACCAATTTAGGTCGTAATATGTTGAAATCAGGGCTACAACAAAGATATTTTGAACGTTTGGAATATATGATCCCTCCGATTTTTTTACCTTTAACGAATTTCTCATTTCACGAATCTAATAAAATAATCCGTTAAATGAGAAAATTAAGAAAACTTTAAAAACTTTCAACTTATCGAATAATACGTAAAAACTCATATTCATATATTACCCGGACTTTCTTAGGCTCGTCCCAAATACCTACGTTAACCGTTACAATATAACCCAGGTATTTTATATATTCAATTGCGAAGTTATACTTTTTCAGTTGAGATTTAACCTGAGATTACCAAGGTATCTTGAAGCTACCCGAATTTTCATTACATAATCCTGTATAATATCAGGCAAAAAGACAAAGAAGTCTTTTTGGTGAGTTGTAATAAAATCATTCAAAATATTTTCCATTATAGGATTAATATACCGTTAAAACGTTGTCGGCGTTTTCTTTAACCCGAAAAAGGTAATTCATTACTTAAATATCCTGAAACGTATTCGAAAAGCCATTAACCATTGCTATTTAGGTATAACCTGAATACAATAAAAGGCCTTTCAAATATCCAACTTCGTAAGTTACATCGGTTTCGATAACGTATGTATAGTTTCCTTAATTAAAGGCTAGGAAAAGCCATCTTATTCGGTAATTTTCTTTAATACCCGGTAGTTGATATAAAACTACTATCTTACCCCCGGTTTAGAAATTAGCAATACCGGCGCCGCGGCCGATAAGAAACTCGTACAAACCTAAACCTTATTTATCAATTTCGTAACCTAACAACTAAACTTGAAAAGTTAATTTTGTAATATATAATATAGTTGTCCTTATAATATTTTTAGAAGCAATCCATTCTCGTTCGACTTAATATAAATCTGATAGTCGAGTTTCCCCTTATATAGAGGTAAAGCCTTTACCTTATCTTTTTCAAATAGGTTACGAAACTTTATCAATTCAAGTGAGAAATGTAACGAATTCTTATCCCCTTTTGTAATATTCGGCGCCGTCGATTAAAAAATCCGCTTTATTTTGCGAAGGCTTGTAATAAAATCTAATTATAACTAAACACACGTACGTTATGCTATCTATTAAAAATGGGTTGTAAAACTAATAAAAACCGATCTTAAAACGGTTTGTATATCTCTAGACCTAAGTTATATTATGATTATATCGACAGCTAATCTTTTTAAATTGTAAATTACCAAACGATTATCGTTAACGATTTATATCAATGGATAGTAGCGTATCCAAAGTATTTCAAAAATCATATCCCGCGTTTTTCCTGGAATAATATATAGTAACATCAAGTTCAACTATTTATTGACATCTATACGAAATTTGGCGATTTGAGTAATACGCGTATTTCTCCGCAACCCTAATATTGTACCCATATTTCGAGGATGTAATAACCGAATTTACTTTATCTTTAACCTTTATACCAAAGTCTCGTTTACAACATAATGGTCATTATAGCCTAAATAAATTAAAATTTTCAATAAAGTAGTGTTATTAAAAAGTATAAAGATAAAAAAAAATTTATTAATAAGTATTTCAATTAAAATAAACTCCATTTCATTCGATTTTGTAACTAGGCTGTAAGGGTTACGTGATTTTTAAATAAAATATTTTGTAGGAGTTCAACTTCCTCTGTCGTCATTAATGAAGAAATTTTATATTTCTTTTTGACATAAACCATATATTCATACGTCGAAAGTAATGTCGAGCGGAATTTATAATTATGTTAATAATTATTTGTCGAATCATGACGTAGGTAACACCTCGTAATTTACCTAATCCGACGTTCTTTTATCGTTATTTAAGTCGTTTTACATCTATAGTATTATAATTATACCAAACTAGTTTACTAAAATAATTGGTTGCGATTACCGCGACCCCTTCATGAGGATACTTAAAAGTCGTAAATTTCTGTTATAACTATATTTCTATTCGTCCGTTATACTTATATATGTCCCGATAATTTTCGATCTAAACTTCGTTTTAAATTCAAGAATTTTAACATATCAGCGAGTTCGCAGTACCTAGTTAGGCTCGCGATATAGTTGACTCAACTAACACCTACCAAAATAAATTTGTTGCGAATATATAGGGATATGCGAAAACGCAAGTAATTGCACTTTACGGCTGAAAGCCAGTTTAATCCTCCCGATTAGTCCAGTAATATTTCTAATTTAATGGCAAATAATACTAATAGATCGTTGTCGTCTATAATAAATTCTTTTAATTCGACTAAGGCCTTATCCGCGAGATAAAGATCGTCGAAAGTAACCTTGATATAATCAAAAAACTTGTTTATATCGTATATACCTTGGTATTTACCGGCTTTATAATACGTCGTAACAACTTAATTTACCGGTAATATATAATAACCCTATACATAAAAAACCGTATATCGACTTTTTCCGATTTATATTTTGTTCGCTTTTAGTATAAAATCGGTGGTTTAACGCGTTTCCGCCTGCGTAAAAACAGATTTGTCGAACTACGGTTAGTTGTATCGTTTTCGACTACCTCTAAACGTTAAATGATTAATACGAGTTGCTATTAGATCAGCTTCAAATCATTAAATTTTGACTAAGATTTATGTAACGTCGGATATAGGGTCAATAACGAAATTTATTGCCTTGGTTATTATATTTACTTAATTTTGAACGTGATATAGTTTATAGTATCTTGTAAACGATATATATCGGTTTAAGTCAGTTTGAATGAGGTAGGAAGTGTATTTACAAAGGCGAAGAACTAGGTATTCGTTGACAGCTTATCTTTCCTGAAAACGTTATGGTATAATGCAAGATCATTAATATTTGATATTGATTCGTTTATTATAAACAATATTCCTTCAGAAAAATAAAAGAATATATTCATAATATATTATAGTCTACTTTACGATAATAAGCCAAGTAAGTATTGAATAAATTTTAATATTAAGGTATAAGTTACGAACTCAAAGAGTGTATAGTAGTCTTTCGTACAGGTCTTATAGGTATGGTCAATACCCAAACCGTTTCATGAACTCGCACGTGCTGTATACGAATAGCGCCCGGACTGCGCCCGGGCTAGGTAATGCATATCACGTTACGTACATAGGCATGTAACCTATAGAGTCTATGGCTAATGGCCTGAGTCTATAAAAGTTAAACTACCAGGTTTTTAATCGTTATTTCATAATATCTTTACTGGTTGAGCCGAGTATTATTACCTTCGGTATTTAAATAATTACTTCGTTTCCTGCGAAATATATAGTAATTTTAATAGCTTCTTTGAATACAATATTCGTCTCATACAATATCATACCGAATGAACAATATTTCAAAATATTATATACGGAAATATAAAGAAATACGGAAAGAAAAATAAGTCCTTTGAATTGGATTTTTAATGAATTAAAACTTTGATAATAAGTAATAAGGAATGTGGAATCTGGAAGAGGTATATTCCGTGAATAAGTGTACCCCATGATTAAGGGTAATGAACTTTTTAGTACACCTTGTAATACCTTAACGCCGCCATAAACGGGTTTTTAGCCAATTACGTTTATCATTAATGACCGTAACGACTCAAGTCTAAAACTAGACTAATATATACCTGTAAAATTTACAGTTTAATGACAACGAATAAAATCCCTTTCACGCGTATTATATCGACCGTAAATACGTAAGTTCTGGTAAATAAGGTGAACAGAAAGCCCTAACAGAAAAACGTAACCAAATCACATCCGAAAAAGGGTATTACACTTCTTGAGAATCTTCAAGCTCACTGAATTAATTTACCTTTAACATTGAAAAACATTAGATTGAATATAACGAAAGCTACTATTCAATACGTTATATTATCACCGAACGCGAGTTGAAGTAGGTAATATATTATATGGAAATCCCTTTTGCTTTTGATTAAAATTACGTCGTATAAGTTAAAAACTTTAAAGAAAAAGCGGTGAAAAAACCTAATGTTATTAGCAAATACGAAAATACCAACACCGGCCTAAAAGCAACGTAATAACTAGCCGAATATGTATTCCTATACCGCTAAATAGGTTAAAACCCTTGATTTATACACATTTTGATTATTTACAATCGTCACGCAAAAATAGGCGTTTTAAGAAATTAAACCAAATATTAAGGCAATGCGGTACTTGATAAAACGATATTTGTAATACGTCGCGTTGCGAAAAGATATTAATACGGTCACAAAATTTAATTATACATATATAAATGAAACGAAAGTCGGTTTCAATATTTAAAAAAACTTTTTTTAATCGAATCGAATATTATTATTACTAAAGTGAATTCCATTATTTTTCTCATTGAAAAATTCCTTACCGCTTTCCTCTTTCACCTTAAAATATAAAAAATGTGGAGTAAACGTTAACGTTTAAATTATTGAATCATTTGAAGTTAAAGCTGCTAAAAGATTTTATTCAACCTTAAATAAAGATATCTTTAATTTTATACTGAAAAGTTAAATGTAATGAAATTGAATTTAACGAAATCGGAGCTTCGTTAATTATATTATCAGCTGAACTACCCAACGATTAATAAGCTTTATGATGTTTTAAAAGCAATTATTTACAGAAATATGAATTTATTAACGGTTAAGAAATTTAAACGGCGTTTTAATTACTGATGAATATTCTTTCAGATCCATCCAAAGTTCAAATTTACATCAAAAAATTGAAACATGAATTTTAGAGTTTTTAACAACGTATTTTCCCTAGATGGCAAACTAATACTTCACGTTGTGAACTTCGCCAGAGCTTTTTACGACGCTAACTGATTCAAGATCGTTACGAAGGAACAAACGTAGAAGACATTACGTATTTTATAGATTAACACGTACCTAAGAGCACTAAATTTATTAATATACGCCGATGATACCAACTTTGTTACGACGAATTATTGAATTAATACTAAGTCGATAGGAATTTAAAACAAATAAATCCCTATTTAAATCCACTAAGGCATCAATAAGATCGAAATAGCTTATGATATTTTATGAGAAGCTTACAATAGTTTCATATTGGAAATTAAAAACTTTATAAGTTTAACCATACGGCTTTATATACCGGTAAAAGGCCTTAACAATACTATTAACTTTAACAATGGTGTATTAACTTCAATAATATTCAAGACATATTTACGTATAATAACTAAGTCATTATTATCGCTAAATTTCTATAAACGTATTATGATATATAATAAAGTCTTAAAAAAATAAAAAAATATTGGTATGTCGATAAATAAACAACGCCTTCCATATCAGAAACGGACCTTTAATAATAAATGTATTATCATTACCCCTTTAAAGTAAAATTCTCACGTAACGAAAATCAGGCAAAGAGGATGGGCCGTATATAATATTAAGTATTAATAATATAAAATTAATGATTAAAACTGTTAACAGCTTTATTACTTTCTGAATTACATAGGTTAATCTGTATAGAATACCTCTTAAATATAATTAAATTTATAATTTTCATAACTCCTCGGTCGAGCGGATTGATTAATATGATACTTTTAAGTCGATCATTCAAAATTTAATGAAACGTTAGAGGCTTAGAAGACTACCTAAAAGAAAGATATATACTTAAGAAGAGGAAAGTAACGATTATTATAGGCTTATAAGGGCATTTCAAATGGTGTAGTTGTTTTGAAAGAAGAAATTGAACGGAATAGCATCCTTTAACTTACGTATTAAATGTATTATTCATACATCAGGCAAGCCTTTTAAGAAAAACAATCAAGTAAAGATTGATATTTTTTTATATAAGGGATTGTTTAATTCTTATAATTAACGTAATTTAAAAGTTAAAATGCTATTATCCTTTAGTTAAGGATAACTTACGATGTTAAAGGTAAAACGATGAACCGGATGAATGAAAAGTTACACTTAATTGTTTCAAAATTTGAAAATGAAAGTAGGGATTAAATTTTTACTTTATCGTTTATAATTTAAAAGTTTAATTCAAATTTAGTAATCGTCATTGTTACTAATTTCACTATTGTCGTAAACAATTAATGTACACTTTATAACTGGGATATATCGTAAACGCATACGTAATTTGACACTTATTTTTACAGAATTGTACTATTAAATTCACTTATAAAATCCAAGTATAAATTCCCGGCCGATACGGTAATACGTTACATTAAATCTTTATATGGATTAGCCGAAGTAAACGTTTATCAATTTTTAACTTATTAGGCGTACTTTCAAAACTGATTCGGTATAAAAACTGTTGGTAGGACTTTAGACATTGCAACAATGTCGATTGTATTGGTCGAAGTAACTGTAGTTTTGCGTGGTCCAGTGGTAGATGTATTGTTTTAGGTTGGGCAGACCACTAGCTGGTCTGCGCAGTAATTTGTATGTCTAATTGCTTGGTTGATACCCTAGACAGAATTGGACTCTCTAAAATTTACTGTAAGTAAAGTTGATTGATTTTACTGCAATTGACCTGCTAAAAATAGCAGTCAATATTGTTCTAATACAAACCCCTATTAATTTCACAGGTAAATTGACTTCAATTTCCTCAATTTACATAAGGGTTCCGAGTTTCAACTTTACTAACTTCCGTTCACTAGTTTTTCGCTACAAACTTATACGCAATGGCTTATTGCTATCATTAGCTATCTTAAACAACGTGAATTAAGCTGCCAGCCACTTTAGTTAACCAATGTAGGTTAACTAGCTTATTACTACCCTGGCTACCTCCAATCCTCTACTATTACTATTGCCACTAGCTATATTAAACAACTTGAGTTAGGCTACTTATCATTTTCATTTAACCTACATCAGTTAACTAACCTGCTACTCCTCAATTCCATCATGGTAATTAAAAAAGACGTTATCGCAGCCTTTATTCCCTTAACATTTTTCCAATTTAATAGTATATCTCTATTCGCTGGTACGTAACTTAGCTTTGCCAAATTAACTGTTAACTTAGCTTTCGATGCGTATAATCAGCTTACTGCTGTCTACAAATAGCTTAAAGTTCTTCTTTGGCGACGTTTTTTTCATAGCATTAACGGAATTATATTTTCCATCAATCCATTGAAATTTATGCATCTACCTACTTTTGTAGACTTCACGGAGTGCTATTATATCGATTATGAACCTTTTTAGGCTGGTAGTTCCGAGTTTTAAAAGGTATTCGAATAGGCTTTTCAAGTCGATATAAATTAAAGCTGTGGTAGATAAAATCTTCAGTTACCAGGCAACGATGTTGAATGATTCCCACAATGCTATGCCTATATTGAAGCCGGATATTATGCTGCAGATATTTGCAGCTAGTACACTTCGTGTAATTCTTTTACATTTGAAAGATTTGTAATGACTCAATTTTCCGGTAATGTTAAATTGGGCTTTTTGCCGATTTCCATAAACTAAGATCATTAAAAAGCCGATTTGTAACAACAAGTTAATATTATTTACAAAAGAGGTATTCTTGAACATTATCAAATTAACATTCAATAAGTCGATTGAAACCATGTTAATATCTCGATTTAAATTCCGTATTTACTACTCCAACCCCTAATTTAATCGGTAAAAATATTCATTCGTGACGTCTTATACTTGTACTGTAATTGATAGAACGTAAAATGTTTACGATTAATATAAGCTGGCGATATAGCTACCACAGTCGCCTAATTAAAAATACCGTTAAACGTTAAACACGTCAATCTTATTAATTATAACTAAATCAGAGACCTAGCTCTTTTGGCGAAAACCAAGATGATTATAAACACTAAAAATACGGATTAACGATTCGTTAAAATCGAGTTAATTGTTTTTTGCTAAAGTTGCAATAGGGTTACAAGTACATAATTTTAAGTCCTTAATATCTCGCTATTACGATGTTATAAAGCCAGCCGTTTCAACTATAATAGTATCGTCAGTTTTTATACCCACTAGGCCGAAGTATTTTTCTTACTTTACCAGTAAATCTAAGTTGTAAGTCGAAAAGCGTATACCCAATCGTAACATAAAGTACAAATAATATATTAAAAACTAACGAACGCCATTTTTACTTAGTTTTTATAATAACCTGCAATATTGTATTGTTTTCCCCGAAAGGAATTTACTATGTAATCTCTATAATATTTCCGGTAACACTATTCGTGATTAATAAATAGCTAACTGCTAATATATTTACGTTATATCATGGATATTAGTGGGAAACTTCCAATTGGTCTTAGAAAACAAACTTATTACCAAAGCAACTAATAATCGCCGGCTAATCTTCTAAATCTTTGGCGATTAGGTGAGTATTTAGTCCTTACATTTATCACTTTATCTTCAAACGATTAAACATAACTTCTCGTACGGTCGCCCCGTGGCCTTAACTTTAAACTTATATATAATCCTCCACCTACAAATCGTAATATTCGGGTATTGGAGGTTAAAATCTATTTCAAATACGAATTGTATAACTTCTTAAGTCAAACGTCTGTTAATGTAGACCTTATCGTTTTTTATCAAAGGTTTGCCGGAGGTCTTAATAACGTTTTGTATCTGGTGCTTTATAGCCAAATATTCATTATCTTTCTTTTTAATATTAATCTAAATAGAATTGTTGATACAATCTGGTATGAATTTCTCGTCCTTAAAGTTTTTCGTTTTTAGTAATCGTTTGCACCGGCGACTATTAGTTGGTTTATTAATGATAAGGGGAGGAAAATCGTATTCGACTATTTATTTAACTCGTAAATTATCATTATCATCGTAAGTCGTTTTAATGTAAAATTTTACTTGGGTTATACAAAACGTCGTATAAACATTAATAGGTTTAACGCCTAATTTAAGGTTAGTGATATTTAAGATTTTGTATAAGCTATCCCATATGCCTGTTTGCTGCCATACTAGGACTTCACTTTTTCATTGAAAAGCAAGTACGTTAATTATCGTCGAGACGTTTCTAGTGCTCAGAGCATTATTAACTTAACGCCGTGCCGATTCCTTTCGCAATACCTTTAATATATTCCCGTTAGCCTCAACTGTTTTTTAAATAGTTACTCATAGTTGATATTTACTCGCCAAACGTAGATATTCTTTAAAGAATAGTAACGTTAATATTAGGTCATAAAAACCCATAATATTATTCAGGTTTTTTATTGCTATTTAAACGTATGCCTCTTAATATATAAGACTTTTAATTTATAACGTAAGGATATTATACGCTTTGCAAGATAATACGTTTATCCTCTTAACATTTCCAATGCTTTAATAAACCTTAATAAGCACCTATTTACACTAGGTTCCCATTATCTTGGCATTCGTTTAAAACTTTATCACCGTAAAGTTGGTACTGGTATTATAAACGACGATATCAGATAAGCCTAAATATGAGTTAATTTATAGTATCCTTAACGTTTCCTATGAATCCTTCATCGATAACGACTTTAAAAACCCAACTCTGTGAAAAAAGTTGAATAATTAACGACGTGGAAAATAAGCTTGTTATCTAAACAAAATATGTTTACTAAAAATTCGCAATTAAAACCCTTGTTGTTTTTTAATATACATTTAAATTTTCGGGAGACTTTGGTACACTATTGGTAGGTATGTAGGGAGGAATAGTAACGTTGAAAAAGTGTTGTATTATAACGATAAAAGAGGAAGAAACCAAAATTAGAAGCTCAGCTCAGCGGGGCTGAGCATATAGTAGCCAGCACTAGCAACAGTGCCTTCCTCCTTTTCCATATATGTACCACATACCCTCCATCAACGTACAGCAAGTTCCCGGGACCAAAAGAAAATGAAATAGCCTTATTGCATAAAATAAATAACATGATAGAAGGGTGAGCGAGAGGCGCGAGAGGTGAGACGTGAGGAGCAAAACGTGAGACGCGAGGCATGAGACGCGAGACGCGAGACATGAGACGTGAGGCGCGAGACGCGAGAATCACTTATAGAGATTTTTCTCGTATGCCTCGATTAATTCCCTATAGTGTTTCAATTTCTCTTCAGTCTTTTAATTATCGTTCTTTAAAGTATAGCCTTTTTAACGAACTAAATATTAAATTTGGGTTCCCTCATGATGACGGCAGTTTAGGAGTTTCTTTACAATTTTTTAGATTTCCTATTTATTATTCTTCAGGCTTTTTTATACTCTACTGGTATTGTCGGCGAAGGTATACGATTAAAAAGATTATTTTCGGGCTGGTCGTATGAGTTTAGGAATTCAACGTTGATTGTAAGGTGAATTCGTAAATTTATAGGAAAATTAAGTGTATACGCAAGCTTTTTTACACGGTTTACTATAGTAAAAGGGCCTAGTCTTAAAGGAAAAAACTCTCCTACCGATTTAAAGGTTTATAAACTTTTCTGGGGCGTAACTATATACGGTATTTCATCTGAAATTCCATGTAACGTTAGTATTTATTATATTATCGTTTTACTTCATAAATAATGAAGTTCATTATAAGTAAAGTGCTACGGCGAAAATACTATTTTATTAAAAAAAAAATCTATTTATTATCGAGGTAAGTAAAGACTAGGATAATTTATTAAGGTTTGTAAATTTCAGCCAAATAATTATTGTTAGAAGTTAGTACCTATAGTATGAAAATATATGTTATTAATATTCCATTATAATATAGAAATGTTATTAATCCACGCTTATTTTAAATATTCGGCGATATAATATCATAATTCGAGTTCGACGACTTGGTTTTTTCAACCTGTCTATTAGTCTAAGGATAATAGGCAGTTATTACATAAAGCTTGATATCAAATCCTTTCTATAAGGATTATCAAAAGGCAAAAAGAAACTTCGTGTTTCGGTGAAAAATAATTTCTTTTAGGCACGCCTGATCTTATAGCAGTAAATAAAAGTATAAAATCTTTGCCTAACAAGCTATTTTGTAACTTGTACATCTAGGTAATAAAAAAGTACGTTTGAAAAATTTGTAAATAACCGGTATAATTACGTTAAACTCTTTTTAACTTAGTAATATCTAAAGTGTGCCGCTTATGATACTGATGGTAAAGCTGTGATGAAGTTTATATAGATGGTATATATAGGTTTTCTTAGCGTTTGGACTAGCTAAAGGCGCCTAATAGGTTTTTCATTTTCGTTCCATATTTAGCCATAACAAACTTAATGCTGAAAGTATTACTCTACCAGTTTTTATTATACCTAAAGTATAAGCTATTTAGAAAAACTATTCAACTTTTTGGTCCAAAATTTTACCTGTCGTAATAAGTATTGTAAAAGAAGTTTGGGATGGATTTAATGGAAATAACACGTTTTTTACGGATATTTCTATCCCGACTTTAAAGGAGGCGATTAATTAACCAAAAAGAATAATTATTTTTAAAAATATTAATAAATTTCTCGTTATTCAATTTTGGGTTTCTTTTATATAAGTTTCAAATAATTGTTCGTTGAATTCCGTTTTTATTATGTATAAACCAGAATCTAAGGTCTATATATGTAGGCCAAACAGTTTTTACGAAATATAAAGTAAGATTAATCTAGTCGGGTACTATTACAAAAATATTATAAAAATCGAATAAAATATAGGTACCTTTTTTAATCGACAATATTTTCGTATATTGAAGTTAGAAGTCATAACATGGCGTTTAGAATTAAGTTATATCGTTTAAAAATATGTATAATATTCAGATTATATATGTTTAGGCAAATCACAGTATTAATAAGTCTCTTATTTTCCCGTTCCTTGAAGGTTATATTTAACAAAGTTTTGTTAACAATACCTATTTGAGATCTACGGCCCAAAAAATAATATTAGTTATAGGTTTTTAACTAAACTTATTTTAAGGCGTTTACATGTGCAAACGAAATAAGTTTCCTTATATTTCGAGGGTCCATAATTGAACTTTACAGTTACCTGCAATTAATTCACCACGTTTTTATATATACAAAGGTTCAATTTGGAAAAGAATTACATTCAAGCATTTTTTAAAACTTTAGTCAATTTGTAAAAATGTTAGCCGAAACGAGTTTACATGAAAAGAACGTAATTCATTATATAAATATTTTCATAACGTGCCGAAAAATGACTTTTTTTTAGCTGATAAGCCTAATTTTCGTAGTTCGAGTGTAATATATAGGTTTTTTCATGATTGTTGTTTTCGACTCTCCCCGCTTTATGGCTCATAGCTAGTATGTAAATCATTAGTTTTTGTAATAGTTTGGACAACTCAATATAGTTTAGGAATATCGGACGTAAAAATCCAACATCTTTTAAATATGATTCTAACGATTTACAAGTTGTAAACGAAAGATCACCAAAGGCCTAAGTATGTTTAGCGATTGTTAAGAGACCGAAACCATTTTTATGAAACACGAATAATTTAATAAACCAAAATTCTATGGAGGATTTTGCCACAGACAAAGACATTTTAATTTTGACAAATAATGAGAATATATACGCTAATTCCTTTTGATGGTTCTCGAAATTGTTGGAAAAAATGATAATTTTATCTATAAAAGTTTGACAAAATGATTTGTATAGTTTAACAGTTCGGTTTATAAATCTTTCTATAAATGTTGAAGAACCTAAAGATTATCAGTGATACTTTGTTACATTTAAGTCCTTAACAGCTTACTAGGGTAAACCGATTTGAGTAGTCTAAATGTACGAGTAATTAAAGAAATAATGGGTAGCGTTTAGGGACAACATATTTGTTAATAGGTCTAATGTTAATAATCACGCGGTATTTTTCAATACTATAAAGCTTCCTCCAAACCACGAAGACTAGTGAAGAAAATAGTAAGACATCGTTTATAAATTTTATATCGCTTTAACGATATACTTATTCGATCATTAGTTCAAAAAAGCTTTGTTTAATCGAGAAATCGGGTAATGATTTCGGTTAAGTTTTGTATTTTGCCAGCCTTTTCCGAAGAGAACTTTTATTATTCAGTTGGAAGAAAGTTTAATAAGCCTAAAGTTATATTAAGTACTAGGTAATTTATCAAAAATTCTTTGGAATATAAAGCTTTCAAGCGTTATCGCTACGTTTATATAAGTTTTGGATTTAGATTTTAATATTAGTACGTAATTTGGAGTTTCAATATCAAAGAAAAACTGGAAAGTCCTTGAAATAAGGTTTGTTCTATTGATTAATGAGATTTTGTTTTTCGTATTTGTTATAGAATTTTGCTAAATAAACTCAAAGTTTCGTACAAAGTCCTGAATGAACATAGCGATAACGTTTAAAAAGGGTGTGTCAGACTGTAGGTTGACGAGAATTTCCGGAAAAAGACGATACTACATTTTCCTTATTATTTCAGCGGTATAAGAGTTTAATCGAAACTTTGTTTCAATAAGTAGGGTTTTAGAGTTTAAGCCACTTATAGCGACGAAAGTTAATAGATAATTTCTAATAGCGTAAATTGTAGGGTAAGTAATTTCGGAGGCTATATTTCCGATTTCTGTTGCCTATGACAACGTTTGTTCGGCGCCGTTCTAAGTAGTATAAATAGGACGTGTTTTTATACTTTACAATAGTTTTAAGATATATATATTTATGAATATTATTAACCGTCACCGTGGAATTGTAAAGCGAAATAATAGAAAATGTAGTTAAATGTATAATTACGTTTTACGCGTATAAATTTTATGCGGTAAATATGAATCAAGAACCTTCAAGGAATTTAACATACTTAATTTGAAGATATACTGTTTACTTAGGTAACAATATTTTGGTTGCGTCGTTAGTAGGACTTTTGGGTAAGATTTGATTCGTGTCTATTTTAGAAATTAATAAAGGAACTTCGAAGTTCTTTTTTTTTTTTTTTGAAATGAATAACATTTTTAATATAAAAATATCTGTTTTATGAGGTTTTAGTTAATCATTAAAAAGGCGCCAATATTTAATCGGGTCATGACTTAAGATTTAGTTATTTCTCAAAAAAGGTTAGGTATTTTATTAGATTTATAGCTAGAAGTTATAGAAGTTTAGCGAAATTTGTTGATAAGTTGTACGAAAGGTTTTATAACGCCTAAAATAATTTGGCATTTAGCTTACGAAACGTTCATTCCGATATAATTTGGGAAATACTTATTTAGCTAAAATTTAGCGATGAGATCCTTATTTATATATATATTCAAATATGACGTGTAATTTGGCTTAAAAGCGTTTTTCATACAGTGACTTATGAAAAACAATAACAGCTTATAACGAGGGTGATGTTTTCGTCAGTCAGCTTAATTAAGACAACTTTTATATTTTTGGTAAGTGAAGCAACGTTTTCACAAACGGGTACCGTGTGATCAATATAAAGTAGTTTTTTATAGCTCGGGTGAATGACGTCATTATTCGTAGGTAAGATTGAAGATACTCAAGCAATGTATTACGAAATTTATAAATTTGTTTATAATAAGCGTATGTCCAACGATTTGGCTGCTTTTCGTTAACGAGGTCGAGGCTAAGTTTCTCGTTTATATAGCCTACCTTATTCGTTTAAAAGTGCGAAGAGGAACGTTTAAACTCATTATAGCTTGAGTTGGAATAATTAGAATTTTTCAATTCCGACTAAACGTTATTAACTAGTTTACAGCATCTATTGTATTCTTGATACCGACTATATTCGCGAAGACTATCGCTATTGCGACGGCGACTATCGGAGTCGCCACGGCGATTATCATTGCGACGCTTTTCGCGAGGCTTATTCTAAGAATTTCGAGGTCCACGATCGTATTTACGAGCACGGTAACCACTTTTTCCGGGTTTCTTATTATATCTCTTTTTTTTCTTATACGACTTGACATTATCATCCTATGTTTTTTTTTAAAAAAAATACCGCGAGTTATACTTTTCGGGGCTATTTATAACAACAGGATTATAATATAGATATTTAAGGTTAAAAACCATTAGTAAAATAGTTTTAAACCTTTGAATTTGATATTTATACTCGTAAAGATTTTACTTAAAATTTGGAGGGTAAAGGTTTTATGAAATACTTAGGTTCAATAAAAACCAAATAATAATTGTAACTTCGTATGAATTTTCGTGACGCTTATAAAAAGTTCCTATTACTTATGAGTACTTTTACTTGGTTTAAATGTATCTTTTTAAACCGTATTCTATTTTTATAAGATTTTGTAAGGTAAATATCGATTTTCAAATTTTTTGATAACTCGGTCAAGGTTGTTAAGTTGATGCCTTTATATCAGCTTTTAAAGATAATAAGGTTAATTTTGGACGTTCCTCGTCGAAAATCTTAATTTTTACCACAAAAATGGCGAAACTTTATAATACAGCATCTAACATTAACACGATCTGGCTTTTAACTTCGGGATTAAACTTGGTAAAGATTTTTGAATAAGCGTGAAAACTTTCAATATTAGTAACATTAAGGTTATGGTTTATCGTAACGATATCTATATTGAAATCATCGTGGTATTTGAGGTTATAATTTATTATCTTCTTCCGTTATAAACGGCAAAAAGCATTAACAAACGAAAACTCAAAAGCTAGAATAACTCGATTACTACGAGGACGTAGACTTTAAGTAAAAGGCGGAGGGTCGTAAGGACATGGACGAAAACTTTAAGGACGAGGACTACGAGGGCAAGGATACTTATTTCTTTCGTATATAAGTGTTTTAAAGCGACTTTCTGTAATCGTGGATTATTCATTTTTTTACTATCATAGACCTATATAAATAGTATTAAAGCGTTTATTAGAGGGTTCATTTTTTGTTATTGAGTATTACAGGTATTTATCTTATTTTAACTCGGGGGAGAAATTTATAATGGAAATATAATGGCGCAAGAAAGTAACTGATAAAAGAAAGGTTGGTAAAGGAATGTTTATAGGAGTAGCAGCCTTATTAACCTGGATTCGCGTATGATATGGAGGGGAAGGTACGTCGACAAGATTCCGGACTAAGGCATGTAACTCGTGCTTACTTCTTGGCAACCGATTAGCGAGAAGGCGACGAGATAAATCGAGAACTATAACGCTAACGTCGAATTGGATAACGGATACGGAGAAAATGGTAGCGTTGCGGTGAAGGTAATGCCGGAGGAGGAAGGTAAAAGGGTAGCTATAGCAGCTAGCAGCAGCGGCGAAAGGTAACGGCGGCGGTAACGAACTTAGCTACGAGCGAAATAATGGCGAAGGCGATAATAACGATAATGACGAGTAGGGGAAGAGGAAAAGGGGGTTGGAAACGATAAAAAGTGGTTAATAATAGTATCAGTTATTAGGGAGAAGGTTAAATATATTAAAGTTAAATAGGAGAAAAAATGTAAGGTTTGGTAAAGCAAGGGTTGTTGTTTTTGTTTTTTCCAGAATGGCAAAATTACTAACGTTCTTTCCGTTTTTATCTTATTTAGATTATTAAAAGGTAGGTTTAGTAATTTTTAGCTCTTTTTATTTACAGGTGCTAATTGTTAGTAGACGTGTAGGGCGGTAATGTAACATTGAAAGAGTATAGTATTCTGATTATAGAGGAGGAAGAAAGTAAAACTAAAAGTGAAACTCAGTGGGGTTGAGTTTATAGTAGCCAGCACTGGTAACTGTGCCTTCCTTCCTTTCCGTGTATGTATCATATACCCCATAGCAATGTATAACACATAGGTTTGACAATAATAACCAAGATTTTTGATAGTCTTCGAAACAAATAGTGTTACGTTTTTGTACCCTGTAAAATTAAAGATTTTATTTATTTTATTAACAATTGGGTAATTAAAATGCTTGTATAATTAACGAATTTTTCACTTAGTTAGGTTTAATAGAGATACCTTTCAACCTTACAGAAAAAACTACAAATTATCCTACTTGGAGTTGAAGGAAAACCTTTAGCTATTCTTCATTATTTTATCAACATTAATGTCGAAGATAATGCCAAAGATCTTTATATTTTTCAAATTAAGGATAAAAGAGGTATGGGAATTGATAATGTGAAACGTGATCGATCGAAAAATTATCTCAATAATTGTTGTTACTAATCACGATAGTTATTTACCTAAGCCGAATCCAACTTTAGCTTTACTGGCATTTTAAGAATTGATATCCGGAATAATAATGCTTTCCCTCAGCAATACTAAGTATTACGAATAGTTTTCTATTAAATACGTTATGATTCATTCATCTAGAATAATACATTAAAACGTATAATTCTTGTAACAATCGTAAAGATTAAAGATATATAATGAGTTAAGGGTTTGATCAAGGTAAAGGTAAAGGTTTTCGCCAATTCAACGGTATAAAGAGACGTGGACAACTAGTTACTAGGCTGCGCCAAAATCAACATTTTAATATTACGTAAATTATGCAAACTTGTTACCGTTGGCATTTCTTACACCAGTTATTTATGATATAGTTGAAGTAAAGTAACTTAAATTCAATAGAGAATTAGAAATAATATATCACCTGTTATTTAAAGCGTTTGGCCGGAAGGTATCGAATTAACTTACAACCGAACTTATCACAAATCGAATATCTTTTGTCATTATTACAGCTATAGTTTTTATAGTTATTAAATTAGCTTCAATCTTATACGTTAAAGACAGTGTCTTTATGGCTTCTCGTCCGGAAATCTTGAACCAAATTTTCAACACTATCGTGGCCTATATATACATTCGACATAATATAACATTATGAGATCTTTTTCATTTACATCGCAAAAGTAATTAACTTAGGAGTACGTGCCAAAAGAATTTGGCGTACGTGTTATTACGGTTGCAAACAAAAACCGAAATTAACTAAAAAAGCCTTCTAAGGTAGAATCTAGATGTTATAAAACGTATTGAAACTTGATTACATCTGTAATTAATACCTATAACTACTTACGAAACGTAATTTCATTAAAATACACTTTCCCAATTACTTGTTAACACAATATCAACTTGGTAAACATCTTATTAAAAACATAGATTGTTATTTCATCCCTTTTCTTCTTATCTATTATTGTTATCTACTTTGTAGTAGCCTAGTCCGTATAATATTATATAAAATGGACGTTGTACTCGAAACAACTCTTTATACCGTAATAAATCTCATAAAATATTTTTTACTTACATCAGAAAATTCAGGCAATAATCTCTTGCGTAACTTGTAAAAAGTCCCTAGAAATAGTAAGTAAAAACTATGAGGAAAAACCTATATTCACTCGCAAATATTGCAAAGCAGTATTATATTTATATCAAAAAAATATAAAGCTTTCCGTAAAATTTCCTGCAATGTTCGCAATCTTCAAAACGTCTGTAAAAAGCTTGTGATTAATGATAAGTATTTTGATAGGTTGAGGGGAAAGATCGCGAGAATCGTCCAAATCATTGGTAGTGTTCTTAACTATGAAGTCAAGTCGTAAAATATTCAAATCTAAATAATAAGGGTAGTTGCCAGTTTCCTAACCCGAGGGGTTAATTCATGTATAAAGACCTATGGTAAGCTTACACATATTAGCGTACCTGCCGTAGGAAGCTTGAACTTAAAGAACTTAACGATTTTAAAGGGTTTGGCGGTTTTGAGGGAAAAATTAAAAGGCAAGGGGAACTTGGCTATAGGAAAGATTTTAAGGGACTTAAATATCTTATTCAATTAACCGGTAGATAATGCCGACGTCGATACCTTTTGCCGTATTAGCGGCCACTACTTCACTCATTCTGCTGCAACTAAAGGCTCATTCCTCAATATCATATAAAGATGCTAGAATGCCGAACAAATTAACAAGTTCCTTATCGTCGACACGTGAAAAGGTTTAACCTAATCAAAGATTAAGGAGAGGTCCCCTAAAACGAGCATAAAAGCGTTAAGGGTCCTCAATGCCCTTTTCCTTCGATTATAGGTCTTAAAGGCATTTATTAAGTTGAGTTAGTTCTAAAAGGATTCTTATTAACTTAGGATAATTATTTTTATGACGTACACCCCTAGTCGTTTAAATTCAACCTTCAGTTTTAACTCAATAGCTTTTTAAGTCTTTTTGCAAATATTCATTGTTTAATCGTCAAAAAACTGACGATATCTTCGAAAAACGCGGATGTCTCTATCGAAGACCCCTTTTTAATACTGCTCAACAATGTAATAGCCGATGAAGTTAATCAAGTGCTTGTTGGATAAGTCTTTGCCAACATTTTCCCCCTAAAGATTATTGTCATAATTCTTGTCCAAAAGGTTACCAAAAGTTTTAATTACTTTATTCTTAACGGGTTTAGGGATAACTTTAAAATAAGCTTTTAAGGCAGCTATCTTGATGTTTTTATGTGGTATATGAGGTGGAATTTAATGGTTTGAAAGCGTGGAAACTTGGCGTTTTGACGAAAAGTTGCGCGACGTAACTTTCTTAACGAGACTTGGCGATTCTTGCTACTTTTCGTTTAATAAAGCGATATTGGTGATTGAAATGGTGTAGGGTAAGGGGGGGAAATAAAGTAGGAGGAAAAATTAGTATTAAGAGTAAAATTTTGGTATAAAAAGTAAGATTGAAGGTCGTTAGTCATTATAGTGGTCAAAGATTCAAAGTAATAAACTGGGGGATCTAGTCGTTTTTACAGTATTAATATCCGCCGTAATACTAACTTAGCCTTTTACCAACTTGTCAGTTTAAGACTTTTAACGGTTAATATCAACTCTTTTCTTCAAAAAGAATCTGGTCAAGAATTATTAGTATTTCTAACAACGATACCATCGATTACTTCTAAAATTCAGTTGTAAACTGATGCAACTTGGAGGTTTTCTTTTTTTTCCTGCTATTATATTCTAACGCAGTACTAACAGCGGATTTTTGTCATAATCGCTCCTCTACTCTTTCTCCGATTAACGTAAAGCGTAGCCGGAGATTAACATTTCTTTTACTTTTCTTATATATGCTTAACTTAATAATAACTTATTAGTATAGCTAGGCATTTCCTATAATAGGCTATTGAACGTTGTAATGTTATCGTTTAGATTGGTCGAAGTAATAGCATCATTATATTGGTCAATAAGTAGATTTATTATTTCAGGTTTCATAAACCGCTAGCCGATGTATAAAGTAATTTATATAGCTAATTGCTTTTCCTTACCCTAGTATGAAAGGAGCGTATACTGTACTTGACTTGAAGGCAATACAGTCGACCAAGAAAACAATATACTAAACTTTCGGTTAGTATAGTCAACTTTACTATAAGTAAAATTAACCTACTGCATTAATATTACTACTATTTGAAAAGAAAAGAAAATTAAAGTACCATAGAGTCAAAAGGGTTGAATATAATACCAAAAGGTAGTATTAATTCGAAAGTTATTTATTGAAGGAAATGTTGACGTTTGAAAGTTTACGGAAAAATATTTTCAAGAAGGGACTATAACATTAATAAAACGTATACTAACACCTTTCACGATGGAGTATTACCCTATACAAGAAAAGGACACCGTATACATTATGCCACAGCATTTTACGCCATTCATAAGCAAGTGACGCGCCGTTACAAAAACGGTTCGATAACTTTTATAAAGTGCTAAAAGGTTTTACGGCTAATGAACACCTCTTACAATTTACTAGAAAGAAAACTCCAGTAAGTTGAGGGTAATATAAGGGGTTATTATATAAGCCAACAATTACAAGGATCCAGTTTAGAAGATTACTATACTTTTACATAACTTTAAAGCTATTTATAAACATGTCCAATTTACGTAATTAACTACGTAAATAAGCTATCTATTATCATTAACTCTATAAAAGCTCTTTAGTAGGATTCTTTCCTTATTTTTAATCGAGGATTATAGACTAAATCAGACTACTTTCAACGATTGATCGGGATTAGTCCTATAATAATTTGAGAAATAAGTTGTAATTATCATTTGTAAGTTTTCGATGTTTTTACAAAAATTACGCATTTACATAACAATATACTCAAACCCAAATTACCATTTTATCGTTAATTAGTTGATGATAGAATTCATTTCTAAAATTATTTTACGAATTAATATGAAAAAGCTCCCAGTATTACGAAATGATTTAACATAATTCTTTTATAAGGGTTGTATTTTCGGGGAAAACACTTTAAAACGTATCTCCGTACTTTCCATTAAGAGAAAAGAGAAATATTTACGATTGTACACTATTTACCAACGATTTAACGTTATTACAAATGTTAATCGTTAGCTCACATATATTATAGGAAATAGCTGTTAATATTTTACGGCTTAAATAATTTATTTCACTCGATATTAAAATCTCTTTAAATAACTTTTTGTTGAAGGAACAAAAAGTTAAAACCCGATTTTTTTTTTTGAAATAATTAGTTATTTCATTGGATTTTCTTAACTCGTTAGTTACCTTTTAATGGTATTTTCATTTACTCCGTTTGTTAGTTATTCAAAATTTTGTTTATATTTATAAGCCTCTATATGTTGCCAATTTTTCGATTTAAATCGGGGTCGAAATAAGAATTGTATTATGGGATTAAGTGATAAATTAATTATTCTAAGTTTGACATACCACTAGCCGGTCCGCACACCACTTTATTTAGCCAACTTCTTTGCCCGTGCCCCATATTTCATTGGGTACTACACTTCAATTAATTTAACTGCATTACACTTGAATGTAATGCCAAAAACTTACTTGAATGGCGTATTGATTTATATACATAATACTATTAAAGATCATAACACTGGAATGATTTAAATATACAATATTCTGCGCGCAGTTAAAAATGAATTTAATACGTTGAAATATAAATTTAACGTTGAGAAAATTTAATATTTGGGGTTTATTATCGAAATTGAAATCGAAATCCATATAAACCTGGAAACATTACGCGTTATATCAAAGCATGTATCTTTTACTTCGGAATTAGTAGTGCGGGGCTATAAGATTTCGCTTATTTTAGTAGTAATTTATTTAAAGTTATTTGAATATTATGTACCGTTTTTTACGATTAATTTAACAAGTGTTTCTTTTTGTTTAACATCCGAAAATAAGCTGTACTTGAGAAGTTTAACCTCTTGATTTTCCCTCTAAACCTATATTTACTTAATGAAAACTTTGATAAAAATCCTTTCCAAAAGCCGAATATTCCAGCAAAGCTTTCAAGGGTTAATTATTTCAATAGGGCGAGTAGTTCATCCTCCGACTCGTAACATACGTTTCTCACCATTTAGCGCCCGTTTGATATAATTCGGAAATTCATAATACGACTCTTTTAAAAATGATAAATTACAGTAAAGTAAAAAACGTCAAGCTATGTAATATAGCCATTTAATTAACAGTTCTTGTAAATTATAAAAATTCAAATTCTTTATAATAATGAGACAACTGTATAAATATTAAGTGTATTTAATAAAACTGTTTTTATAATTGAATGTAAAAAATGTCATTGTAAAAAACAGAACTAAGTACGATTTAATACGTTATTTCTTCTAAAAAAATTGAAATTCCCCTTCAACTTTTGGTTTTTGAATCGGGAATTATAGATTTTTTACCCTTAATAACGAGTTACCTCCCCGGTTTAAAATTCACGTATTCATTGCTTAATTATGTCTGACAACTTCATTTCGGAAGGCTACCAAGTTTTAACAAACACTCGTCTTTAAAGTGATCGGTAGGCTATTATTCTTATAATGCTTTTTATACCCGTTTGATCCATATAATATACATAAATCAAAGTAAGTTCTCTATCAATATTTGCGGTAACAAAAGTTGAATATTTCTGGTATTTATTTCTAAATATATAATAAATGATAATAGTGATTCACTTTTCAGTGATCGTATTGGGATTTTTATTTATAACTCGTTTATTACTGCATTCATTTCGGTTACATACAACTTTGTGTTACCGGCCACCTGACTCGCGATATTATTATTGTGATACACTTTAAAATATATTTTAACTTAGTTTATACTGTAGTATCCCTAGTTTTCAATACAATTATAATATTTTTACCCTGACAGATTATTAGCAATATCGTCGCACAGAATTTCTCAACCGATTGAATATGGTTAGTATAATAATTATACGTTATGAAAACGGATTAATGCCGATAAAAATAATATTCGTATTAAATTATATTAACTAATACTAAGGAAGTTGTCGGTAAGGTCTCTATTTACATGAATATAAATGAAAATCAATCGTAATATTAGTATTGAAGTAAAGATAGATAGATGGATTTTGAAAAAGCATTCAGAGAGTGCACGCCTCAAGTGAGAGATTATAAGCTGTCACCCAGAGCATACCACTCTGGAACTCCCCTTCTAGACCGCTTCACGCATGATGCACTCTAAAATTATAATTTGTAGGGTATCAAGTTATTATGCACTATGTAAGAGTGTGGCCTGCAATGTGCCACGTTATCGTATATGTTACAAGAGTGCAATATGTAGTATAATGCACTGCCACCTAAATATACTAACTATAGTGATATATAATAATATCCACACAGGTAATCTTATCTCTTTTTGGATTTCGTATCCATAATCCAGTATTAACAGTATAGCTGTAATACGGTTTGTATTTATAATTTAGTATTAATATTATAACCGTGGTGCGGTTCGTTTCTATAATTCATTAATGACAGTATAACTGTGGTTCGTTTATAATTAGTAATGACAGTAGTGTATACGTTTATATCCGTAATCCAGTAGTGATAGTATAGCCGTAGTTCATTTTTTATTGGTAATAACAGTAGTGTATACTATCTTTTCAAGCAAAACTTAATTCTTTTTTTCTTCTTTTTAAAAAAAATAAAAGTAGTAGTATCACGGATTATGTCATATAATGTATTCCTAGGCATCCTACTATGGTAAAAACGGTTTCGATAAGACCTTTGGAGCGTTTTATGGTAACGAGAGCGTTCTTAAGTCGTTTGTTTCTGCCGTAAAGTGCGTTTCCCACGCGATATTCAAAGCGCTTGTTATTCTTTAGGGGTTAAAGCCTAAAGTGCCTTTATAATCTATTTGGTTCTTCAAATATCGTTCCGAAGTGCCGTTACAACCCGTCCCTTCGTTAAGGTCTAGTTACGGATAGTATATCTAGCCATTCCTCCTCTTAATATTACGGCTTAGACTATACATTCAGACCGTACTTTCCTTGATGGTGCGGCCCGGAATATATATTAGAAACTTCCTTCTCTTGCCTTTGCCCTTCTAATTACTACTCTCAATGTTGCGGCCTGAATTGTATATTCAGACATCATTTCTCTTAAGGTCGCAGCTCGGATTGCGTATTCAGACCTTCTTTTTCTTAAGTTCGCAACCCTGACTGTGTATCCAGACCTTCCTTATTTTATTCTCAATCCATTATTTCAAGTAAGCGTTCTTGACGTATCTTCAACTAATATTCTTTTACAAATTTTCCTATATTATCTCATCGTCTATTTATTTTAGCATTTGCATAAGTTAGGACGTTTTTAACAAAGATTTTACAATACGGCTATTATTTTCACCGATCGTATTAATGCCTCTTTTCCGTAATTGCTTTCGTAATATCTTGGAAATCGTGTCATCGACCATACGTCATATGTACAGCATCCAGTTTGAAAAAACCTCCAAAGTTATCGAATAAGTTGTGTCTTTTAAATTCGCGGCTATAATAGTTAAAAATCATATTAATAACATTCGTATTAACTATAAAAGGGTTTAAACCTTTTATTAACGCCTCTATTTCATTATCCTTCAGGTTAATATTTAAATACTTTAAAATTCTACTACGAAACCACGTGTATGTAAAAAGCTACTCCATACATTCGTTAGATTTTACTATATCCGTCACTAACGGAGCTATAATTACGTTCGGTAAACTTTTTTAGTATTATATTCATAACTGGTTTTCGGTATTGCGAACGGTATAAAGGTTGTATCTGTAACCGCTCTTAGGTTTCGTAAACGGTTTGGATGCTATATTCGTAACCACTTTTACGTTTTTGTATTCAAATCGGATGGGTCCTAACGAAGGGTTCCGAAACTTGTTAGTTTTATCTTACGTAGCCTGATACATGATAAAAAGCGCTTTCAAAGGTACCCGGGTACATGTAAAACGCCAAAATAGGTTGACAGTTAATATAACGAAGCTTTTTAGTACACAGGGTACCAACTGATTAATAATATCGTATTAAAAGTGGTCCTTTTTAAAGTTACTTCGGATCTTATATTCTTGCTACGCTTCGAGTTTTAAAGGAGTTTCCGCGTAATTCCAAACTCCTGCATAGTTTATATAAGGCTTAATAATAAAATACAAACAGTTAGGACCGTTATAAAATCCTATTATATGTATTTAACTTGAGTTTTTTTTTTTTTTTTGCTTAGCTATTCGTAATCGACTTGATCGGTTACTAATAATTATAAATGAGGTCTTTATATACGTAAATTTAAATAAAAAGTAATCGTAAAATTGGTATTATAGTAAATATAGATAGATGGATTTGGAAGAAGAATCCAGAGAATGTACGCCTCAGATAAGAGTTATTAGCTCTCACCCAGTGCGTACCACTCTATAACGCCCCTTTTAGTCCGCCCCACGAAAGATACACTTTGAAAGTGCAATCTGCAACATGTCACATTATCATACACTTTACAAAAGTGTAGCCTATAACGTACCATGTTATTGTATACGCTACAGGAGTATATCTTACAATGTAATGAATTTTTACTTGAATATACTGACTATAGTAATATATAATAATATCCACAGAAGTAAACGATTATAGTGAAATTAAATATAAATGGAACATCGCAGATTATTATTCTAATTAACCTATTTAGTAAGGTTTTACACTTTAAAGTAAAAGAAAATGTTTGGGTGTTACTAAACACCCACAAAACAGTAGAACCATATTTAAAAGCGACTCGTCTAATTTAATCTACAATTGGTAACAATAATACGAAACAAACTATAAAATCGTAATAATAATTTTAAAATTGTTTAATATGAAGTTCAATGTTTTTAAGGTTTTTATACCTTAAGTTACTAGTCTTACTTCTGTAATTCATGACGATTATCAAGAAATGAAGATAACCGGCAGGTTTTGGGGGTAAATAAATTAGAAAGTTGATAAAGAACTAGATTTATTATTATTATTATTAATTTTTTTTTTAAAAAAAAAGTCTTTACGTATTCTTCTTGAAGAAAAGCGTTGAGATTAACCGTTAAAAGTTTCAAATCGTCAATTTAGAAAACAGCTAAGTTAGTACTATTACGGGTAATACGAACGCAAAAACGACTAAGTCTCACGCAAAATTACCATAACAAATAACTTTTCGACCTTACCCTTTAAACAATCGTTACCTAAAACACTATACTTTCCCTTTACAACACTGTTTTTCGTCTCCCTACGCTACAATGACCAATCTTTAGGATCTCTTCTCTAATAAAAAACACCAAGAACCGCCAAATCACGTTCAAAAAACCACGTTGCACGATATCACGCCAAACCGCTAAGTCCCTCTGCCACCAAATCCAATATCAGCCAAAACATTAAAATATCTACTGCTAACACCATAATCAACGCTATTACGAACCCTATTAAAAAGGAATCAATTAAGGCACTCGAATCTGTCATATTTAAAAACTACGATGAAAACCTTTGGTTTGGGGATACTAATAAGTCTTTAATTAAAAAGCACCTAACTAATAATGTTAGTTAGTATATTCTCAATACGAATGTCAGCGAAGAATTTAACTATAGGCAACGCGCCTTCTAAAACTTTTGTAAATTCCTAAACCGTGAGAGTTTTAATATATAGCATATGATCCAATGGAGTGTAAAGATTAAACTAAAGGAAAAGGTTAATAGGTATTGGATTTTTATACCGGATGAAAATTTAAAAGGCTTGGTGAATTTTGTTTTCGATTTGGCTCAACTCGATCAATGCTTGCAAGTTCTTATTCTTAAGACTTTTGAAATAATAAAAAAAGTTTACAAATATTCAACGACTTTATATACATTTTAAGGGAATATCCCCCAATCCTTAAGTAAATTAAGCCTTCAATCTCCCCATTAACAATAATTTTACACACGTTAATAATAAGAAACCTGTTTATTTACTCGGTAGTCCTGCACATTTATGTAACTGCGCAGAGTTTTCTTTTAACGGTGGCAGAGCACGTAAAGCAAAGTCCGCTAACGAAGTAAGAGAAATTGATATTAATGCTATTCAATTAATTGAGTAAATTCGTTAAGTTCCTCAAAACTATCCTTACAGCCAAGTTACCGTTGCCCCTTAAATTTTACCCTAAAATAATTGAGGCTCATCTCGAAATTGTTAAGTTTATTAATGTGAGGCTTTCCACGATAGGTACGCCTATACATGTAATTCCACTACGAGACTTACCATAAGGCTTTACCCATTAGGCTAGGTGACTGGAAACTACATCCACTATCGCGAATCGGAAACTTTAAAGCTTAATTTGATGGAAAGATACCCTACCGACGATTGTAATGATTATTGTGACCTTCTTTCCTAACTTTTCAAAATGGTTAATATTAATTATAAACTTCTTACTGATTTGTCGAAGATTTATAATGACATAGAAAAATATAACAGCAAGCCCTAAAATGTGAAAGGGGGAGGTGGAAGGGGAAAAGAGAAGGTTAGCGGCGGCGATGAAGGCGGGTAAGGCTGGTAACAGGGAGGCGACGGCAGCGGAGATTAAAGAAGCTAGGGAAAGGGGGCAGCGACGGCGAAAGGAGAAAAGGCCAAAGGGGTAGCAACGGCAACAGCGGAGAAAAAAGCCCGGAAGGTGGCGACGGCGGGGTATAAGGAGGCTGGTGGGGAGGCGGCAATTAAGGATATTATACCTGAGGAGGGTAGACTACTATTGGTGGTAGTGGTAGTGTTGTACAAGGTGATAGCGGTGACAGCAGCGGTGGCGCGGCGACGCTTTCGCGTTGGACGGCACCTGGCGGTCCTGTTTTTACGCGGTATCTATGAAAGGGAAATTTAATATATAGGTATTAGTTAAATAACCTACCTATTAAAGAGGTTTGATTTGATTAATTGAAATAGAGGTTAAGTTTGAACAAAAACTTGTATTAGCTTAAATTACGTGCCTTTAAAGAGGAAAGAAAAGAATTTTTACCTAGACCGATAGCGATACATTTTTTATACTAACCCAAAATACGTAACGGCGTAATCACCTTTATGCAATCACTCTTATAACGCTTGCATAATCATACCCCTATCGGGACCAATAAAAAACGATATTAATAACTATGTTGCCACTGATTAACTATACTAACCAAACCCTTACTATAATTACTATTATGGCCAGGAATTACTAATTCGAACCTTTATAATTACCACCGCGGCCAGAAATTACTAATTCGAATATTTATAATTCATACCGTAACCGCACTGTTATTACAAACCTAATTAATCCAAACCTTTCTAATTTGTATTCCAACTATATTGTTATTATAAAGCTACGTATACGAACTCGTTACAACTACATTTGGATCATGAAATTATAGGTATATAATAAAAAAAGAAAGGATTAACTATATAGATATTACTATATACTCTTATAGATAGTATATATAGGCTAAGTAGCAGTGTACTGTATTACAGAGTGTTTTCCTGCAGAGTTTACGGTAACTTGTTACACTGCAGGCTGCACTTTAACAAAACGCAAAGTATATCATACATGGAGTGGTCTGGAATGAGAATTCCAGAGCGTAAGGAAAAAGGGACACTGCCCAGATAGGAGGTTTATAACCTTCCATCTATAGCGTGCACTCTCTGGAATACTTCTTCTAAGACATCTATCTTTACTACAAAAATACCAATCTTATGATTACTCTTCTACTTTTTTTACTTCACGTGAAATAAGTAGAGATCTTACCGATAGTTAGAGAGTTCGAATACACTTTACAACGGGTAGATACCATTTGTAAAATAATTTTTAGCCGTTTACGATCATTATTTTCGAACGTAATATCTTAAAGGCCATAGTTTCTAAGTATTTACCCCTTTATTCATGATTTCTGCGATTAATATAAATAAGAGTACGCGAAGACACACTATATGAACTGCAAATATAGAAAGCCTTAACATTTAAATCTTAGCTTAAGGTTTTCTGAATAAAAGCTACAACTGAAATAAAGCTAACAAGTACAAAACTTAAACAAACTTATTAATAGCAAATTATGGTTGTAGTAATAGGGAAAAATGATTTATAGCAAGAATAATTATTGGTCGAATCGCTACTCTCCAGTTAACTATAATAAATAGTAAATAGTATACCACACCTAATACGACACTATTTCCAGTCAAAAATACTCTAATTATATCGAAAAATACAAAAGTGAAAAGATCGTTGTCGATGAAGATATGCTAAAGAAGATTATATGGCATAAAAATATCGCTCTTGATACTGTCCATTCATTAGCCGACTACACCTTCGTATACTTTTGAAGTAGTAAAAATCCCCATATTTACCTTAACTAGGCCCCTAACTTCTTATATATCTTTAACCTTCGCGATCATTACGCAAACCATACATTTAAAGATATTATATCAGACATAGAGGCTGTAGGATACTTCATAGGAGGTTATTCAAAGGATATGGTATTACCAAGAGACAATACTATTATCACGGAAGTTAATCGTTAAGATACTATTCAAATTGAAATTAGCTTCGGTATGGGCGAACAACTATGTTTATTGGAGACAACGATTATGTAAACTTTCATTAAGCCTATTAAATTTTATATCTTTGAATCTACTACCTTATTCTTCTTTTATTTGAAAAAATAAAGATCTTTGGCATTAACGTCGACATCAATGCCAACAAACTTGTAGAAAACGGACAGTGATTCCTTTTCATCTCTAAATAGGGAAATTTGTGGTTTTATTTGAAATCTTAAAGGTAACGATATAAAATTTAACGAAGTCGAAAATACGTTAACTATAGCTTCATTTTAATTATCTAACAGATAATAATTGTAGAAAGTTTTTAAGTTTATAGGGTATAAAATATAGAATACTTCTCTATAAAGGTTATCAAAAAGCTTTTCTAATATTTCCAAATGTGAACCTTAACCCCCCAAGAATTCAAGTTCACTTTGAAAAAACGATAAGAATTTTTGTTGAAAAAAATCGTCAATATATTTCATTGAAAAAGAAAGCTTTTTCTTTATAATATTAAATTTTGAAACTTTTTTTTACGAAGCTCAATTGTTTTAATTCCAGTCAAAAAAACATACGTATAAAACTTTAAGGATGTAATAAATGAATTTGTATTTAGGAATATCTAATATCAACGTTTGCTATACTGATATCCATTTTACGGCAGAAAAGTCTCAGGTAAATGTAAAAATAATGGTGGTTTAGCATAAGTAAGTGCCTACTAGAGCCTATTGTAGAATTAGAAAGGTCGTAAAGGCTTAAATATTACTTTTCAAAAAATACGATATCCTTTAGTTAATAATTAAAATCTTTGAAGATTAGGAGGTACAGCTTTCAATGGCAGTGAAGGCCTAAATAATACTGTAGACCTCAACAGCATAATGCAAAAGTTACTAGTTTTCAAAATATGTTGTTGTTTTACGAATAAATCTCTGCTATGAACAAGTATTCAAAATTTGGGTATAACGAATGGTAAGACTTTAATGAAAATTGGGAAGGAATTGGTACAGAGTTAAGTTTACGATATCCTTCATAATAAAAACGATCTTAAAAAAATTAACGTACTTGTTTTACCGTTATAAGATAAAGTCTTTGTGTAGCGAAAACCAATCAAATTGGATAACCTATTTCGGATTACAAATATCGTTAATCCTGGGATAGTTATTAAAAAAGAAGGAACGGTTCTGTGAAGTTCCATATAACTCAAGTAAAACTCTATATTGAGGCGATTGACGATAGCAATAACAATAAAAATTATCAAGCCAAACGAATTAGCTAATGAAACCTTTCTTTCCTTGCAATAGATTAGACGATAAAATGCTGACAATGCGGCCGGCTACTAAGAAAGAGAAAATTTAAAAATAAGGAATATATACTGCGTCTGATTATCAATACTACTTGAGTTAGTAGAAAAGAGAAAGAAGATTAAAATTGAGTTAGTAAAATCAGGATATAAGGCGCTATTAAAATCTTCGGCAAAAATTTCAAGGGAAGTGATAGTTTTAGGATTAATGGATTCTTGATTTAAAAAGTCATAATTTTGTAAATAAAAGATAATTTAATTTCTAAAATCCAAATGATACGAATTTGAAATTGAGGATTATATACGAGGTTAGAAGCAAAACTATGGGGCAGTCGTTCGAAAAGTTACGTCCAATAACTTGAGAATATAGTGATAAAGTCAAAGATTGGATCCTTACGAAGTTGCCATCGATTAAAAAGATTAACTAACGCTTAGTCATTGTTTCAAAAACAAATTTACTAGAAAAAGCCTTTAAGAAATTCACTCTTAATAGCTGTAATTAGAAAAACATACACGTAATCAGCAACTAATTTACAGAGAATCATTTCGTTAAAACTACCAGAAGAACATTGTATTAAATACAATTGGCAAGAGGTTATATAAAATATTAAACCACTATAAAAACTGGTACTAACAAATATCTAGTGTATCTTAACCTACTAGTCACACTTTAATATCAAACTAAAAATAAAATCTTTAACTTATAAACCCGTATATATAGCGTACGTAGGATGAAAATTTCGATTTAATAGGTACATAAAAAAAAAACATCCTCTGAGTTCAAAATGTAATTTTATAACATCAGAATGATAGACGATTAAAGATTCAAAATTCCAAAATTATAAGCCGCTCGTAACTCTCACGAAAGGCAAGCAACTTAATTTCAATGTTTAATCAACCCGCATAGATAGTATTGACGATATTTACATATATTTCTGGCAAAAGATTTATGATGTTAACTTAATTACAATTAACAAAATTAACGTAGATAAATTACAACGGTACCTATAGTAACGTGCATGTGGCAATTACATCGCTATTTCATACAAAGTGGAAGCCTTTTACGATCTATAGAATACGATATCAGCATAAAATCAAACAAATAAAGACTATGATTGGTATATTGAAAGATTAAAGTAGCAGATAAAAAATTTGAAACGGGAAATTAATATAGTCCTCATGAACCTATCAAGAGCAAAATCAATAATTTTCACGAACGGGTCTATTTATGAATCATATAAACCTCTTGTTAAAAATCGTATTTTTTGTAACATTTATTGATAGAAATGAGTGAAAGAATTGATTTATCATTATTGAAACCCTAATCTATTGGATCTTATTCAGATATAAAAGAATTATTCAAATATTATTAGCTTTAAGGTTTATGGCTTGATATATAGTTTCGATATAGGCATAGCGATATAGAAAACATTTAATATACTTACCACATAGATGTGAATTCCTTTCATTTCGGTAGTAATTTGTATCGATTCGAGAAGATTCTTGGAGTTTCTTTCGAAACTCGGAATTACCAGCGTAAAACGTCAAATAATCGATAGAAAAACACTTCGTAAAGACTACGAAGGGAGGGAAATCAAAAAAATCAGATGAATTGATGGAAACCATAACTTTTCAAATACCATAACGAAATCATTAATAAATAAGATATTTAAAAGGATTGTAAACATCAATAGGCTGACTATACGTATTGAAGGCTACGTTAATAGATTACATAACAAGATTAAGTCATATGCCAACGAATAAGTATGCCCTAGTAAACCGGAAGACTGCCAGGAAATTGAAGCCGGTAACTTATTTTATTGGCATGGTTAAATTAGTGGTTTACACTCATTTATAGCGAAGCAATTATTTATAGAAATTGATGAAGTCAGAATTGAAATCTTTTGGGCAATTGAGGTCAATATGATGGTAAAATTGACAAGCGTTTGGCTAATTAACAGGTAAATAATTTATTCACAACCGAAAAATATTATTTGACTATATTGACGTACGTACACAAAACAAAAAGCCGCCAGTGTTGAAATAACAGTAATTAAAATACAGTAAATAAACTTTACTTATAGTAAGGATGAATATACTAACAGAAAGTTGAGTATATTAATTTTTAGGTCTAGTGTATTGCATACAAGTCAAGTAGAATATGTGCCCACTTTATACTACCAAACCTAGAACAATATATCCACCACTTGACCACGCAATACAACTGTTACTTAACCACGATTCGAATCACCAACGTTGCAACGTCTAAAGTCCAACTGACATGAAATATATTAGAATTTATATGGAAAACATATTGATATATAATCAAGTGAATCCTGAAGACTTCTATTATCAAGGTCGAGGCTCTTTACTAGTCAATACTAACTTACACTAAGTATTAGTATCCCTGCATTAGTAAATACTATTGTCAGGAAACACCTTCATATTGATTCTTCATATTAGTTAGTACTACTATATTGCACTAGTAAGTACTAGTACCCATGAAGATATCCTCAGCTCTGGTTTGTTCTTTATAGTTGGTATTAATCTATATCAAGTACTGACTGGCCTCGTTTCTGAGAGACTATACTTGTATTTTTAAACCCACGCCTTGAAAGCTTTAAAAAACTTAATGTTGACGCGAAAGGAAAAATCGTCTCAATATTGGTACCGTGTTATAAGACTCCGCGAATGTTTCGTGAAACACTGAAATTCTTGATAAGAATCATATAAAATTAAATTTTGTAGGACCTTAATTTATTATTACCCCTCCAATATACCGTTTTCGAATGGATCCTAACCACGCTTAATAGAAGTTCGGACAGTTCTTCTTTACCTTTCGAGATCTTACAAATAACGAATACGGTTTTTGCAAGTATTTCTGAACTAAGATTCGATACGTACAAGCTATGAGCATTCTGAACCGAGGAAATAAGAACTGGTATAGTATTATAATCGATAGATAAACATTATTGAATCTGAGTATATAATAAGATCTGATGTCACTCAATCGAAAAAAAATACTTGAAGAGTATACAAGTAATACCAATAAATTTAAAATCATTTAGTTCATGGTCTCTGATTTCCGATACATATATTATAAGCCCGCTATTGAAGACGGTTGTAAAATATGCTAGTTGCGCTGTTCGTCAAATTTAAACCAATATAATTACTTAATGATATATATATATATATATATATATATATATATATATATATATAAACAAAGTAGTATGATAAAAACTCTGATAAAAGCAGTTACTTCCGTAATCGCGATTTTGGTGAAAGTTGAGATATTTGTAATTCTTGCAATGATCGCGTTCGAAAGAAACGCAAGCTTTGCGACAAACGCGAGCGCGAGGATGTTAACCGAAAACTCTATGATAATAATCGCCGTATATGGCGCGACAATAGTTACGTTTATAATATTTAATCGGATATTTATAATGCTAAATATTTTGATTAAATCTAAAGAGATTTTAAGCACTTCTCTTCCCAAAGGAATGAGGTGGTTGTTGGAATAGTATTACATGCAGTGCATTAAATCAACTTTTTTTACAGTAAAGTTGACTGTACTGTAAGTGTATTGCTTTGTGCGGACTTACCGCATTGAGGGTAAGTCGAGTGCAATACACTACACTTCACTTTGGGGCACGGGCCAAGCAATTGGCCATACAAACTACAGTGCGGACCGGCTAGCGGTCTACCAAACCTAGAGCAATACAACCACCATTTGACCAATGCAATACTACTGTTACTTAGATCAATTGAATCGATAACGTTGCAACAATCTAAGGCCTGCGAATGGTAGGCTTTATAACAAAGACCTTTTAAAAAAACGTATTTATGTATGCTATAGCTATTTATATGAATTACGAGACGCTTTCTTCAAATATTCAAAGAACTACTAGAAAACAAGGATCTTATCCTTACGGGTTATACCGAGAAATATCGTTTATATAAATAAGATAGAATGTTAGGCTACCAATTTTAAAGATATCACATATCATATAGCATACCTAGAAGTTGTTCTAGCTAAGCTTGTCAGGGATAAAGTTATCAAAGTTATAAGTAGCTATCGATTTTAATGAATAATTGTGCGTAATAATCTTTTTGGCCAAAGTCATACCCTTTATTTGGATACGGGTATAGGTAAAGATATCGTATTTAAGTAATAGCTCAATAAATATTTTCTTAGTTATATCGAAACCAATTTTTCGTAAAACAAATTCCAGATGATTTTGAGAGTCATAGAATTAACGGTGCAATTCAGTACCAAAGTTCGTTAGAATTTTGTTGGTAGACCTTCATCGTTACAACATAGTCGATTCGAATCACTGTAGTTGAAATAACTGATGCTGCATTGAAATTGGTTGATAGAAGGTTGTAAGTTCTAAGTTTGGCACACTGCTAGCCGGTCTGCCTACTAATTTATATAGCTAAATGCTTTGGCCCATGCTCTGATTTGAAGTGGGCACCTAATGCACTGCACATGCAGTGTAGTCCCACAGACTGAAGCCAATTTTCAGCCAATAAAATCAACTAAACTGACAGGTTAGTTGGCTTGACTTTTCAGCATTTGACTGCTATTCCAATACTAGCAGCGTTTTGTTTTGTTCTTGTACGCCTATGCAGCTTGCCATCAATTTATGGCACCCTTTGAAATCTCTTCTTAATCAACAAGCCCAACCCTTATCAATTTCGATTAATCTATACTAAAATTGACATTAATTACGGCGTTTTACTTCTCACTTCTGAGTCCTTTGTTCTTCAACTCACGTATCCAGATCTTTTGCTATAGACCTATATGTATCACTTATTTTACCACTTATGTATCTTTTGCTAGCAGTTCAACTCACTAGTATTGGCGCTACTTTCGTTATTACCATTGTTACTATTACCCTGAAAGTCTTTAAGTCTACTAAGGTATCCTTATTTCTCCATGTCACACGCTGGATAGTCCACGTAACCCTTGATTCGTATGGTCAGCGTATTACTATCCAGAAACCTTTCTAGGATGCCATTGGGCATGGCCTTGGTTATGGCGTTAACGGGGTTATCATTACCATTAATTAACCAGAACTTATTTATTTACCAGGTTTCTTCTACCTCCTTTAAATCTATTACGTCTATAATTAAACATTTTTCATTAGTTGTACCTAGTTTCGATAGGTATTTGTAAAGACTCTAGGAGTTTATACATACTACTATAAGTATCGGCAGCAATTCCAGCTTTTTGGTAATAATCTTTAACGTATCGTTAATTACTATACCAATGTTAAAGGTTGCCATTATACTGTAAACTTTAAAAGTTAATACGCTTCGAATTATATGTTTATATTTAACCAATAACTAGTATACAAGATTTCTGGTAATTGTAAATTGATTTTTAAACTTTTCTACGTTAACGAGCATTATTCAGGAATCGAATTTACGATATAAGGTAAGTACTATTATCAAATAAACCGCTTGTACAAATCATGAACTTTGCCTTTATTAAATTTACTGAAACCATGTTCTTTTTCAAAATGTGATAATTATCATTCAATTCTTTTATTAGGCCATTTAATGTTCTCGTTTTGTGAGTTTCGAGATTACGGTGTAATGAACAGCTCGTAAAATACCTTCAGTTAATATAGTATAGCAATATCAACCATATAGACCCTTTATTCAAGATATTTATATAATATTACCTTGTCGGCCTTATCAACAATCGTCATATTCGTAACCTTCTCGTTTGGACATTGGCTAATATAAATGCCACTTTTATTCTTAACACTATAAATACGGATTAACAATAAATTAAAGTCAAATTTAATACTGTTAGTTTACTATTCAATTAGCTTATACTTTTGAAGGCTCATGTTTTTGATGACACGCTATTTCAACGCTACAAACCCGATACCTCCCGGGGAAAGAAGGTATTGTTAGTTTACATACCCACGATACCGAAGCCTTTGCCTTTCGTAATTCATAGATATGTATTAAAAGTTAAATTCTTTATGCCCAGCCGATTCCTAAAGTATGCCTAGTAAGTTAAAAACTATTAGACACCTGTTTCGGCTAATCCATATTAAATTTTAATACAACGTATTACCGTATCAATCGGAAACTTGTTCTTTAGTTTCGTCGGCAGTTTTAATAGTATTACTCATGAAAAATTGGCAGTAAACTACGTATATACTTACGTTATATCTCTACTATTAAATGTAAACTAATCGCTTACATTAGAAGTAGAATTGGTAACAATTACGACAATTAAATGTTAGCTATATTTTTTTTGTATTATCAACAATTAAATGAGGATTTACTATTTACGTTTATTACTGCATTTCTAAACAATTAGCTGCAACCATTCGTACGGCCGGTCCGTAATCTTATCTTAAACCTCATAAACTATCTTGAAATTGAAGATAATAACGTTTTAGCCTTTAAATATGAAGGGACTAAGGCTGAAGATATCGCTCAAGGTGGTCGGATTCTGTCTATAAACTTCAATAAAGAGGGAAAGGAGAAGTCACTACTAGAGAGCTGCTATAGAGCTAAGATGACGCAACCAAGTTACGTGACGTGTGGAAACGTATTTATATGCGGCTTCTTACCTATTCCAGAGAATCATAAAAGCGTTTAGACTACCATAGTTGGATACCTAGTAATATTAGCCAGATAATAGTCTGTAATATCACTGCCAAAAATACCGGGAAACCCCCCCCCCACTCCCTTCATAAATAAACCATAAACTTCCATTCCAAAACAAAGTTTTTCTTTAACCTTTAAACTTGACTTATAATACCATTAATATTATAGTATTAGCAATTGTAATATAGGTTTAATTTAATAATATTTTCCTTATACCTACCTAGTAATTCACATATAATAAACCCATAACTAATTACGAAGGTGGATAAGGTTATCAAAGGCGTAGGTTCGCCTACTCGAAAACTGCTTCGTCCCCATTAACAAGTATAAAGCTCCTTATTTTACGGGTAATCAAAATATATCCTGATGGGACTCGTAAATAACCATGTTTTATGTACGTTTATAGGATAACGTATAATACGAGATTTTTTTTTTTTTTTTTTTGGGAACGAAAGGTAAGTAATTTCAATAGCTGTATGAAAGATGTTAACTAACGGTTAAATACTGGTATCCGGTGCCGTTTTTATTCTTTCGGGGTTATAACCCGTAACTTGAGTTATTTTAAAACGCCTTTAAATTTAAATCCTAATATAAATAAAGTTATTAAGTAGCTTTCCGACTCGTATTTGGCATTCAATGCTGAAAACTGGGGTAAATCGAGGTTTTTGTAAGCCGTTTTTTAAATGTTAACGAGTGGGTAAAAAGCGTAAAAATCTAGGTGATCGTTACCAAAAAGGCTATAAAAGTTCGACGTGATATACAGCGAAAGGTAGACAGCCAAGGCGGAGCGGGCTTCATACCCGCCACCTCTATACGTTCCGGTGACTTACAGGCTGTACAACTTATAAATAAGAAGCGTAGTACTTGAGTTTTTTGTAACAAAGAGGAAACGTGAAGAACGTAGCTAAGAAGCGGTTAGGAAATGTAGTTAAAAACAACATAAAAGTTCGTTAAAGTTTTGGAGCGCATTAACACGAAGATTGGCTGCATAGATGCGAAGCTAAGTAAGTCGGTCTAAATGGGTAAAAAGTTTTTGGATGAAAATTCGGACGAGGAGTTTAAGGATATATTATAATAGACTTCGTTCTCGATCACATTTTTCATTATTGATAATAATACGTTTACTCGGTACCCGTTTGTTAACGGATTTTACGCCGCTTAATGTCATAAAGTACAAAGTTTTAAATCTGTTTAAAGGCTAGGCATAAAAGCTAGTCATTATATTCGGCTAACTCGTAAATAGACCCGATAGTGATAAGTATTAAGGTATTAGAAAAACTTAAAAGCAGTTTTTACGTTAAGTGTATATAAACCACTTATTTAATTAAAACCTGCCGTTTCAGTGGGTTATAAAGACGAACACTTAGGATTTGTTATAGGCCCGTAGTATAATTTTAACATGGTATTACGGTTTCGTCCCATCGTCGTCGCCGGTAACATTTATGGTTTACGATTAAAAGTCGCGAGTCTATTAGCTTAGCAGCGGATTTTAAACGGCTTGTACGAGTTGATTTATATAAAATCAAGGATATTTCCCGCTCCATACGTTAATTTCAATAACATAGGAGTTCATTATACGCGTTACACTGTACTTGTCGTAAATTAAACTTAACTTTTAAAAACAATGGTTTAACTTGTCGGACCTTGTATGCGATATTATAACTAAAACTAAAAACTGTTATACTGGTATTATAGGGTTAACGTAATAGCCGTAAGTTATAAAAAACGAGTTAATACTAATAGTAGTCGTATCTTTATTTTTCAATATTATTCAATAGTCAGGGAATAAGCGGCTTTGAATTAATTAGGTATAAACAACAAAAGAACGTAAATACATTAAAACTTCATAATTCGCGGGTTTAGTTACGCCGTCGGTTTCGGGGTAAAAGGTAGTACTTGAATTCTATTCCACCCTAATTAAGTCGTGAAGTTGCCTTTAAGATCCACCGGTCTCATTTTAAATACTTTCGCTATTAAACGTATAGGAAAACCTATAAAATCGCTAATAGTAATTTAAAAACCGCTCCATATAAGCTTCGGCGACTATATTAATTATTATATGAACGGTAACTGATTGACCTAAACTGTTCGTAATAACTATAAGATAACGTAGATTACCAGTACATTCTTAAGGTAGGTTAATTATAAAGTCGATAGAATGTTTGTTTCAAATCCGTTCGAAAACTAGGAAGGGTTTGAAAAACCTTTTCCAACGGTGTTTCCAATAGATTATAGGCCCATACATTTTGTAGTTATGGTAAAAGCGGTGGATTACGCGATGTAAGCCAGGCCAAAAATATGGTTTGAAAATAATAATAATAGTAATGTCGCATTCCGTAAGACCGGAAAAAAAATTATAGGGAGTTTAAATTCACGCAGTAGTAAGCGGTTTCTTAGCAAATATCTAAATACGGTGGCAAAATTGCAAATCCCTATCGTCTTTTACCGAATATTTCGAAATTAAAACCTTTAATATTTATTCGTCGTCGGTACAAATATTTACATAGAAATATCAGTCGCTTATACGTCTTACACGTACTACTCGGGGGTAAGTGGTATAGCGTGTAATAGTGGCGTCCTAACAGCTTTAAATGTCAATATTAATAAAACTTTTACGACCTTCCGGGATAGACCCGCTGGTGACGATAAACCGGAAGATATGTATACGTGAAAGCGGCTTGGAAACGGCCCTTTCAGGGCGTAATAGTTGGAGTTTCTAACCTAAACGATGTAAATCGAAAAGAACTTTATAAATATCTTGGTTTCGCCGTAATAACGTATCAAATCGCATATAATCTGCCGCTTTATAGTAAATTAACCCAAAACGAAATTATATAAGGCGTTTAAACCAGCATACTTATCGTTTAAAAAGTCGTTTTATGGTTATCATGTATTTTGGGTTTTTATAGTCTATCAAAATTGTAAACGGACGTGTTGTACCTCAGAGCTCCACTTTCTATACTTTTAAATAACTTATAATCTTGAATATCTTTTTATCGTAAATTTCGTAATTATATTCGGCGGAAGATAAGCGATGTAAATAATACGCTAATAGGCGTAGGTTATTGCGGTCGTCGCGTTAAAAAAGATAGTCCCTCAGGGTTTAACCGGAATGCTCAACTTTTAAAAAGGTATCGCGGTCGGGGTTTCATTAAGTAAATACAGGTTCAAAAAGTAAACTAAGCTTAAGTCGTTAGAAAGCAGTTTTTTCTTTAGGCTTTTAACGTAAGGGGGCACCCTTACTAATTAGCCGAAGTAATAGTCTAATAGTCGTACAATAGTTGCGGATAAAAAACCGGTAAAAATTCGAGATTTAAAAAAACCTTATACTTTTAAAACCGATGTAAAAGCTGCCTACTTCCAGATAACGCGTAATTTTTCTAGGTTTGGACAAACGTCTAGTTTAGCCTTAATAAAGAATTTTTGGTACTTGGTCGTTTAAACGCCGAATTTGTATTTGGAAATATTAAGGTTAAGTACCGTAACGTTTAAGACATTAAGGACTTGTTTAACCTTACCAATATAATTTTCGAACGTGTTGTTAAAATAAACGACGATATCCCCGATGCAAATAAAGCTTAAAATATCGAGGAAAAGCCATAAAAAATTATTAATATGCCGTTCAAAGGTGGCGGGGGCGTTGAGAAGGTCGAAGGTAGTGTCAAGCTATTCGAAAAGTCCTAAACGTATAGGAAATCCAGTCTTTTATTCGTCTCCCTTTTTGATACGAAACTTGTAAAAAACGGCTTTAATATTCGATTTAGTAAACCACATAAATTAGAAAACTTTCGCGAACGTGTTTTTAATAAAAGGAAGCGATTAACGATCCGCTTTGGAAATAGCGTTAAGCTGGTAATATTTAATACTAAAACGTAAACTACCTTCAGGTTTTTTTTAACGAAAAACACGGGGGCTCCTGTTAAGGAATTGCTCGTTTATGTATAACCTCTATCGAATAACTTGGTTAACGTTTTACGTAATATAAAAAGATTTTTATGCGATATACCATATAAAATACCTTATGGGAAGATGAAGGGTGAACTTAAGTTATCGTTATAAAAAACGGTTTCGTAATTTACTTTGAAGCGGTAAGGGGATAACTTGTCGCTAAGGTATTTATCGAATATAAGGGCGAATTTCTTATAGTTATCGGGAATTTTATTGTAAACGAAAACGAACGGTTTCGGGCTAAGTACCTTAGTAATATTTTTAAGGGTAATGATGGCGAACTGCGGGGTAACAACTCGATCCCTGCGAGCCTTTCGTAAAATAACGTAAAATGTAACGGCGCCGACCCCTTTCGGCGTTCTTTATACGGGTACGAACCGCCGCTTCTAAACGCGAAAATTATTAGCTCGTCCCAAAAATAATACATAATTCGAAACGTCGTAAGTAACTTGTTAGTAATTCATTCAAGATTTACCTAAAATAACGTTATATTACAAGAAAAGGATAATATAAGCTTATATCTGGTAATGGTGTTTATTAAGATCTATATTTAAAAAGGTTATAAAAGAAATTAATTGTAGGGAAAGTCGGGTATATAATACGTGGCCTCGCCGAATCATTGGAGTGAAATTGGAATGCGCGGAAACTTTAAACAGTTAATAAGTTATTTACTCACGTCATTATAATGATCATAATCTACATTTACTAATAAATAAATAAAATAAATGGAATTATAAAGTTAATTTACCATAAACGGAGAGTTATTTAAAAGTCAGGAAAGATTTACCGAGTTGAATTTAAGTCTTATTAACTCGTGTACGCAACTATATATTGGAGTTACGCTTTTCCCTCCCCAAGGTCGATAATATCCTCCACCAAAGTAAGATAAATTCTTATAACATCTTTAACATTAAATCCGTTCGAGCGTTATGCCGTTTCCTATGGGTAGGTGTAAATACGATTGTTATCTGCGTTATAACGTAAACATAGCCTAAAGTTTTTACCACGGGAAAGTTACGAATAATTAACTTAGGTGACGCGTCACTTAAACGCTATTTGTAAAGCGCTTACTCTAGTTATAATAAAGTCGTCTTAGTTATTCTGGGCGGGCATGTCGCTATTATTATTCTCACGACGTAAAATACTCCTAATAGCAATAGTATTAGTACCGCCATAATAAGTGCGAAGGCTGTAAAGGAGTTCGTAGATAAGTTAGGTACGAGTGGCTTATTAGTTATTTTCCGCGGGTATATCGAAAGGAAGCAACTAATTGGCGAATGTTTCATTAATAATTCCTTTTAAGATAGTGAGTTTATTGGCGGATTCCCAGGTTATATCGCCAGCTTTCGCTAGTAGGATCTCCTAAACGTTAATGAAAATGTAAAATCGTTTATGAGCTTCTTATTTTGTATTTGTAATCCGAAGGATGGCTGTTTTGGCCGCGTTAAGGTCGTAGTAATAGGCGCGGAACATAGCTATTAAGCTGTTAGGGTTATTAGTACCGTCGTAGCCTTCGTGGACGCAATAACTCTTTATAAAAGTTTTTACAAATCCCTCCAACTATTAAAATATAACGTAAAAGTGATTTTTCTTAATGCCGATAAATTTCCGGTTCCTATGTAATTCACGTATTATTATAACTTTTTATACCGAGAATCTTTGCTTAATACCAGAAAACTTAGCCGGCTAATTGAATGGTTTACGTTCAAGTCGTTAAAACCTGTTAAATGAGGCACCGAAATCGTATTCGAAGTTCAAAAAGTCCTAGTTTTCATCGTTTGAAAAGTTAACGCGATCTTCGGTAAGGAGAGGTATGGCAATTACGTTATTCGTGGCATACGTAGACGGAATCTCCTCAAGGGGGTATTATCTCAAAACCGTAGACGTGCTGGCAGCCTCGAGCTATCGGATTATATTCATTAATGTATTTAGTGCGTCGGTAATCTGTTTTCTCAAATATAAAACGTATTCTCGAGTGCCTTAGTTCCGCTCGATAAGTTCCATACCTAAGGCGTCGGTAAAACGTTCGTATTAAGCCGTAAGGTAATTGTATTAGGCTGTAAAAGCGCTTTAAAGCTACTCCCTAACGCGTACATCGCGGAATTACTCCAAACCCTAGAGGTCTAAATTCGATGGATAGAAGATAATAACATGACTTAACGCTATAGCCGCTAATAAGTAACTAAGACACTGTTAGTAAAAAATCGAGATTTATATGTAAAAAGACTAAAGCCAAATCTGTCGTTTAAGGTAGTCGGATTCTATTTATAAACCTCGATAAAGATAGAAAGGAGAAGTCCCTATTAGGGAGCTGCTTGTTATAACCCAACATTTGCAGGGCGCACCAGCGGCGGCCCCGCAGCAGATAACAAAGGAAATCGGTTGGATACAGCCTCTCGGCAGGCACCAGGGATCCACAACAGACACACCATACACAAGGGTTAGGGTCAGCATGGTGTGAGACTCGATGGACTCGGTATCGAGCCAGTCGAGCTGCACACCGGGACTCGATGGACTCGACATCGAGCCAGTCGAGCCTACACTGAAGACGTATGAAGGCGCGGATATATAAGGACACTTTCATTACCAAGATAGATAGCATTTCCTTCATAGCTCTTCAGTTGTCAATCTAAGTATTCAGTCTACCCTGAATAGCCTCACGGCTTCTGATCATCACTCGCACGAATACAGTCTTGATATTGCACCTTTTGTTACCTCTGCTACCTTACTGCTAACATAAACCCTCTGAACACCTTCTACATACTCACGGGTATTTAGTGTGATCATTACACTGCTATGGAGTTAAAATGGTGTAACTCGATCACGTGACGTATGGAATCGTGTTCCTATATGGCTTCCTCCCTGTTTCAAAGCATCGTATGAGCGTGTAGAACTACCAGAGTTGTATCCCTGGTAATACTAGCCAAGTACTAGCCTGTAACATTCCATAATGTTAAAGTTACGGATGAAATAATCCCTTGTATAGAAAGGCCGTTAATTTCCACCTAGTTACTATACTTAAAAGGCTTACCTAATATATTAATAATAACTTTAACACGTAAATTAAAGGCGAATTTTCCATTCTACTTTTCCTTTTAAAACAATCACACCATTTTGTATGCCTTTCTAGGCTTATAGTCCTCGTTACCATCCTTCTCTATAGTATATATCTTTTTAGGTAGTTTCTCACGCCTTCGACATGTAATGATTATACTAAATACCCGTGAGTATATAGAAGATGTCAGAGGGTTTATGTTATCAAGAAGGTAGTAGAGGTGCTGAGTGAACAATATCGCAACCGTGCACGTAATGATCAAAAGTCTTGAGGCTATTCAGATGTGTAGACTGAATACTTAGATTGACAACTGAAGAGCTATGAAGGAAATACTATCTATGTGGTGATGGCTGTGTCCATATATCCTATAGCCTTCATACCATCTTCAGTACTGGGCTGCTGAAGTCGATATCGCTTCCTTCAGTCCCAATGTTGTCGACGAGACTGCGGGCAGTCCTATCGGTCCAAACCCTAACCCTGGGTGCTTACATAAGAGATATCCCTAGCTTAATGTGTTGGACATGAGGCTTCTAATAGTGCAGCGGACCGCTGGCCTATTCTATGACTTACAGATGGTCCTTGGATTATAACAGGACGTTTTATGAACTTGATAAGAATAAGATTAAAAGAATTATATGGGCCAATCCATTCGACTCTGGGGTTATCTACATCGAGATCCTTATTGAATTTAGAAAGTCATTTATACGGCTGAGGTTATATAATTCGGAAAATAATAACGCTATTAGCAGTTTTAACCACCACCTTTAAATTAGTAATACTTCAAATTTTATACGGCTTTTCCCATTTACCTAGTTTTCGTCACTTAAGGACTTTACCTTGAAGGGGTAAGGGTAATATTTTTATTATTACTGATCTCTTCCTAGTATTAATAGCGTTGTTAACATAATAGTGTACTAATTCCTTTTTTAGTTACTTTAAGGCTTTATCATATATTACGACACATTTCTGGGTATTTGGCGATAGTTGCGACTTTTTCGTTATACGTAGGTAAACTTTGAATACTAGCAAAGTTATTACAAACCTTTTAGAGCCAACAATATCGTTAAGGCTCTTTACCGCTATTTATAGACGTGCTTTAAAACATGTAAAACTTCCAATTTATAAGATGAAGATATCGTAAGACCTTTATAAAATATAGTAGGCTCTTTTAACCTAACCAATACCCTAATAAACTTTAATAAGAACCTATTTACACTAAATTCACATCGAGTTAATATTAGATTGAAACTCTATTATAACAAAATTAGTACTATCGTCGAAAATTAGTATATATATTAGTCTTAGATACAGGTTAGTCTACAAAGTACGTAATGAATCCTACGTTTCCTTGGCTGAAATAGTTTTAAAAAACTTGGCATCGTAAAAAGCCATGGCAGAATGAACGACATAAAGTACTAATTTACTGTTCAGGTAAAATAAGTTTATGAAAACCTTAAAGTTAAAGTATTAATCTTCCTTTAACATGAAATTAAATATTAGAGGGGGTTATAAGTATATTTATAATGATGGAAAAGCCATTTCATTACCTTTCACGATTATGAGTTTCTACTTTGTTGTAACTAGTTTCTTTTAAAACATCATAGAGTCGATTAATTGTTAGGTGGTAAAATCTACGATATAATTAACGAAGTTCTGCCTCCATTGAATTTAACACTATTTTGAACCCTTAACGGTGAAATCAAAGGTATCTTTATTTAAAGTTAAGTCAAAACCATTTACCGCCCTTAATTTAAACTAATTTATTAATATAAACGTTAACAACAACGTCGAGATTTTTTATATCTTGAAGTCTAAGAAGAAAAGGAATAGGGAATTTCAAAATATAGATAACAACGGAACTATCGACAATATTAATCGGCCTCGATTCTGGTAAAGCAAGCTTTTTTCTAAGGTTAAAGATGATCTTGAGTTTACCAATATTTATATATTTAAGTTCCGTAGCCATATTTGTATCCCTTTGTAATACGATGAATTACAAATAAACTCCTGTTCAATACTGTATTACTCTAGTATCAGGTATAATACCTTAAAAACCCTACTACATGTAACGATTTTAAATAGTAAAAAGATAGGTAAAGCTAAGGTTTTCATCGTTATATCGGTAATAGGGGTTGTTAATTATTAGGCGGTATAGGAAGGTGTGGTCGGCGAGTGATTACGTTACTTTTGGGCTTGTGCCAATATTTTCATACTAATCGATAACTACAGGTTTTCTATTCTTTTCTTTAACTTCCTTCTACTGAAAGTTGACAACTTATTCGACGTAATACAAGTAAAAAGTAAAAAGAAAGTATATATAATATATCACCTGCATTAATTTACGTTCGGCGGTAATATAACGTACGAAATAACAGTATTACTTACCGCATATCCCATATTTCCTAGCGTTGAAAGTAATTTTGTTTACCTGGCTTAAGGATCTCAAAGAATAAAATACCCTTTTTCTTACGTGGCTTGGTTACATCCCTAGGTCCGGGCCTTTCGTTAACTGTATTATCCGGGCCTTCCGTACTTACAGTCAATGTGATATATATAAAAGGGGTCTTTTTTTTCGTTACTAAACTTTGGAGCTTTGCGGGATATACCAGTCGAATGTAAAACGCGAGCCGTTACGGTCGCTTACAAAAACCTCAACTGACTAAAAAAACCTTTACTGGTAATGTTAAAGCATTATAAAGCGTATTAAAACTTTTGATAACCCGTGACGGCTTCAAAGACCTACTGACGGAGTGTACCTTCGCCAATTCCAACGTTCACCGTCATATATTAGCAAAATATCAACCTGTAAAGCATATAATTCAGATGGTCAATATTACATTCCATCCATTCCTTATAATCCAACATATAAGCCTACTTAATAATATATCAACCGCTATAGTACTAAGTAAAATTTATATTGTATTCGAAATCAATTTTCAATCTATCGTAAATTTTGCTATAAAAAGAGTAATTCGTTCAATACCGTAATTAGTTGTCCTTATATTCGCCGGTAAGAATACTTGGAAACAACAAGTGAAAGCCTATCAATTTAACCTTTATTTAACGGCAAATGTTGAAAAACGAGCGCAATTTGACATCGAAAAAGTTATACGTCTTACCTTTATACTTTTGTTTTCCTTTCCACATCTTAACTATTATAGTAGTTACCTCGTAATTCGTTTCCACCATAGGAACTTGTCTTATGGGAAAGGTAATATATTGGTAGTAAAGACTCTTTAAATCTTTCGACTAGTGCTGCAGTTGGTATTGGTGGGCAGGATAATTACCTTTAACTAAATTTAAAGGGAGAAACCTAGTGGTCGTGCCTACTATCGGCTCGCGCATAAACACATTCCTTTTTCAATTTAGCTATTAAATTTAGAAGTATTAAGGAGCTTGAGGTAAAGGGACATAAGGGTTTCTGCCAGGGACTTAGTAATAATACTTTGGATGTTAGGGGACTCGACAAGGGTTCTACTTAATTGACTGGTAAATTTAAAGTCTTAGAGTATATATATTGAACAATTATATACGACTAGTGGTACTCGACCGTCGATTTTAAGTAAGGGGATCTAAGTAATATATTTAGGCTTGAGTGTAACCTTAGAATCACGTTGAAGGTCATTGAAGGAATCACGTTGAAGGTCATTGAAGAATACTATCGTTAGCAATTAATTTTCACATTTTTCCTTATAACTATTAAAGGTCTTTATCAATAGCGTATTTATATAATACCTAAGCAAAGTTCACTTTTTTTTTTTTTTTTTTTTTACAAAACTTTGACGGTAATACGATACTTTGTTTAAGTAATTCACCGTTTAATTTGAGTTTTACAGGTTTTTTTTTAATCTTTTTCTACATAGCTTAACTCCAGTCCTTAAAAACCTCGACTTAATCATCGTAAGCCTCTATATTAAAGACTTTGTCGTCGTAGTCGATATAGAAAATAAAGCGAACAATGTAGTTAGTTAGGTGCTTAGGGGTAAGGTCTTTATCAGCGTCCGTAAACCAAAAAATAGTTGTCGAAGTACTTAAGGAACGTGAGCCTAAGGATTTTAATTGTTTTCTGCTTAGCATATTCTTTAACAACATGAAATTCGGCGTTTTCGGTAGTTATGTTAACGTTTCAGTTGGCATAGGACTTGATAATAATCTTTGCAATCGGTAAACGCGAGGATTTGATATTATAGTATAAGTTCATGTAAGAACTTGGTAATTTAGAGTAACGTCACGCGACGTAGCTTTTTTGGCGCATTCGCTTCAAGAAGCGATTTTGGGTTATATAGAGAGGAAAAAGAGTGGTTTTGAAGTAAAACCTTGGTATTAAGGGAAATGTTTAATATAAAAGATAAAGTTGGAGGTCGTTTGTTAAAGGTTATAGGCCGTAGGACTTAATCGCTTTACTATTTACAGTAGCAGTACCTGTAATAGTATCAATTTAGCCATTTTATAATTTAATGAACTAAAAGACTTCTAACGGTTAATTTTGAGAGCTTCTTTAAAAAAAAAAGAACTGGTCCAATATTCTTTTTTTGTGTTCTTGGTGATAGAAATACCGTTGCTACTTTTCAAGTACCTATAAACAGCAGATGCAGAGAAAGGGGGACCTTTGCAAAAATCCTCCCCCAATCTTGCAATTACGCAAAACCTAACGGGAAAGTAACTTCTTCTTTTATATAGATTATCTGTTTTTAACCTAATAAGAAGTAATCAGTTTTTGTAGGCCTTTTTATTTACAACATAGTCGATTCGAATCACGGTGGTTAAAGTAACTGGTGCTACATTGAAATTGGTTAATAGATAGTTGTAAGTTCTAAGCTTGGCAGACCGCTAGCCGGTCTGCACACTAATTTTTATAGCCAAATTCTTTGGCCTATGCCCTTCTTTGAAGTAGGTACTTACTGTACTAAACTTGCAGTGTAGTTCCACAAACTGCAGTCACTTTGCAGCCATTACAATCCACGAAACTAATAATTTAGTTGATTTGAATTTATTGTATTTGATGGCTATTCCAACAACTTTATCAATTTTTGGCTTCAAATTCGACTACATGCTCGACATTTTCAAAAATATAAAACCTTAAGGCTTAGGTTTTCAACCACATATATATTGACGATTTTATTCTCAATGATTGTCTTAAACTGGTTAAAACTAATATCCTTATATTAAAACCGTTATTGTCTTTAAAAATAGGAATATCAAAGTGTTTTTCACCGTATACAATTCTAAATAAAGCTAAATTATACGTATAATGTTTACGAAAACTACATTTAGTATAAGTTTACCTCAATAAACGGTATATTTTCTCGTTCATTATATCAAATTTTTTAAGAATATTTCTAATATTTATGATTTGATATTCATACGTTTCAATCACTATCATTCACTTTATTACACCTCATATTATTTCAATCTATAATCCCACGAATAATATAATCAAAATTACAAGGTATATATATCCCGGCAGTATTACTGATTACGAATTATAGCCTTGTCTTACACCAGTTAGAATATTGTTATACAAACATTAGCGTATGTAATCGGTGTCGGTAATATTTCTTTTGAAATTATTTATGTTACTGATAAGGTTATGAGTATTTATTATATAGTGTTTGTCGTTATTGGCGACTTGGCTTTTTTGTAGTACAAGCTATACTAATAGGTGCTGGGTTTAAGCTAGATTCCTATGCCGTTTAATAGGTAAAGAGAAAGTAGTCTCCGCCTCTTTTGGAGGCTTTAATCAACTCATAATATGATACTACCTTTCTCGATGTTGTCGCATACTAAATCTGAGATCCTTCAGAGAAAGAGAATACAAGACCTAAATCTCGTTGATTAATAAGATAATCTTCGTTTTAAATATTTTTCAGTGTTATTTGGCATCAAAACGTATGATGAAATGACTATATTGATAATTAAATATGACATATACGTTAATACCATACGCGCACCTAATATAAATAAACTTGCCACAATTTCTAATAAATCCCCAAAAATTTAATAATAATCAAGTCCTGTAAAATTTCCAATCGAATCAATAATAAAATATTCTTTCATAAAGTGCTGATAGAAAGATAAACTTAATCGTCATCATTGTCCAATCTTACGCAACAATAAGGATTCGCTAGACTAATGATTTTACAATTTGCATAAATAAGGTTCCTTGGAATATATCGATAATATGTTGTTACTCGTTTGATATATGGTAATAGTTTGGATGGAATGGTATAAAATTAAGAATGGTTACAGATTATTAACCTTCTACCTTTAAATAAAAACGTGGTGTTAGATTTTTATAGGTAGATATTATCCATTTATTACGCAGCGTCAAGTACATTTTTGTAATTAGTACCAGAAAAATCCTTCTTCATTACTTGTACACCCAAACCATAGAAACCGCTGAAATTTTGTCAGTTTTTGCGGCATTCTACGTAATGAAGTTATACCTTGAAGATTTCAATATCTACCCGGTTTTTCCTCAAGCAATGGATCGTATATGAAAATATTGCCACATATTTTGTCAAGTTTTTGTCCGTGATATTTTTATTATTTAGGATTACCTTTCCAAGTATTCGACGCATTTAGCATGAATTATAGTTTTATTTGATCAAGTCAGAGTTTACGTATTATTAAACAGTTCCTATATCGGATTTCAGTCAGTCAAACTATATGTTTTCTTTATTTACAGTCATAGATTTCTTAACACTATTTAACTTACACAAGGATTTAGAAAAATTCTTCTATAACATCTTTCAATGCGTTGAAAACATATCGAGTTATTATTTAGCTTTTTGGCTTTACATTGCCCTACTTTGTGTAGTTAAACGAGCTTATATAGAAATCTATGTATCATTTACTGCATAAGAGTCTTAAAGGAACACACACTAAAAATAATGACTATAGAAATCATATACATCAAATTTTAATAACGAGGATTATTGGCATGAAAAAATAAGGAAAAATTACAGATTTTTTAGAGTGTCCTTCAAAAAGTTGTAAGTTTTGTTATACTAATATTCAACAACTAGTGCTTTTGAAAATAGATAAAAGTTTTCAAATATATTTCGAAATTATTCTTTTCTACGTTCACTAGCAATTTCGTGAAAACGAGAAGACATAATCAGTCAATCGTCATTCAATTCTTTATGTTATAAACAAATTCTTTGCAGGAAAAAAAATCAATAATAATTCTATAAAATACAAGGTATAATGCCTTATTCAAGGTTATAAAGGCTTTACGACTAACTTGGTTAAAGAACTATAACCTGTTATCGTTTTTATAGATAATTTATTTATAAAGGGCATTATAAAGAGAATATCGCTGGATAAAATATTTATGGATTGGGTAAATAAACGTTTTATTCATATAACCATATATCTCAATGTATATAATTCAAATTTTATTTATCTCCTAAAACTAATTAATTTTGTTTCTAAGACATCATAAGGGTTTTTGACGCCTGGTCACGAAATTGTCTATACCTTAAATAAAGTATTGATTTTCAACAAAATATTTGATGATCTTTTATCAATTGTATCAGAAAATATTGATTAACTCTTCATATTACTGAGAATGTACTATTAGATAAAGTATTTTTAACGTCTGGATTATACTAAAAGACGAGGTTATGCAACGTTTATTGTTTCTAATTTGACTAAATATTGAAAAAGAACAATAAAAAGTATTTTTAGGTCTGTACGTCCACTTATGAAGAACACAGTATAGTTTGTAAATAGTATGGTAAGATAAGTTATACAAAAGAGATAAGAGGCATTCAGAGAGTACACACCTCATGTGAGAGCTTATAAGCTCTCAGCTAGAGCATGACACTCTACTATAAACTTTGACAACGTCTTTGCTAAGGCATGACTCGTTATTATATAATCTGCAAAAGTGTTTCCTATAGTTTGATAATCTAATATATACTCCGTAAACGGGGTCTCCTTTACTTGCTTACTACTGTGATATCTAATTATATTCACAATATTAATTTTTTTTGAGAATTTCGTATATTTACTTTTGTAAAAGCAGTATAATTCGTCTAAGCCTTTTATCGTTTTTTCGGTAATAACTCTAGTGATTATTATCATTAATTCTAATAAGCGATCGGTTATTCGGTAGTGATAGTGATATAGGCTTTGAAAGCTTTTTTTGTACGGTTACTGGTTTCGGTAGAAGTGTGATTGTAAAAGAATAATTCTAAAGGTGTAATTATTGATATCATTTGTTTTGGAATCTGTATAAAAAAATGTGTCACTATAGATTTAATAAAAACTTTCTTTTTTCATTTTAAGAACGCGTCATTACTTGTAAGGTAAGCTTTTAATTAGTTATTCAACGTTCACCTGCCCAAACAACCAGTAGTTAATTAGTTATTCAGCGTTTTTATATAGATTCATTATTAAATTAATGCCTTGTCTTAATTGTTTAAAATAAATTCCGCGTAGAAATTGTTTCGAGAGGCGCCTTTAGGCGAGTTAGTGGCGCAACGTTGAGGCTGTTGTAGCCGCTGTACGTCGTGCCACCAATATTAGCTCCGCTAGTGTCAATAGCATGTCGTCCATCCCCGTTTTTCTTTTCCGCCCCTTTCCACCCACTGCCGCCGTAGCTTCTACACCTATTTTTCTCCTCCCCTTTTCTCCCCTTTTTTTTTCCCGGGGGTAAAAGCGGGAGTTTATTAAGGTAATTAACCTCATTCATTCGCTACGAGTAAAGCCCCCATTTTTACCCGTTGCGCCTTTTCGCCGCCATAAACGTAGTATCGCGGACTTATAGTGTAATACGCTGTACTTATTTTTTAAATTATAATATATTAATGTAGTTGTTAGTAGGGCTTTAGAAGTTGTAATATTCTAGATTTGACTGGTCGAATTAGCAGTAGTATTGCATTAGTCAAGTGGTGGATGTATCGTTCTAGGTTCGGTAGATTGCTAGCCGATCTGCACAATAAATTGTATATCCAATTTCTTGTCACATACCCTAGTGTAAAGTGGGTACATATTGTACTTAACTTGCAGCTAATACAGTAGGCTCATACAAAACAATACACTTAACTTATAATCGGTATAGTTAACTTTACTGTAATTGAAGTTGACCTACTGAACTTCAATTACTATTATTCCAACACTAAAGGCTTTTTAATTCGTACGCGCACGCTAGTATAGTTAAATAAATTTTTCCAGTAAACGCTAAACTACAACCTCATTCACTGGCAAAACCCCTGTCAATTACAATTGACTTTCATATCAAATTACACCTATTTGTACTCCAATTAAATCTAACTCCCGTATATTACCTTACAGCTTCGAAGTCCGAATTCATTAATTCCCACAAAAAGGTTCTTTCACTATAAGCTTATATAAACATCTAATTTAGCCGTACCAATCAAAAAAATCGCCATTATCAATCCCTTAGCAGTCTTCTAATTTACAAGCTTATTCCTAACCGCTGTTACGTAATTTAGCTTTACCGGGTTACCTATTAACGTAGCTCTCGATACGTATAGTTAGCCTATTGCTATTCATAAACCTTCTATAATCTTTATTCGAAGATATATCATTACAGCATTAGCAGTATTATCTTTTCCATTGATCCACTAGAACTCCTCAATCTCCTCGCATTCGTAAGCTTCGCAAAGTGCTATTACATTGATTATAGAACGTTTTTTGCCAATGGTTCAGAGATTTGAAAGGCATTCAAATAGTCTCCTCGAGTTGGTAAAGATCACTACCGGGATAAGAGAAAAATTTAACTACTTAGTAATAATGTTAAGGGTTTCTCATAATACTATACCTAAATTAAAAACTACTATTATGCTGTAAAACTTTGAAGCGAATACGTTTCGTATAATCCTTTTACATTTAACCGAGATCCAATAAATTAGGTGGCCAATAATATTAAGCCAATCCTCTTACTGATCTTTATAACGAGGGTAATTTAAGATCCGATCTGAAAAGATAAATCAGTGTTATCTATAAAAAATCGTCCGTAAAAATCATTAATTTAGCCCTTAACAAGTCCATCGAGACCATATTAATTTCCCAGGTTAAGATTTCTATTTTCCATTTAAACTTGTTATTTAGCCGGTTCAAGTCTTTATATACTTAATCCTATACTTACACCGTAATACATAAATTGTAGGAAGCATTTGGTTGGTACAAAATAGCAATATAACTGTTATGAGTACGTTATTCTAAGTACTGTTAAGCCTTAGTTACGTTACTTTTATCAATTATCGTCAAATCTAGGCCTCAACCCTTTTAACAAAAGCTTAAGATGGTATTAGCACTAGATATATGGATCAGCGATCCGTTAAAGTTAAGTTGGTTACCTTTTGCTAAAGATGTAACCAGATTATAATTTTGAAACTTGGAATTATTAATCACCTGCCATTCCAATACCATAAAGTTAGCTCTTTTAACGAAAGAAGTATCGTAAATTTTCATACCCACCAAACCGAAGTTTTTCTCTTTCATTACCATTAAATATAGGTCATACTTTAAGGATTTTATACCTAGCTGTGACTTAAAATATAATTAATAAGTAAGAAACCAATAAATGTTGAGTTCGGTTAATTCGTACAGTAACTTAATATATCGAATTACCGTTCCTTATAGATAAATAACACGTAGTTACTATAGTAACTATTGTAAAACGATTCGCTATAGGTTGGTTACTAACTACGTATATACTTAGGTTATATTTCAGCTTTTTAATATTAACTTTCCCATAAATTTAACTAAAAAATTTGCTATTAAAACAGTCAATCAACGCTAACTGATCTTTTAAGTCGTTAATGACCACGTAAGGATCCAATATTCACATTTATTACTGTATTCTTAAGCGATTGGATATGACTTTGCATACGGTTACCTCGCTATTTTACCTTTTATCTAGTGGATAATCCTCGACTTCAAATTCGTTATATGTGGAGTTTAAAAGTCAAAGTTGGCCATCGATACAAATTATACAATTACTCCAATTAGTAAGACGTTAATCTCTACATTTTGGTTTTTCTTGAAAGATCTATCGCAAAGTTCCATAATGCCCTATACTTCAAGCTTAAATATCAAATTCTTGTTATATTTGTCTTTCCTGTTTACTTATGAAGTCTTGTAAATACAGCTCGGTATATATTCCTCCTCTTCAATATAAATATTCCTCGGGGTTATCTTCTCTGACGGCATTTTATCAGCTTATTAATCACCAGTAAAAGATGTTCGTATTAACTCGGTCGTTGAACTTCAAGGTTTTTATCGTGAGTTACCGTAATATAAGGCTTAACATAAGTAATTCAAAATATTATAAAGCCTTTAATAGTTTTGATAACTACTCTATAGTTAATAATACTTAAAGTCATATAAAGACCCTTCTATTTATCTAGATCAGTTCATACAAAGACTTCACTTTGTAACGGTAAAGCAAATAAGTCGATAATCGTAAGGCCTTTCTTGAAATTGAAGTCGTTCTTAATTTAGCGGCGTACCGATTACTTGAGAAATTCATTTAATGATTTTCCGTAAACTATAACTCGTTTTTAGGTACTTGCTAATAGCGGTGACTTACTCTTTAAACATAGGTATACTCTAAAGATCAATAACTTTAGTACTAGTCTAACAACGCCTATAATACTATTTAATCCCTTGATCTCTATTTAAAAGCGTGTCTCGAAATCCGTAAAACTTTCAATTTCCAATATAAGAATATTATACGCTCGGCGAAGTAATACGTATACCCTTTCAACCTTCCTAATACTACCATAAGCCTCTACAGGCATCTACTTACGCTCAATTCCCATTATATTAGCATCTTTTTAAATCTCTACCGCCGCAAAGTTTGTGACAGCATCGTAAACGACGCCGTTAAGTAATCCCAAGTACGTATTAATTTATAATTTCCTTAGCGTTTCCCATGTATCCTTTGTCGATGAGGACCTTAAAAGCCCCGTAAAATGAGGTTATGAAATCAATTCCATGAAAAAAAAACTTGTTATCCAATTAAAAAACATTAATCAAAACCTTATAGTTGAAGTATTTATCGTTTTTTAATATTAAATTAAATATTCAGTGGATTTAGATATATGTTTGGCAGTGGTGAAAAAGATTTTCGATTACTTACAAGGTAAAAAATTACATATCATTGTGTCTTACGAACTTTAAGACTTTTTACAGCCTATAAATGGTTAGGCGGTTGAAACGCCGATGTAATCAGCGTATCTTTAGCTTCGTAAAATTTAACACTACTACTTTGAAACCTTAACAATAAAACTATAAATACCCTTAATTAAAGGCGATGATATACCTTTAACCGTTTTAACTAGTTTGCCGGCGTTAACGTTAACTTTAACGCTAAAAATCTTTATATCCTTTCAAAAAAAATGAGTGAGGAATGTGAAAATGAAAAATAGAATTAATCTTACAACCATTTAAATTATTATTGTCCTTAATAACGATAGTTATTTGCCTAATTCGAAGCTAACTTCGGCTTTACTAATATCGTAACGATTAATCTTAATAGCTATAGTATTTTCCATTCGCAATGCTATATATTTCGAATAGCCTCTTATTAAATTCCTTACTGCCTCTATATCTGTTGTAATACCTTGAAACGTGTGGTCCGCGTAACAAATTGAAGAATTTAAAGGTGAATAAAAGATCAGGGGCTTAGTTAACGTAAACTTAATTGTTTTCACCGCTTAGATAGTATAAAAAAGCACAATCGGTTATTTATTAAGCTGTACCGAAAGTCATATATTTATACCAATTAATTGACATAAGGATATCGTCGCCATTAGTTTCTTTATCGCCTTTAAAGTTTGTAATTGAATTAGATTAATCCTATTTAAAAGTGACAAGCTATTTGATATAATATATTACCTTTTTATCATTACCATTGGCGGAAGGGTAACGAGTTAACCAATAGTTAGACTTGCCATAAATCCAATAATTTTGCCACTATTACGACGATAGTATTTACAGTTAACAGATCCAATTAAATTTTAACGTTATTGATGCCAGATTAGCTATTACCTCCATTTTTGAGCATGGGTTGAGACCTTAGGCGTTAAGGGAATCTATAGCCGTACTTGCGATCGACCTAATTAACCACCATGAGGTCTTTTTTATTCACTTTTTGTAAATTTCACGCTTAGATGTATATATAAAAAGAGTTTAGTATAAGCACCATTTTAATTGTAAACTAAAAGGGTAACTAGCTAAAAAAAGCTCTGCAAAAGTTATTTAGACGTTATAAGACGTATTTAAATGTGTTAACACCCGTAATAACTGCCCGTACCTATTCGCGAAGTATGGATTAACCAGCATAGGTTTTGCCCGTTACTTACTAATACCATATTAACTTATTAAGCAATTAATTTAACTCGTCCATTGGCAGTAACTATTTTTTTATTCACTATTATTGTAGTGTTCCTTGCAATGGCCTAGTTCGAATAATATTTTGTCAGGTGGATATCATATTCAAAATATATTTTTATATTATCCTAAACTTCATGAAAAGTGGTTGTTCGAGTCAGAACGTTTAGGTAGTAATACTTGGCGTACTTTTAAAGGATTTTGGAAAATATTGAATAAAAAACAAAAAAAGGTACGTCCATTTACTTACAAATATTTTAAAAGGGTATTATTTTCGTATCGAAGAAGTTATAAATCTTCCCGGCGTACTTTTCTATATCGTTCCAAATCTTAGCTTAATCCGTAAAAAGCCTATAACTAATATTAACTATGTTACCAGTATTTAAGGGTTGGTTGTAATAATTATCATAATATTTATTGGTATTTTAGAGCAGTTTAAGCCTTTGAGCCTCAGAAATACGGTATTAAAGGTAATTACCAGTTATTTAGCTCGAGGTATAACGTTCTATAATAGGAATTATAGTAGGCTCGCGCGTATAGGTAAACCTGCCGTAAAAGGGCTTATAAGAGGCCTAGAGATTTTGATTAAGTAATAATTATCATAATATTTATTGTGTATTTTAGGGAAGTTTAAGCTTTGGAGCCTCCTAAATACGGTATAAAAGGTAATTACCCGTTATTTAGCTCGAGGTATAAAGTTCTATAATAGGGATTATAGTAGGCTTGCGCGTATAGGTAAACCTGCCGTAAAAGGGCTTATAGAGGACCTAGAGATTTTGATTGAAGGGATAAGAGGTAATAAGTATTTAAGGGTTTTGAGGGAGTTAACGATCTTTCTTAATTAACTGGTGGAGGACTCCAACGTCAATTTTTCTGGCCGTAATGGCAGCTATTGCTTTACGTACCTTAATGCTGATAAGAGCGTACTCCATGCTGTTACGTGGAGGTGCTAGGTTTCCGAGCAAATTAATAGGTTTTTTATTGTTAATACATAAAAGGTCTTAACATAATTAAAGCTAAAGGAAAGGTCCCCTAAAAGGCGTGAAGGGGAGTTGAGGTTTTTTAACACCCATTCTCTAGAGGCGTAGATTTCAAGGGTATTTCTTAATTAAATTAAATTCGAAAAGGGCTTTTTCTAACCTAATAAAGATTTCTCTTGGTACATAAATTGCTCGTTTTTGAAGTTTCAACATTAATTTAAACTTAACTTTTTTTAACCATTTTCTATATATTTGTTGTGTTATTGTCTCAAAACTTACTATATTTTCTGAAAAAGAGTTTCGGAGCTTTACTATCATTATATTGTACAATATAATACCTAATATAGTCAATCTAATAATTTTCATTTGGTTTTCGTCGACATCATAGCGTTAAATGTCTTTATAATATTGTTCAGAAAAGCGTATCTAAGGACCTTAATTGTCCTTATTAGGTCCTCAAAAGGTGTTATTTCAATTTCTTGGTTCACATTTAACTTGGTAAGAATATGACTTTGTATTTTAGGGAAAACTCGCGTAGAAACTTGGGAATTTGGGGTTGAGTCACGCGACGTGGCTTATTCGGTATGACTTTTGTATTTTCGATGTTTTTACTTTAGGTAGTGATCGTAACAATTAAATTGTTATACGGAAAGTAAAAACAGTAAAGTTGGGGTGAAGGTTTAGTATAAAGGGTAAAGTCGAAGGTTATTATTATTTGTAGAGATTAAATGTTGTTTATTGTTTTAGCTATAGGACTTAGTCTTTTTTACAGTAGTATCACCCACAGTAGTACTAACTTAACTGTTTGTTAACTTGCCGAACTTTGATACTTTTAAAAGTTAATTCCAACGTCTTTCAAAAACATTTATAAAGATTTCTTAATGTTTTCAATAGCGATACTGTCGTTACCTTTAAGTTTCCATAAAAATCTCTGTAACCTAGTAGTCTTTGTTATTTACTACCGTAAAAATCGCCGCAGTTTATTAGGACCTTTCGTAAAAATCTTTCCTCTACCTTAGCCACCATTATGAAAGTAAATCTTAACCAGAAAGTAAATTCTTCTTTCACTTATCTTATATATGCTTAACCCAATAAGCACTAATCAGTATTAGTAGGACTCTAGAAGTTACGATATAGTCGGTTCGATTGGTCGAAGTCGCCGTAGTATTACATTAATCAAGTGGTAGATGTATTGTTTTACATTAAGTAGACTGCTAGCCGGTTTACGCATTAATTTATATAGCTAATTTCTTGGTCCGTGCCCTAGTGTAAAGTGAGCGCATACTGTACTTGACTTACAGTCAATACAGTAGTTACACACAAAACAATACACTCAACTTGCAGTCAGTATAATTAAATTTACTGTAATTAAAGTTGTCTTAATGCACTTCAATTCCTACTATTCCAACAATGGTGTAAAAAAGGAAGATATATTGGAGTAAATCTACTATTTAAAGATGCGGTTTGTTAAGGTGCATCGCGAGTTTTTTCGCTGTATAAAGCGTTAAAGTAGCGTACCAGGGTACGCGTTCCCGTCCTGCTAATAGATACGTTTTATCTGTTATGTATTAGGTCCGCCGTTACGGATAAGTTTATCAACGAATGTTATTAAAGTGGAGGTATTTCATTCTGTTATTTCCGTTATAAGCGAAACGGTAATAGGTATACCCCCATTTCAGTAACATTAGAGTTATTCATCGAGGTTCTATTGCACGTCCACTGTTTTTTGAACAAGCTAACTGTTTTTCATTACGTGGTCCAGGGCTCGATTATTTTTATTCATTTTTTTAATATTTTCTTTGCGGCTTTTCAAATTTGAATTTACTTCTTTAATGCGTAAAATCAAGTTAAAACTCAATTTATGTTAAAATTTAAATTGTAGGCGTTATAAAAAGAGACCGATATTAACATTTGACTGGCGGGTTTACATATATATTATATAAGCAAATTCGATTATATTTTTGCATATTATCATAAAACGGACGACCTTGCCTTTCATTCTCTTATTAAGGGCATCTTGTATAAGGCTCGAGGGTATTTGATACTATTTGTATAGACGACGTCGATATCAGCGTCGATAATTTTGGTAACATTAATAACAACGACGACGATGACGACAAAAGAGATAGGGAGGGAAATGACAAGAACCAACATAACGTTACCACCTACCCTCCCTATTTTAGGAGCGACTAACAGTGTTATTTTTATCGTTATTGACGGTATCATGGGCTGATATATAATTAAATATATAATGATAATTGGGTTGTAACAAAATGGTGGTAAAATGGGAAATAGTACATATAAGAAATGATTATATGTTAGTAGAACAGTAAATGAAAAATATAAAAAGTTAAAATATGTTAATAAAATAGTCAGTAACCTATTGATGAAAGGCTAATGCTAATTATTAGATGTAAAATTGTAAAATGGGTTAAAAGGTATAAAGGAATTCATACATTTAGAGCTAAGACATGAGAACTTTCTAGTAATGTTAGCAAGGAGAGTGTTCATAAATATAAACGTTTTTAATACGTTATTTTAAGTGCCTTTGGTTGTTATTTTCATTGGGTTCTATATCCAGTCGCCTTATTTCGTTTCTTTGATTTCGCGGAACTCTTAAAATTCGCGTAAAGTTATAATATCGACTATGAGACGTTTTTCATTTAAAGTACCGAGTTTGACGAGGTATTTGTAAAAAGAAAAGAAGTAGGAATAAATTACTAAACCGAGGGGTTTTAAATTAAGGTGCGAAATAATTACTTGGAACGTTATAACTATGGTAATACTAAAGTCGAAGCCTTTAACTATTTATAGATTTCGGAGACGAGAACCTTTAGTATAATGAATTTTTACTTGGTTAAGTTTTTATAAATAACGTTATTACATGAGGTAAACCCATTTTAGTCCAGAATTTCATTATCGGGAATAAATATAAACCTTATTTACAAACTATAAGAATGATAATTTACGTAAAGAATATCGGTAAAAATGTATAGTTTTGCTATCTATATATTAAATGGTATAAAGTGAAGGTTATATTTTGGGTTTTCAATTTATTATCCAAGCTATTTATATAACGCTTTGTATATTTATCCCACGATTCCAGTGGATATTACGTAATGATAAAAAGGATTAATATCGTTTTCAATTATATAATTGATATAATCTAAAATACATGTAACAGCTAGCATCTATACTCGTTAGCATGCTTTATACTGGTCATATTAATAATTGTAACTTGTTAAAATTATACATTTTGAGTCAGCTTTCGAATATTATTCTGAAGTGTAATCGTGGAATAATTAAAGTCAATAAGGTGGTTTTCTTTTAGGTATATTTTCAGCTTTTCTTTGAGATTAGATTTCTAAAGTTTCTTATTTTTGGTACGGAAACAACGTATAATACCAAATAAATATATCGTTAATTAATACCAAGTAAAGCGTACAACCTTTTCAATAAAATGTAGAAATTGAAAATAAAAGTCTAAAGTAAATTTGGCTTTATCGAAGCGTTTATATAATGTTTTTGACAAGTATTTACTTAGTATGCACAGGTTGTAGCGATGTTGTAAATTTATTGGAAGATATGTGAAACTATTTGTAGTAAAGAGTGTTTGCGAAGTTTTACAAGTATATGGGTGTAAATTAGTCACTTAAGGTGCCTAATTAATTTTATATATATCTATATGATATGAAGGAGTTAAAATGAATGTTACAACAAACATATATGGAAATAATAAACGTTAAAATTAAACAATGGTTTATCTGTTTCTAAGTAAGCTATTAGATTATAATATTTTTTCCGGCGTTATCGTATCCCTAAATTATATGGTCATTATCTCAAGGGTATTTTAGTTTTTTTTTTTATTTTCCGGATTAATCGGATACAAACGATTTCGTTATCATCGTCAATTGTTGGATTAAACTTTTTCTAGCGAAAAACGCTTTGCTCGATGAATGTGAAAATTTTATTTTAGGTAATCTTTTTGAAGGGGCAACCCGGAATTATAATAATTCCTCTATATTGAATCTTAATATTTAAATCGCGGTTTGCCGTCTCTTTTTAAGTTACGAAGTTTTAGAGACTGGTTTTCGGGCAGTTTTTGTTTTTCGAACCAAATAAACGCTTTTATCAATGTCTTTTTAGCTTAATTCGTTTGTAATATTCGTTTTCATAAGATAACAGAGATTGTAAAGGGGTATTCGAAGAGCATATAAAATTCGGAGTAAGATGTTTAAGTCATCATAAAAGTAGTGTAATTATTATTAGTCGGCGGGCATTATTTTAAAAGCTTCATCTTCCAATTTTTCATTTTATACTCTCATACTATGATTAAACGAAATCAACTTATATCGTTTGAGAAATCGACAAATATATCGAATTATTTCATACTCTTGGTTCTTTAAAAGCCAATTTACCCTTTCTTTCGTTTATTATGTTAGGATATCGAATGATAATGGTAATTTTGAAACGTCCGTTCTCCGTAGGCCGGATTTTATTAACCATGTTTTTAAGATATCGTTTTTAGCTTTTAAGCAACGTAAAGTTGCTATAATGTCCGCCATAAAGTTTACTTTTCAATTTGTAACCAATAACAGCGCGAAATTCGTATAGAGTTTGTGGTAAATACCTAATATAAGTATTTTGTGGGTAGAGCTTTAGACGTTACAACGTTGTCGATTCGATTGGTCGAAGTAACAGTAGTATTGCGTGGTCAAGTGGTGGATGTTTTTTTTTGAGGTTTAACAAAATGATAGTCGGTCTATACTGTAATTTGTATAGCTTATTACATGGCCCGTGCCTTAGTTTGAAGTGTGGAATACTATACTCGACTTATAACCAATACAGTAAGTCTATTCATAACAATACACTTAACTTAAAGTTTAGTATAATTAAATTTACTGTAAGTAAAGCTCACCTATTACATTATATGTAATACTATTTTAACACTGGCAGCTTTGTAATTTGTACGCGTACGTCAATACAGTTAACTAATCTTTTCCGGTAAGCGTTAAATTACGAACTCGTCAACTAACCAAACCCTTGTCGATTTTAATTAGACTCCGTATTGAAATGCACTCATTTTCATTCAAATTAACTACAATTTCTGTTATTTTCCATATAGTTTAGAAATTTGAAAATATCGACTACTACAATTTTTTTTTTGCCATAAACCTGTATAATTTTTCACTTTCACCGTATTAATTAAATAAGTCATTATCGTCAATTCCCTGGTATTCTTTTAGTTTTACAGCATATTTTTAACCGCTGCCACATGATATGAGCTTTCCGAGTGGCCTATTAATGTAACCTTCGATACTTATATTTAGCTTGTCATTATTTTTAAATTTTTCTAGTGTCTTATTTAGGGATACCTTCGTTATTGAATTAGTTAGATTGTCTTTGCCGTTAATACATCAGAACTCTTTAATCTACCTCCTCTCGTACGCTTTACAAAGTGTTATTATGTTGATTATCAAGCGTTTTTTGCTAATAGTTCCAAGCTTCGCAAGGTATTCGAACAGGCTCCTCGAGTGGGTACAAATTACTACCAGGATAAAAAGAATCTTGAGCTGCCTGGTGATAAGGTTAAAGGTTTTCTATGATACTATACCTACATCAAAGCCTATTATTATGCCGTAAACCTCCGAAGTTAGTACACTTTGTATAATTCTTTTACATTTGACAAAGGTTTGGTAAAATAGGTTATTGATGATATTCCATTAGTCTTCCTGCTTATATTCTTTAACGAAGGTTATTAGGAAGCTAATCTATTAAAATATGTCGATATTATTTATGTAAGACTTATCCTTAAAAACCATTGCTTTTACTCTCGATAAATTAATTAGGACCATATTAATCACTCGGTCCAGACTTCGCATTTTCTATTCAACCCTCCTATTAAACAGGTTAAAGTCGTCACTCGTTGTCTTTTATACCTAAGCCGCGATAAAAAGGTTGTAAAATGCCTTCAGTTAGTATAATATAGCAATATATTTGCCACAGGAACGCTACTTAAGGTACTATTAGACCTTGGATACGTTATTCTCATTAATTATAACCAAATCATTATCCTAAACCTTTTGGAAAAACCGAAAGTCAATATTAATATCAAGTATATAGATTAACAATCTATTAAAGTTAAGTTAACAAACCTCTGCCAACGTCTTACCAGCTTATAATTCCAGAATATAAATTACTTAATCATCTGTTATTCTAATGCTATGAAGTAAGTCATTCCGACGAAAAGGATCTCATTAGTTTACATACCTACCAAGTCGAAGTCTTTTTTTATGTTACTAATAAATTAAGGCCGTATATTAAAAACTTTATATCTAGCCGTAATTTAAAGTGAAAATAGTAGGTTAAAAACCAATAAATACCTACATTAACCAATCTGAATAACAGCTTAATATATTGCATTACTATCCTTAAAGAGTAGGTGACACGTAGTTTCCATAGCAACTTGAATAGTATAATCTGCTATAAGTCCGTTACCAATTACTTGTAGGTTTACGTTATAATACGGTTATTGAATATAAATTTACCTTTAGTTTTAACTAGTAAATCAGCTGCCAAAGTAACCACTAAAAGTTAGCTAATATTCTAAGTCGTTAATGACAACATAAAAATCCAATGTTTACCTTGATGTCCGTATCCTTAAATGATTAGACGTAAATTTTCTTACGGCTGCTCCGTAGTATTACCATTAACCTCTTAGATAATTCTTAACTTGAAAATTATAATATTCGGATCTTAAAGATTAAAATCAGCCTTAGAAATAAATTGTACAACTCCTCGAATTGGTAAGCGGTTAATTTCTTCCTTATCGTATTCTTCAAAAGATTTGTCGAAACCCTTAATAATCTCTTATTTTCGGAGTTTCAATACCAAATCTTTGTTATCCTTTTTTTTTTTATCTACGCAGTATTGTAGATACGGTTCGGTATATATTCTTCCACTTTAATATTCCCTTTCTTTTAGGATTATCCGCGCCAACGGCATTTGATCAACTTATTCATAATAGGTAAAAGGGGTTCATGTTAACTCGGTTACTTGACTTAAAGGTTGTTTTCGTTAATAACTATAATATTAGACTTAACCTAACTAATTTAGAAGAATATAAGACTGTTAACAATGTTAAAAACAACTTTAGAGTTTTCGATACTTAATATATTATACGGGTTTTCCCATTTAGCCGGCTTCTACTACATAAAAACTTTTCTTTATAACGGAAAAGTAATTACATCGATTTCTATAAAGCCTTTCCTGGTATTAAACGCATTTTTAACCTGACGGCGTGCCAATTCCCTTCTTAGTTTCTTCAAAGCATTACCATAGGCCGTAACACGTTTTTAAATACTTGTTCATAGCATAGATTCACTCGTTAGGCGTGGGTATGCATTAAAGACCGATAGCGTTAAAACTAAGCTGTCAAGGCTTATAATATCGTTCAAGCCCTTTACCTTCATTTAAATATATTCCTCTGGATCCACAAAGCTTTCAATTTCCAACCTAAAGATATTGTACGTTCGGCGAAATAGGTTGTATACCCTTTCAACCTTTTTAATACTCCAGTAGGCCTCTACAAACACCTATTTGTACTGAATAACAATTATTTTAACATCTTCCTAAAACTTCGCCGCCGCAAAGTTAGTACTGGTAACATCAACGACGACATCATATAGGCCCAAGTACATGTTAATTTATAACATCTTTAGTATTTCCTACGTATCCTTTGTCGAAAGAGACTTTAAAAACTTCACATCATAAAAAGAGGTTGTTAATTTAACAACTTAAAAAATAGGCTTGTAGTTTGAATAAAAAAACATTAATAAAAACATTGTAATTAAAGATCTTATCGTTTTTTAGTATAAATCAAGATATTCCAAAGGCTTAGGAATACGTTGGGCAGTGGTAACAAAGCTTTACAATAACTTTTAGGGCAAACTATTCCATATTTTTATATTTTACGGACTTTAGGACTTTATAAAGCCTCTTAATGGTTAGGTGATTAAAGTGCCGACATAATGAAAGTATCTCCAGTTCCGTCAGGTTTAACATTACTACTATAAGCTTTTAAAAATAAAACTCTAAGTATCTTTACTTTAAGAAGAGGGGAAACCTTTGGCCGGTTTTAATCAGCTCATCTGCGTTAACATTAACGTTAAAACCAAACGTCTTTATATCCTTGAGGCAAAAAAAGAAAGGATCCTTGAGGCAAAAGAAGAAAGGGGTAAGAGACTTAAAGATATGGAACGTAATTACTCCTATGATAATTTAAATTACCTTTATTCCTAGTAACAATATTTACTCGCCTAATCTGAAGCCAACTCTAACCTTTCTAATATTGTAAAAATTGATCTTAATAGTTTTGGTACTTTTCCTTCGCAATATTATGTATTACAAATAACCTCCTGCTAAGTATCTTGTTGTTTTTATGTGTGGAATAATACCTTAAAACCTATGATCCACGTAGCGATCGTGAATATTCAAGGTATATAAGGGGTTAAAGGCTTAGTTAAGGCAAAGTTAAAGGTCTTTACCACTTAAACGATATATAAAATCGTAGTCGTGTAATTTCTAGACCGCTTTAGGAACAGTATATTCATATCACTTGATCTGCTTAGGGGTATTATCGCCGTTAATTAGCTCGTCGCCATCGAAGTATAAGATTTAATCCAGTAATCCTATTCGAAAGTCGTAAGATATTAGATATAACACATCACCTTGCTATTCTTTTGTTTGGTGAGGGGTGTCTAGTTAACTAATAACCCAAATTACCACAGATTCAATATATTTTGCCACTATTACGACGATAATACTTACGGTTAGAAGGTCCGTTTAAAGCTTAGCCTTATTAGCATTAACGTAGCTGTTACCTCTAGTCTGCAATCGATAGTCCAGACCTTAAGCGTTAAAGGCATCCATAACCATACTTACAGTCGACGTAATTAACTACCGTAAAGTCTTTTCCATCTACGTTAAAAACGTTGCTGGCTTAAAGGTATATATCAAATGAGTTTAGTATACGTGCCATTATAGTAACGAACGAAGAACGTAACTGGCTAAAAAAGCTTTTACAAGTAACATCTAAACGTTATAGGGCGTATTTGAACTCGTTAACGCCTATAACTACTACTTGCACATATTCTAGAAGTATAGCTTCACCAACCTGGACCTTTCCCTTTAACTTCTAATATAGCATTACTTTCTAATGTAGTATTAACTTATCAATCATCTAGTTAATTATATATATTAGTATTTCCTCCTTTTTTAATTTTTACCGTTGTTCAACTCGTAGTGGCTGAATTTGAATGGTATTACGCGAAGTGGACGTCGTATTTAAAGAAACCCTTTATACCATTATAAATTCCTCGAAATGTAGTTACTCAGGATAAAAAGGTCAAGAAGTAATCCTTAACATACCCTGTAAAGATTCTGGGAAACAACAAGTAAAAACTAGATAGGAAAACCTCTATCCACTTGAAGATATTCAGAAAGAGTATTATCTTCGTATCGAAAAGGTTATAAAGCTTTTCGTTATACTTCTTTATATTGTTACAGATTTTGCGAAGTCCATAAAAATCTTATAGTTAATGTTAACCATTTTGGCAAGTTTCAAAGGTAAGTCGTGATAGTTATTCAAGTCTTTATTAGTGTTTCATAAAAATTTAAGTTTTACAGCTTCCGAAACATGATGTTAAAGGCAATTGCCAGTCGCCTAACCCGAGGGGTAAATTCTTGTAATAAGTCTTATAATAGGTTTTCGTATATAGATAAACTAGCCATAAGAATATTTTTACGGTATTTGATAAATTAATGGCTATAGGGTAATAATGAAAAAAAGGGTTTAAAAAACTTAATGATTTTACTTAATTTACTAGTGTAAAACGCCGACATCTATTCCAGTAGCCACGTAAGCGGCCACTACTTCACGTGCTCTACCACCACTAAAAACGTACTCTACACTTCCGCGTAAAAGTATTGAGTTGCCGAGCAAGTTAACTGCTTCCTTATCATCGGTAAGTGAAGAAACTTAACTTAGTTCAGGGTAAAAGGGAGGTCCCCTAAATCGTATATAAAGGCTTTAAAGTTCTTTAACACTTTTTCCATTAAGGCGAAGGTCTTAAGGGTATTCCTTAATTTAAGCCAGGTTGAAAAGGGTCTCTACCAACTTGGTAAAGCCTTTTTCCAACACGTTCATCCCTCGACGCTTGAGTTTTGCCTTTAATTTGAACTTAACCCCTTTCTGAATCCTCATCCACATATAAATAGTCTAGTTGTCGGAAAACTCACGATATTTGCGAAAACTGTGTTTGAGATGGTCAAATTCTTTGCCGCCGTCTTATTCAACAATAAGGTGGTCGAAGAAATTAATCAGGTGCCGTTCGGTTAAGTTTTCTTTCGATATCTAACCCCCAGAAATCTTTATCGTACTACTTTAAAAAGAGGAGTTCTAAGGCTTTAATTCCTTTCCATAATTCCTAACGAGGTTCCATATTAAGGTTTAAGATTAGATAAAGCATAATAGGCGTATAAGGTAAAGGATTTGGTAATCATAGACGTAGGGACTTGGTGTTATATCGTAAAGTCGCGTGTGAACTTGACGATTTAACGTTGAATTGCGTGACGTAACTTTCTTGTCGCAATTTGGAGATTCTTCGTATTTTTTCTCAGGATAGAGATCATAATGATCGACTTGGTGTAAAGGAAGTAAAAAAGTAAATTAAAGGTAAAGGTTTGGTATAAAAGGCAAGGTTAAAAGTCGTTTGTTATTAGTAAAGAGCGAAGGTTAATTGTTATTTTGGCTGGAAAACTTGGTCGTTTTTCTTACAGTAGTAACACCTGTAATTATACTAACTTGACCGTTGTCCAACTTGCCTAACTTTAAAAATTCTAACAATCAATCTCAACGTCTTCAAGAAATATCTATAAATATTTCTTAGTATTTTCAATAGCGATACCGTCGATACCTCTAAACTGCTGTAAAGACTGGCGCAGCCTAACAGTCTTCTTCAAGTACTACCATAAAGACTAATACAATAGTAAAGATCCTTCGAAAAAAAGTCCTTCCTTTAACCTAGCCGCAGTTCAACGTAAAGCGTAACCAGAAAATAGCTTCTTCTATTTAGCTAATCTATACTTATTCTAATAAACACTAATAAGTGTTAGTGAGGCTTTAGACGTTATATTGTTGTCGCTTAGATTAGTTTAAGTAATTGTAGTATTACGTCGTTAAGTGGTAGATGTGTTATCATAGGTTTAGCAAACTGCTACTCGATATACACTATAATTTTTATAGCTCATTACTTGGCCCGTGCCCTAGTTTAAAGTGTGACATACTATACTCGACTTACAGACAATATAGTAAGCCTACACAAAACAATATACTCAACTTTCAGTTCAATATTGTTAACTTTATAGAAAGAAAACTTAACCTACTAGACTGCATGTAGCACTATTCCAACTGATTTTAAGGATTAGTCTACTCGAATTATAAGTGTTATTAATAGTTTTTTTCGCCTACTAATAAAATTGATTGATTTATGTTCGTTTCTTTGATTTTTGTAATAAAACCACATACGCCTTGTTAAGCTATTTATAATATCATTCTCACTTATTAGTACTTTAAAGCGACTTTTTCTATATTGACCTATATTTGCTTTCGGTTATTCTACTCTTAGTACTCTATTTATTTAAGTACAAAGCCGTACCTCCCTCATAAATAGTTTAATCAAAGGGCTCAAAATACAAATTTATCCAAAAGTTCATCAATATATTTTAGTAATGTATTACCGATATATTAGGCGCAAATTTTTCGGTTTATGATGATGTTGTAACTCGGAGGGCGTAAGAGACAGGATCCCTGTCAATATATTATATATTTATAATAATCCCTTGGTTACAAACAATATTGTTTTGGAGGAGGAATTTGAATTGTCGTAAGATTTGTGAGTATAGGTTGTTAGTAAGCCTTTATTATTACAATATAGTCGATTCGAATCACTGTGATCGAAGTAACTGATACTGTATTGAAATTTGTTATGGTTCTGTTGTAAGTTCTAAGTATGTCAGACCGCTCGCTGGTCTACACGATAATTTTTACGGTCAAATGCATTGATCTATGCCATACTTTTAAGTGGGTACCTATTGTAATATACTTGTAATGTAGTCCCGCAAACTGCAACCAATTATTAGTTAGTACAATTAATTAAATTAATAGTTTGGTTGACTTGACTTTGCTGTATTTGAATGCTATTTTTCTACTGGCGACTTTTTATTTTGTGTTTGTATGCCAGCATGGCTTGCCATTAATTGGTAACAATATTTGAAATTTCTCCTTAATTCGCAAACCAACAACAAGCCAAAGCCATGTTAATTCCGATCAATATGAACTGAAATTAGTATAAATTATGGCTCTTTATAACCGTTTTGTGTTAACTCCCTGAAACTTTCGTTTCTTCACTCCCACACATAGGGTTTTCGCTATAAACCTATACGTATCACGTATTTCATCACTTACGTACCTTTTTCCAGTAATTTAACCCATTGCCTTCGCTACTTTTGCCACTTTTGCTATTAGAATCACTACCCTAGTGATCTTTGAGTTTTCTACAGCAACCCTATTCTCTCACATTACGTGCCGGGCTATTTATGTATCTCTTAATTCATACGATTAACGTATTACTATTTACAAACCTTTTTATAGCGTCATTAGACGTGACCATGGTTATAACGTTATCTGGATCATTATTACCATTAATCTACCGGAACTTGTCGATTTCTCGGGCTTCGTATATCCCCTTTTAAGTTATTACATCTATTATTAAACTTTTTTCATTATTTATATCTAGCTTTTACAGACATTTTTAAAGGATTCAGAAGTTTGTACCCACTTTTACAGGTATTGGAGGCAGTTTCAACTATTAAGTAATAGTTTTTAACCCACCATTACTTACCATACTGATATTACATTTTGTCATTATACTGTAAACTTTTAAGGTCAATGCGCTTTATATTATACGTATATACTTGTCAGATATCCAGTATACGAGATTTTCAGTGATTGTAAACTTCCATTGAAATCTTTTCTTTTTAATGAACCTTACAAGAGACTGGATTTTCGATATAAGGTTATTATGAGAAATTAACATATCCGCAAAGATTATTAACTTCACCTTCGTTAAATTTATTGAAGCTATGTTAATTCCTATTTTTAAATGGTCTAATTACCGCTAAATCCTTTTATTTGACGTATTAAAATCCTTATTCTATGGATTTTATATTTGTCCCGTAATAGATAGGTCGTATCATACCTTCAGTTAATATGACATAGCATTATAGACCGCATGTGGCTTGTACTCTAGCTATCTTCGTAATCTTACATTGTTAGAATTATTGATAGCTATTAGGCTCGTAAAATACTCTTATCGGCTAAAATAATATAATTTTCGCTTTTAACCTTAACACTTTCAATATAGATTGACGATATATCTAAGTGAAATTGTATGCCTATAGATGACGTTTAGATCAGCTTACACTTTTCAAAGCTTAACGTTTTGATAACATATTATTTCGCTACTTGAAAACTCTTGTTTCAAAGGAAATGAGTGTTGTCAATTTATATACTTAGGATACTAAAAGTTTTAACTGTTTTAATTAACAGGCACGGGTTAAAAGTTAAAGTCTTTATACCTAACTTGTTTTTAAAATTCTCTTAATACGTTAAAAGGTAATCAATGCTTACTTTGGCTAATCCATATAAAAGTTTAGTATAACGTATTAACGTGCCGGCCGGAAACTTATCCCTTAGTTTATTCGGAAATTCTAATGATACAATCTGCTTAAAACCGATAGCAGAGTACGTTTAAGTTTGCGTCAAATCCCGGATATTAATTGTGAACTAGCATCTTATATTAGAAATCAAATTAGCGATAATTACGATAATAAAACAATAGATAATATTTTGAATTATATACCATTAAGTAAGGATCTAAATTTTACCTTAATCATTGTATCTTTAAGTGATTAGCCGTAAATTTTCGTACGGCCGGTCCGTTGTCAAATCTTGAATCTCGTAAATTATTCTCAACTTGAAAATAATAACGTTTCTGAATTCAAATTACGTTAACGATACAAGTTAAATAAATCTTCGTGTAAAAAAACTGTGAATATCTCCTTATTCACTATTTTAAAGGGCTTACCCGGAATGTTAATAATACGATTAACACGTAATTTAAAGGCAAGTTCTCTGTTGGACTTTTACTTCTAAGACACATACGCCGTTATGTATACCCTCCCAAGCCTGTAATCCTTGTCGCCGTCTTCCTCTTCAGTGTATATCTTCCTTTTAGGTGGTCTTCTACGCTTTTAACGTTCTATTAGCTTATCAACTATCGGTTCGAAAGTATTATATTAACTTTTTCGCTGAGGTCAACGGTTGTCGGTTAATTACTAGTTTACTGTATTAATAGCAGTATATTCGTATTATTTAATTTACCTCAAATCGTTAATGACATCATTTAGCTTATCGCTTTTAATATTTTCCATTTAATCTAAATGATTTTATTCCCAAGTAATTAGATACTAGACGTAATACTTTACTTTTCTATTATTACATTCGGCGGGGGGGAAACGAATTAATTAATAGTCGACCTTACTACAAATTTAATATTTTTTACTATTATTATAACGATAGTTTTTACGATTAACAGGTTTACCTAATTCCTAATAACGCTAACGTAGGTATTACCTCTAGTTTGGGCCCGAAGTTAATAGTTTTAACCTTAGGCGTTATAGGCGCCTATATTTATAGTTAACGTAATTAACTATCGCAAAGTCTTCCTTATCCACATTAAAAAAGTTACCGGCGTAAGAATATATACTGAACGAGTTTGGTATACGTACCATTATGGTATTAAACAAAAAAACAAAGCTGGCTAAAGAAGCCGTTATAGGTGGCATTTAGGCGTTTTAAGGTGTATTCGAACTTACTAACGCTTGTAATAGCTACCTGTACCTATTCGTGAAGTATGGTTTCACCAACTTAAGCCTTCTCCATTTTCTTTTAACATATTATCAGCTTGTTAAACATTTAACTAAAAATATCTATTAATAATTTCTCCCATTTATTCTTTGCTATTATTATAGTTCATCGCGTAGTAGCCTAATCTATATGGTATTACATAAAGTGGAAGTTATACTTGAAGTAGCCCTTTATGCTATCGTAAATCTCGCGAAACGTAATGGCGTTCATTAGGAAGGTCAATTAATAGTCTTTGGTATAAGCTATAAGGATTTTGGGGAATAATAAGTGAAAACCAAAAGGTAGGACTTTCATTTACTTGCAAATATTTAGGAAAAGCATTATTTTAGTATCAAAAAAGATGTAAGGCTTCCCATTATACTTCTCTATGTTATCCCAAATCTTGGTGAAGTCTGTTATTAACTTATAGTTAATATTAACCATTTTAACAAGTTTTAGAGGAAGGTCGCAATAGTTATCTTAAGATTGAATGATATTTTCTAGTGATTCAAATTTTAAAGTTTCCGAAACACGGTATTAAGGGTAATTATCAGTCACCTAACCCGAGGGGTAAAGTCCTATAATAAAGCCTATGATAGGTTCGCGCGCATAGGTGTATCTAAAAGGAAAAAGTTCTTAAGGGTCTTAGCGATAGAATTCCTAAAGGGAAGTGAGTACTTGGCGGCTTTAGAAAGCCTGATGATCTTGCTCAATTGACTGTTATAAATCGCTAACATCAATACCTCTGGCCGTGTAGGCGGCTGCTGCTTTACGTGCTCTACCGCTGCTAACAACATATTCTGCGCTATCACATAGTGATGCTAAACTATCCAGCACGTTAACAGGTTCCTTATTATTAGCACGTAAAGAATTTTGAATTATCTAAAGATATAAAGGAAATCCCCTAAATCGAATATATAGGCGTCAAGGTTCCTTAACTACTTTGCCCCTATCTCGAGGGTCCAATAGGCATTCCTCAAGCTAAGCTAACTTAAAAAAGGTTTCTACTATTTCCTTTATAGCCTTATCTAGCATGTAAATACCACGCCATTAAACTTTTGTCCTTAATTTAACCTTAACGTAACGTTAGATCGTCTTTTGTATATCTGGTGTTTAATAGTTAAAAAATTCACGGAAGTTTTAAAAAACATTAGCGCCGCACCCAAACTCTTTACCAGAGTTAAACTCGAGGATGTACTAGCTAACGTAATTAGTTAGGTAAACTTCATTAAAGATCTCGTTAACGTCTGTGATCTATAGTAATTTATCGTAAAACTTAGTAAAAACAGTTCCGAACGTTTTAATTGTTTTTTTCCTGGTAGTGTTAATAATAACCTCAAACTAAACGTTGGAGGCAGACATCTTAACAGGCATATAAGGAGAAAACTTGGTAATCTTGGGCGTAGGGCCTTTTAGTGTTTTGGTGTAAATTTGTGTGAGAACTTAGCAATTTGGCGAAAGGTCTCGTAACATGGCTTTCTCAATATAACTTAGTATTTTCGCTTAAAGTAACGGACTCAATGATTAAAGTAACGTAGGGAGTAAAACAAAAAGAGTAAAGTATAGGCAAAAGTTTGGTGCAAAGGGTAAGTTCGGAGATCGTTTATTGTTAAAGGTTGCAAATGAACGGCGAAGGTTGTTTGTTATAGGGACTTAGTCGTTTTTGCAGTAGTAGCACCCGCAGCAGTACTAACTTAACCGTTTGCTAATTTGCCATACTTTAAGACTTTCAACAGTCAATATTAACGTCTTAAAAAAGGATTGATAAAGATTTCTTAGTGTTTTTTCGATAATGATGCCGTCACTAACTTTCAGATTGCCGTTAAAAGACTAACGTAACCCAAAAGTCTTCTTTATTTTCCTGCCGTTGAATGACTGTTACAGTACTGATAAAGGCCCTTCGCAAAAATCTTTCCTCTACCCTAACGATAAACGCAGAGCGTAACCAGAAAGTAGCTTCTTCTTCTAATTAACTTATCTGTGCTTAACCTATAGGTAGGCAACCACTAATCATTTTTGGTAGGCTTTAGACGTTGCAACGTTATCGATTCGATTGGTCGTCGAATTAACAGTAGTATTACATAGTCAGATGGTGGATGTATCATTCTAGGTTTGGCCGACTGCTAGCTGGTCTGCAATGTAATTTTTATAGCCAATTGTTTGACCCTTACCCTAGAGTAAAGTGCAGCGTACTGCACTCGACTTACACCCAATGCGGTAAGTCTTCACAAAGCAATACACTCAACTTGCAGTACAGTATAGTCAACTTTACTGTAAGTAAAGTTAACCTATTGCACTGTATATAATACTATTCCAACAGGTATATTATTAGTTTTTAACTAATAGTACTTTTTTTAATCGTTTTTTCGAAACCTTTATCAAGTTAGAGTTCTTTTATATATAAGGGTATTACTCGTAAATTCTCCAAAGGTTCAATATTTAAGTTTTGTCAACCGCTTCAATATAAACGCTTTGTATCGTTTAAATCATTAACTTATATTTTAATGTTTTAATTCCAAATAAGTTAAGTATTACTCGTGGACATTTGTTTTTTCATTCGAACCTTATTAGAGTTGGCGTTAAAGTTTTATAAAAATGCTTAATGAGGTAAACCAAGGCGTTTATTAACCGGGTGTTTGTTTTTAGGTTAATAGGTATTTGGCTTCATTTTATATGGTTATAAAAAGAAGTTATTATTTATATAGTATGAGAAATTAGCTCAAATTCGGGTGTCAATGTTAATATAGGTGAATTATCATTCAGTACCCCAGATAATTTAAAGTTTATCTTATAACCTCGTAAAATTGACTTTATGGATTTCCTTACTAATAAAGAGATTATTACAACTCTATTAATTTAAGTTAAAGTTTGTACTACATTGTTCTAATTGGCATCCAAATGGACTAAATACTAGTATTTATTTATAATTTCTAATCTAAACTTTTTTTGAAATTATCACTGCTTTTTGAGTCGGATTATACAGCTATTTAACATATATCGTAATATTGGTAATAATTGCGTTTAAGCGATTGAATATTGAGACGTAAATATAAATAAACGATCTTTGGTTAGGTCGATATATTCGACTGGTACCTCAATAGTTTATTTGGGTTATATATTTTTATGAAAACGAATTTTTACTTTGCGAATTATAGGCTCAGCGGTTATTTTATATACGGTAAATAGGATATCGAATATGCTGTCGCGGAATGACATCAAATTTCGCAACATAAAAACCTTAGCCTTTAAGGTTTTACCTCAATATTAGTAAAAAGGGAGTTAGTATTAAGCTTATCTACGATTCAAGTTTTTACCGTTTTACGTAAAAATTTAGGCAAGCTATTGATTTCATAATTAAAAGTCCAAAAAGTTTATCCAACCATTGTTTTTAGTTAAATTAGAGGTTCTATAACGTTCATAATTATTTTAGGTTTTGGAATGTATTTAAAATGGTATAAAGTTCGAAAAGTGATTTTCGAAGAATCGTAATTCCATGCGATTTTTACCTACGCTCATGTGTAGACATATAGCAATATTATCGCTTTTACACGTAATGTTTTTACGGCTACGTATGGAAATCTATCAGTATTTATATCTATTTTTATCAAAATGACCTCGTTATGTACATTATAAGTTATAATAAATTTTAATTCTTTAAAAGTATTAATAACTTCATTTAAAGTAGATTCATTAACTTGGTACATGTGTCTACGTATAGTGTTGGTTTTAATATTGCCGCGAGCTAAATAGCTCTTTTGGTAAGCAAACAACTACTTACGTGAGTCGACAAATTCGTAATAATAGTACTAAGTTCTTTTGTTTAGCCTTAATATATTAATTACAGTACCCACAATACCTTTTTTCTAGTACATCAAAAAGAGCGTAAAAAGGTTCCTGATAACTGCGAGGTTTGGCTATCGTTAATTTCGGTGAGGTCTCTACCTATTTCACGTGAAGTAAAAAAAGTAAAAGAGTAATCGTTAGATTGGTATTGTAGTAAAAGATAGATGCATGATAAGAAGCATCCAGAGAGTGCACGCTTCAGGTGAGAGCTTATAAGCTCTCACCCAGACCATGCACTCTGTAAAAGTGCATCCTGTAGCGTGACACGTTATCATGCACTCTGCAGGAGTGCACCTTGCAACGTGATGCACTATCATGTACCCTTCAAGGTAATCCCTACGTATACTAACTATAGTGATATATAATAATACCCACAGTTAATATCTGAATTGTTGGAATTGTACTACATGCAATGCAGCAGGTCAACTTTACTTACAGTAAAGTTAACCGTTCTGCAAGTGTATTGTTTTGTGCGGACTTACCGCATTGAGTGTAAGTCTAGTGCAGTCCGCTGTACTTCACTCTAGGGCACAGGCCAAGCAATTGGCTATACAAATTACTGTGCAGACCAGCTAGCGGTCTGCCAACCTAGAACAATGCATCCACCACTTGACCAATGTAATACTACTGTTACTTCAACCAATCGAATCGACAACGTTGCAACGTCTAAGGCTTACCAATACTAATTAGTGCTTATTAGTTTGATCATCGATTAACTAAGTAGAAGAAGAAGAAGCTACTTTCCGGTTGTTACGCTTTACGTTAAATCGCAGCTAGGGTAGAGGAAAGATTCTTACAAAGGGCCCTTACTACTGTGTCAGTCTCTATGGCAGTACGTAAGGAAGACCTTTGAGCTGTGTCAGTCTCTACGGTAGACCAGAGGTAGCGACGGTATCGCTATTGAAAACACCAAAAAATCTTCATTAACCTTTCTTAAAGACGTTGAAATTAACTGTCAGAAGTCTTAAAGTTCGGCAAGTTCGCAAATATCTAAGTTAGTACTACTATAGATACTACTACTATAAAAACGACTAAGTCCCACAGCTTATAACAAATAACCTTCGCCCTTCACTTATAACATTTAATAACAAACGACTTCTAACCTTACCTATTATATTAAAACCTTTGCCTTACTTTACTTTTTTTTTACTTCCCACGGTATTTCAATCGCCAAGTTCGTATTTTAGGTGAAAATACCAAGTTGCGTTAAGAAAGCTACGTCGCGTGACTTTACGCCAAGGTACAAAGTTATCAAGTTCCTATGCGACTTTACATTGAAACACTAAGTCCTTACGCCTAAAATCACTAAGTTGTTCGTCCTACACGTCTTACATAAGCCTAAACCTTAAGATAGCACTTACCTCAGAGGTTTAAAGGGGAATTAACGCACTGTAATCAATTTTTCTAAATCATTACAATGAAAACCTGTAAGGATAAGATATCGACGAAAATTGAATGGAAAAGGACCTAGTTAATTACGTTTTCCAATATATCGTTGAGCAAGACGGCGGCGAAAAACTCGATCGCGGCAACCGCACCTTCCAAAACTTTTGCTACCTTTTCAGCGATTGTATTATTAATGTATGAGAGAATATTTAAAAGGGTATTAAATCCTAACTAAGGGCTAAACTTAAATACTAAGCAATCTACGTGTCAGAAAAAGGTTTTACCAAGCTGGCAGAAACCCTTTTCGATTTGAACCAGCTTAGAGAACGTTTTTAAGACCCTAATCCTTAAAACCTTTAAGGAAAAAGAAAGGATATTGAGGGATTTTAATGCCCTTATACGCGATTTAGAAAAACTCTCCTTTACTCTTAGCTAAGCCAAACCTTTTTATGTATTAGTGAAAAGAAACCTATTAACCTGTTTGGCAGTTTAGTACCCCTATGTAATAACGCAAAGTACTCCCTTAGCGGTAGTAGGGCACGTGAAGTATCGGCCGTTAACTCGGCTAGAGGTATTAATATTAGCGCTTTATCCCAGTTAATTAAGTAGGATCGTTAATCCTCCTAAAAACTTCAAGTACACATCACTCCTTGGTAATTTAATTGTCAAACCCTTTAAAAACCTTTCTCCTTTAGATTTACCTATTTGTAGGAACTTATTATAGGTTATAGTACAGGATTTTACCCTTTGGACTAGGCGACTGGTAATTATCTCCAATAATTTACTTCTGAAACTTTAAGATTCAAGCCGCAAAAAATAACATTTACAGCTAGGATAATTATTACGACCTTTCTTTCAAACGTGTTAAGATAGTTAACATGAATGATAAACGCCATACGGATTTCGTTAAAAAAATATAAAGGAAAGCTTTACAACTTTTTCGTTACCAAAATAAAACTCTTTCTAAACATTCGCAAGTGAATAGACGTTTCCCTTTTTGGATTTTAATCGTTATTTACTGGAATTCTTACAGAGTATGCTAAGGATTATTACCTAACTTTTTTGACCTAAATAACTACGTTTCGCGAAATTTACAATATTATAAAGGGTAACTTTAAATACGATATCCACCTCATGTAATATTATATAAATTAGGCTATTACAAGGTGGATTATAATCATAACGAAGATATAATAGGAGGAAATATTAATAGACGTCTTTAATTAGATGTTTCATAAGTTGATATTATATTAAAAAGCAATGGGGAAAGCCTACGTTCGTGAAGCTATACTTTGCAAGCAGGTACGAGCAGTAGATACGAATGTTAACGAGTTAAAATACGACATATAACGTCTAAATACTACTAACTAAGGCTTTTTTTTAGCTCATTACGCTCCTTATTTGTTATATTAATTGTATGTATACCAAACTCGCTTAATATATACCCCTAAACCAGAAAATTTATTAATGTAGATAAAAAAAACTTACGGTAGTTAACTACATCGATCGAAAGTATAGGTGTCTATAACAATTAAGGTTTGGCTTATTGACTTCGGCCTCAGAATAAAGGTAATAAATACTTTGACGCTGACAAGATTTAGGTGGAATTATTAACCGTTAGCATTATTATTGTAATAGTGATAAAAAATGTTGGATTTGTGGTAAGTCTAGCTATTAGTTAACTTAGCACTCCTTTGCCGAGCGTAAAAATAATAACGTAATATACCAGGCCTAATAACCTATTATTTCGAAATAGGATTATTTGGATTGAATTGTAGACTTTAAAGATGATAAGCTAGTAAACGTTACTAACGCCTCCAAGTAAATTAAGTAACATAAAAATACTATTTTTGGTACAGTTTAGTAACTAACCAACTACGACTTTTTGTACCGTTTAGGCGGTGAAGATCTTTTCCTTTTCCTTGATTAAGCCCCTAATTTCTTATACACCTTTAACCTTCGTAATATTTATGTATATTATGCGTTTTAGGGTATTATGCCAAATATATGGGAAATAAGTTACTTAATAAAAGGCTATTCGTAGTATATGGTATTGCGGAGGTAAAGCACCATAGTTACTAAGATTAATTGTTACGATGTTAATAAGGCTAAAGTTGGCCATAACCTGGGAAAATAACTATTGTTACTGGGGATAACTATAATTTAAACTATTGTGGGAGAAATTACGTTTTACATCCTTAAGTCTTTTATCCTTTTCCTTTTTTACTTGGAAGATATGAAAACTTTCGGCGTTAACGTTGACGTTAACGTAAATAAACTGGTTAAAAACAGTCAAAGGTTTTTACGCGCCTTTAAATAGGAGTACTTATAGTCTTATTTTTAATGTCTGAAAGTAGTAGTATTATATTTACCAGAGTCAAAAATATATTTAATTATACCGGCGTTTTAACCATTTATCCGTTAATAGGAAATAATAATACGGAATAATTTACACTAAAAGCTAATGAAAAAGTTTGTCATTGTTGTTAAATGTATGCCTCAGATGTCCAAATATTTAAGTTTACGTTAAAAGACGATAAGGATTTTAATTATGAGATTTTCGTCGATATATTTTATTTAAATAACAAGCTTATTTTTTCCGTCGTTTACTCCGTAACTTGTTTTTACTGGGTTAATTTTTGAAAATACATTTCGGTAAAACATACTTGGATAACGTTTAGAATATTATAAATTAACACGTACCTGGGTTTATTTAATATAGTCATCCATAATATCGGTATTAACTTCATTGCGGTAAAGTTTTCAAAGGATACAAAAATAATGGTATTTCGTGTAAATAGGTACTTATAAAAGTCTACTGGAATATTGTGAAGATTTAAAGAGTATACGAACTACTTTACCAAGTATATAAGATCTTTACATTGAAAACTAAAAGCTTAACTGAACTAAAGGTGCGTTTATAAATGGTAGTAAAAAGTTAAAAAGAGACTATAGGCTATGACAGCTTAATGTTAACGCTCCTAGTTTTTGAAGCGTACATATGCTTAACGAGTAAATCTGCGCCTTCGATAAGTACTTAAAAACGTATTATAGCATATAATAAAGCTTTAAAGGAATTATAAAGAGAATCTATACTCAGTCAGATTGGTAACGCCTTTAACATTAGGAAAGGACCTTTAATAATTGACGTTCTTGTTTTATCGTTAAGAAGTAAAATCCTCATATAATAAAAGCCGGGTAAATGAAAAGGCTTATACAAAATATTAAGTATCGTAAACTCCGAAGTAGTCATTAAAATTGTTAACGGCTTTATACCCTTTCGAATTACTTAGTTTAAGATTTATATTAAGGCTATTAAAGATAAAGATCCTTCAGTAATTGAAGCTAAACACCCAAACTAATACTAACCTCCTTCACCCGTTATCGATAAGTGGATAAAACGTTGTTGGTGTGGACAACCCCTGAAAAAGAAAGGTATTAAAAAGGAGGAATATACACCGGGTCGTATTTACAATAATACATGGATAAATATAAAAGAAAAAGATAACGAAGAGTTAATATTAATGTTCCAAGAGTAAGTGATTATTGAAATCTTCGGCAAACTTTTGAAAGAAAGTATTAAGGTCGAGATTAACGGCCTACTGACTGGAAAAATTGTACAATTCTTACCGAAAACCAATTTTAACATTTAAAATATAAGCGTTTTAATTTTAAAGTCAAAAGTTATCTACGAGGTCAAAAGCATAACAACGGAGCCAGCGTACGAAAATTCACTTCTAGTCGCTTAAAGATATGGTAATAAAGGTAAACATTAAATCCTTATGTAATAATTAAAGATTTAAAGGATCAGCTAACGTTTGTTGGTCGTTTTAGTAACAAGCTTACTAGTAAAAATTGAAGGCAAGTTCATATTTTATAGTTATAATATAACGTAAACTTATATGTAATTAACAACGGATTCATAACGGATCGTATTATTAAAGATGTCGGGGAAATCCGTACTATTTACCCTTTAGACACGGTAATGAGTTATATTAAATTGCTATATATATGAGTTAAAATAAGCGTTTATTGGTTTTTAAACTACCAATTGAATTTTAAATTACAGTTAGCGATAAAATCTTTAACTTGCAACCCGTATTCATTCGTAACGTAAAAAAAGGACATCGATATCATGTGTAAATGAATTAACGATAACCTTTTTATCGGAATTTCTAACTTGGTAATATTGGAATAGTAAGCGATTGAAAACTAAGGTTTAAAATTATAAGCCAGTAATAATATTATCCCAAAATACCTAACTTAATTTTAATAAATCGTTAATCCGAATACTTGATATTAATACCAGCCTTAACTTTCGCTAAAAGGCTTAGGGCGATGTTTGAATTATAATTAACAAGACTAATAAGGTTAGAGCTTAATAGTATTTGAAGTTACGTACTCAAGATAGCTATATTAATACTTTATGCTAACCGAAAGCCTTTTACGACCTATTAATTACGATACAAATACAAACGTTAACGGATGAGGATTTTAATCGGTGAAATAAAAGGCTTAAGTGGTAAATGCGAAACTTGGACCGAGAAATTAACATGGTTTTAATCGATATTTTAAAGGCTAAGTTAATAATTTTTACGAACCGATAATTCGCAAAAAACACCGACTTGTCGTTACAAATCGGCTTTCTGATAACCTTTGTTAAAAAAGACAAGGAGAAAAAACAGTTTAATATTATCAGCAACTTAATTTACTAAACCTTCATCAAATGTAAAATGATTATACAAAGAGTATTGGCTTTAAAAGTCTACGGTATAACAGCGGAATTCGACGTAGATATAATAATATGGGAAACTATTAATATTATTACCAGGTAGCTAAAGACTCCTCCTATCCCGGTGGTAATTTGTATCGACTTAAGGGGCCCTTTCGAATACCTTTCAAAGGTCAGAACTACTAGCGAAAAACGCCTGATAATCGATGTAATATCACTCTGTAAAGTTTACGAAGTGAGGAAAATCAAGAAGTTCAAATGGATTAATGGTAAAGATAACTCCAGTAACGTTATGATGAAGGTATTACTAAATAAGGCCTTGGAATAGTTTGAAAACAGCAACAAGCTAACTATATGAATCGAAGGCTAATTTAATAGACCTTTACGATGGTATAAAGGGTCATTTTGAATACGAAGTCTACATTACGTAATATTATATAAACTAGACTATTACGCGATAAAATATAATAACGGTAAAGAAAAAAGAGGAGAAATTACTAATGGATATTTGTATTTAAATCTTCAACGAGTTAATAATATATTCAATGGTAATGGGAAAGTCTTACTTTAGTAAAGCTATACTTCGCGAGTAGGTACGGGTAGCCGTTACAGGCGTTAGTAAATTCGAATACGCCTTATAACGCCTAAATTTCCCCTGTAAAGGCTTTTTTAACTAGTTGCGTTCTTCGTTTACTGTTGTAATAACACGTATACCAAAATCGTTCGGTATATATTCTTAAGCCAGCAATTTCTTTGACGTAAATAAGGAAAACCTTACGGTGGTTAATTACGTCAACCGCAATTACGGGCGCCTATAACTCCTCAAGTTAATCTTATTAATCTCGGCACTAAACTAAAGGTAATACTTACGTTAACGCTAATAAAATTTAGGCAAACCCGTTAACCATAAGTAATATCGTCATAATAGTGGTAGAAAATATTGGATTTATGGTAAAGCCGGCTGTTAGTCGACTCGTCACCTCCCCTTCAAACGTAATAATAGGAAAGTAGCGTATTACGTTTAATATCCTATTACTTCGGAATAAAACTACTTAAAATAGGTTGTAAATATTAAAAGTAATAAACTAAATAACGTTTCTAACGCTATTAAGTAAATTAAATAATACAAAAAATACTACTTATAATACAATAACCTAGTAATTAACTGACTATGCCTTTTTATACCATTTAGGCGGTAAAAACCTTTACCATTACCTTAACTATACTCCTAATCCCTTATATACCTTTATTCTTTACAATCGTTATGTAGATTATATGTTTTAAGGTATTATGCTAGGAATTGGGGTGGTAAGGTACTTAATAGGAGGTTATTCGTAATATATAGTATTATGGAGGGAAATCACTATCGCTACTGGAATTAATCGTTATAATGTTAATAAGGTTAAAGTTGACTTTAGCTAAGGCGAATAATGATAGTTATTAAGAATGACGGTAGTTTAAACTATTATAAAAACGATTAAGTTTTGTATCCTTAAGTCCTTTACTCTTTTCCTAATTTACTTGGAAGATTTGAAAACCTTCGACGTTAACGTGGACGTTAACGTAAACGAATTATTTAAAAATAGTTAAAGGTTTTTACTTGCCTTTAAATGGTTGTATTTATGGTTTTATCTTTAAGATCCGGAAGTATTTTTATTAAGCTTAATAAAGCCGGAGATACGTCAACTATACTGGCGCTTTAACCATCCAACTGTTAATAGGCTGTATAAAGTCTTAAAATCTGTAAGGCATAACGATGTGGAATATTATTTCCTGGAAGCCATTAAAAGGCTTTATCACTACTATTAAACGTATGTTAAAGTCCCCTAGAGATTTAAGTTTATATTAAAATATAATAATGATTTTAATTGCCAAATATTTATTAATGTGTTTTATTTGGATAATAAACCTGATGTTTACGTTGTTAACTTAATAACTTTTTCTATAGGGCTAAGTTTTTGAAGTTTCTATCGGCAAAGGATATATGGAAAACGTTAGGGATGTTGTTGATTAATAGGTACCTGGGTCCACCTGATATCGTCGTTTATGACGCCGGTACCAATTTTACGGCAGCGGAGTTTTAGGAAAATGTTAAAATAATGAGTATTTAATATAAAAAGGTATTTGTAAAAGCCTACTAGAGTATTAGAAAGATTAAAAGGGTATATACCTTACTTTAAAGAACGTATAATATCTTTACATTAAAAATTGGAAATTTTAAGAATTTAGAGGCATGCTTATAAATAGCGGTAAAGAGCTTAAACGACACTATAAGCCCTGACGGCCTGGTACCAACGCTATTGGTTTTTAAAGCATACCTACATCTAACAAGTAAATCTTCGTTTTTAACAAGTACTTAAAAACTTATTATGGCCTTCAGCCAAGCTTTAAGGGAATTTCGAAAAAAAATCAGTACGCCGCTAACTTAATAACGCTTTTAATACCAAAAATAGGCTTATAACAATCGACGTACTAACTACGTTATTACAAAGTAAAGTCTTTGTATAACGGAAGCCGGATGAATAAAAAGCGCCGTATAAGATATTAAGTATCGTAAATTTTAAAGTAGTTATCAAAACTGTTAATAGTTTTATGCCATTTTGAACTATTTAGTTTAAGTTTTATATTAGGGCTGTTAATGATAAAGACCCTTAAGCTAAGTGACCGATTCAATACGAACATCTTTTAACCGTTATCGACAAACTAATAAAACGTTGCTGGCGCGAACGAACCCCGACAAAAAAGGAAAACGTAAAAAAGGAGAAATATACACCGGGTCGTATTTATAATATCGCTTGGGTAAATAAAAAAGATAAGGATAACGAAGACTTAGTAGTAAAGATTAAGGTATAAGGAATTATTAAAAAATTCGGCAAACCTTTCAAGGAAAGCGATAGGGTTGAGATTAACGATTGATTAACTTAAGGAATTATATAATTTGTATTGAAAACCGACTTGAACTATTAAAACCTAAACGTTACGATTTTTAAGTTGAGTATTATTTACGAAGTTAAGGGAAAAACTACGGGGCAGCCATATCTAAAATTAGTTAACACTTAGTAATTACCCTGATAATAAGTTTACTAACTAGAACTAAAAGTAAGTTTACATTTAATAGCCGTAATATCACGTATACCTAAATATAATTAGTACCGGATTTATAACGGATTATACTATTAGAGTTGCTATAAGAACTCCGTGTCATTTACCTATTAAAAACGGTAATACAGTATATTAAACCACTATATAGATAAATTAAAGTAACCTTTTACTGGTTTTAACCTCCTAGTTATACTTAAAGTCACTGTTAATGATTCAGTCTTTAATATACGATTTGTATTTATTGGTAAAGTGAAAAAAGGACCTTGATATGGTAAGTATGTAGATTAACGATATCCTTTTAGTCGAAAAGGTTAGTTTTGTGGTTTTAAAATAACAAGTAATAGAAAACTTAAAGTTTTAAAATTGTAAGCCAGTAACTAAGTTAACGGAAAACAATTAATTTAACTTGAATAAATCGTTAATCCGTATAATTTGTATTAATATCGGCTCAAGTTTTCGTTAAAAGGGTTAGGACATTATTTTCATTACAATAAACAAAATTAATAAAATCAGGGTTCAACAGTATTTAAAATAACATATATGTGGTAACTATATTGCTAATTTATATTAACCGGAAGATTTATACGATTTATTTAATGCAGAATAGGTATAAATACCAATAGATAAAGACTTTAATCGATTAAATAAAAGGTTGGAAACATGAATACGGAACTTGGAATGCGGAATTAATATGATGTTAATCGATCTCTTAAAGGCTAAGTTAATGATCTTTATGGACAGATCCCTTACAAATAACACCGACTTGTCTTTATAAATCGGCTTTTTAATAATCTTCGTTAACGAAGATAAATAGGAAGATTAGTTTAGTATCATAGGTAACCTAATTTACAAGATTTTTTTTAAGCATAAAAAGATTATACGAAGCGTATTGGTTTCGAAGGTCTACGGTATGATAACGGGCTCAAACGTAGGTTTAATACTGTGGAAGACCCTTAACCATATTACTAAATAGCTACGAATTCCTAATATTCCGGTAATAATTTATATAGACTTAAAAAGACTTTTCGAATACCTTTTAAAGCTCCAAACCACTAGTGAAAAGCGTCTGATAATGAACGTAATGGCACTTCTAGAAGCTTATAAAGGGAAGGAGATTAAGTAGTTTCGATAAATCGATAGCGAAGATAATCTTATAAATGTTATAACGAAAGCTATGTTGAACAAAGTCTTAAAAGGGTTTGTAAATAGTAATAAACTAATTACACGTATTGAAAGCTGCATGGATAGACTTCCAGGAAAACCTAAATTATGTGACGGCAGATAAAGATATGTTAGCAGATGGAATGACTGCTAGGAGATTAATGATAACGACCTGTTTAAGTAACACAATTGAAGTTGCGAAAGGCTATAACGAAAGAATTTTTTGTAGGAGTTAATAAACTTGGACCTCGGAGCAACAGAGAAATTAAGGTTAAATGGGGTCAATTTGCATGAAATTGGGTGTAATTTAGAAATTTGGTGCAATTTAGTATAGGAGTCAACTGAAATTGATAGGAGTCTGACTAGTTGATCAGGAGGCAATTTAGTAGCAACCAGAAAAGATTGTTTAACCACACTAGCGTGCGCGCATAAACTAAAAATCCGCTAGTGCTGGAATAATATTACATACAGTACAGTAGGTCAACTTTACTTACAGTAAAGTTAACTGTACTGCAAGTGTATTACTTTGTAAAGACTTATCAGATTGGGTGTAAGTTGAGTGTAGTACGCTGCACTTCACTCTAGGGCACGAGCCAAGCAATTGGCTATACAAATTCCAGTGCAGACCGGCTAGCGGTCTGCCAAACCTAGAACAATACATACACCATCTGACTACTGCAATACTACTTTTACTTCGAAGACCAATCGAATCGACAACGTTACAATATCTAAGGCCTACCAACAGCATCCATATTTAATAAAAATCAAATATTAATTATACCTTTATATTGATTTTAATAATGTTCATTTAAGATACTAATAGCTTTACCGTATCGTATTTTTGTCTAAATATATTGTATTCATCCGTACTTATCATTCAGAAGGATACGAAGGCGAAAAACGTATATCCGATATCTTGTAATAACTCGCTTAACGTTTATAGCTAATATTGTTACGAAGGGATTTATCATCTCCGCGAAGCTGTAGGAGTATAGTTTACGATGGTTAAATGAAATCAGCTTGAATTTTAACGAATAAATAGCTAATCTTGAAAGTAAAATGAAAAAGATTTTAACCAATTAGCTTTTGGTATTAAAGTTAACTTAAGTAAATAAACTTAGCCTCTAATAAAGAGACTAAACGTTTTTAAAGACACCGTTTTTGCATATAATTACAATTCTGAGATCTAGAGGATCGGGATATTCTGGATTAAAAACCCTTATCTTTTCTCTTTTTAAGCGTCTTCCTCCAGCCGAATATTATTAGAAAAGCTGTAAAGCCTCGATTTTGTGAGATTTTTCGTGTTCCCATAGCTCGTAACTGGGTTTTCGAGGGCGGTCACGATTTTGACGGTTATTCTTACGAAGATAATCATTTTCCTTACGAGGATAAAGGTTCTTCATATGAGTATAGAAGCCTGAATGTAGGCACTAAGGCGTTAAATGTAAAGATTTGGGGGAATCTTGTCGTATGGTATCCAAGGCAATTATAACTTCTCTAGCTACTCCTACCTCCACATAATTCCCCATTTAATTCCTCACTTCGCAAATGTTGCTATCTAGACCATCAAGGCGTTTATTTACGTTTGTAAAATACTAGTTAATTTGTCACTTGATGGCTTTAAGGAAGTGAGCTATAATGGGTTTACCGCTACTGCTTCTACTCCTGCTGTTTCCTAAAGAGGTAACGATCCCAGACATTTTGTCTATTAGCGTATGAAAGCGAATTGAGTCTGGTAAGGAAAAGGGTAGTAGGAATTGAAATGGCTGTTGCGTTTTAGGGGAAGAGGCTAGGTTGGCAAGTGAGGCTTACTGGCTTTGAGTTCATTTCAACGACGTATAAGAAAGTAACTTGTTTACTTTAAACGCTTATAATTGTCTACTTTTCATAAAAATCAATAAAAATACAAGGTAATAAAAAGGGAAAACCGATGAAGTAAAAAAGCGAAAAGTCCGATAGCTTAGGGGATTAGTATTGATTTTTTCATAGTCTTGCGTTTTACAGACTGTGGCGGTAATAAAGCTTTGTAGCACTTAAAGCCTAGTAGCAATCAAGCCTGGTTCAACTTAATTAGTTATATTTAAAGCTACCATTTGTTGAATCTTGCTGGTGGTAGTGTAATTTGTAGTGTATTGAAAAGTGAAGAAGTTAAGTCTAGAACTCTAAGCTGTGGAATATGCAGCAAGTATGTATAACAACAATAAAGAAAGCAGGTGGGGTTTGGTACCCCATATATGTCTAACACTTCTTCGAAATGTAGTTAAAGAACTTACCGCCATGGAAATCTGTAGCGGAGACTATAACATATAATACTAGCTTACCTGTCGGTAAGGTCTCTGCTTATTCACTTGAACGTAAAAGAGTAGAAAAGTAATCGTAAAGATTGGTAATATAGTAGTGAATATAAGTTATTAAAGAGTGAAGAAGCATTCAGAGATTGCACGCTATGTATGAGAGGTTATAAACCTCTCATCCGGGCAGTGGCACTCTACCATGCACTCTGCTAATCTCCCTTCTGGGCAGTGGCACTCTACTGTGCACTCTGCAAATGCCACTTCCAGCCAGTGGCACGCTATCATGTACTCTGTAGGAATGCACCTTGCAGAGTGGTACGTTACCGTGCACTCTTACAAAGGTGCAATCTACAGCGTGACTACTTACTAATTATAGGGATATATGATAATATTCACATTACTGACCAGGTAAAACATGTTTACAAAGACCTTGAAGTTAAAGTCTTGGTTTTAGATTAACATAAACTAAAACCTTCAAGGGGTTTAAAAGCAAATTTATTCATAGTGACAAAGCCATTTAATTTCCTTTTATGCCAGTAATTCTACATCTCTATAACTAGATTCTTTTACAACCTTTTAAAGCTTATTAGTTACGGAGTATTTCAAACTACAATATAATTAACGAAGTTCCAACTTCGTCAAGTTTAATATCATTACCTCTAGCTCTTAAAGGCAAAGCTAGAGATATCCTCATTTAAGGTTAAGTAGAAACCTTTTACCTCCTCGACTTAGACTAATTTATTAGTTCAAACGTTAACATTGATATTGAATTCCTTTATGTTTTTAAGGTAAAGACGAAATGAGATGGGGGATTTCAAAATATGGAAAATAATAAGATTAATAATCGTACTGATAGTTGTTTATCCTAGTAAAAGGAGATTTTTTCTAATACTAAAGCCGACCTTGGCTTTGCTAGTATCTATATGATCAAATTTCGTAGCCGTATTCGTATCACTTCAAAACTAGATGTATTAAGAATAGCCTCTTATTAAGTACCATATTACTTTAATATCGGGTATAATACCTTAAAAGATATGTTTTGCGTAACTATCTTTAATGGTAAAATGTATATAAGGCCAGTGTTTTTGTTGTTATGTTGGCGATAGGGGTCTTCACATGTTAGGCCATACAAGAAACGTGGTCAGCAAGTTATTACGTTGCTTTTAGGCCGTATCCAATATATTTGTACTAGCCGATAGCCTTAAGCTTATTTTTCTCCTATTTTATCCTTTTCACTTCAAATTTTGTAACATGAAGCATATAATCCCAGTTAAAGGTAAATAGGAAGTATATATTATTTATTACTTACTTTAACTCGCATTAGGTAAGAATATAACTTGTTATCTTGCATACATATTTTCAGTGAATTTAATATCTTTTGGCGTTTGGGTTTAATGTCAACTTACCTAGCTGGCTTGAGAATATTAAGGAGAAATAGTACCCTCCTCGGTATGTAGCTTGGTCATATCCCTAGGTCTAGGCCTTGCGTTAACAGTACTAGCTGGTCCTTTCGTACTTGCGGTCGATATAATACGTATGGAAAGGGATTTCTTTGTTATCGCTAAACTTTGGAGTTTCAGGGTATATACCAGTCGAGCCTAGAACTCGAGCCGTTACGGTCACTAACAAAGAACGCACCTAGCTAAAAAAAACCTTTTAAAAGTGGAGTTAGGGCACTATAAAGTGTATTCAAACTTTTTGTAGCCCGTAATAACTTGCCAAAACTTCTAGCGTATGATGCTTTCGCCAGCTTCTATGTTATCTATTACATATTAGCAAAGTATTAGCCTATTAAGAATCCAATTAACAAGGTACATTCTACTTTCCGTCTTCTTTTTGTGATTGAATATTTGAAACCACTTAATAATATTCCAATCGCTGTAGTACTGAGTAAGTTTAATATTATATTCGCAGTAGCTCTTAAAGCTATCGTAAATTTCGCGTAAGGATAAGAAATTTGTTAGGTACCAGAATTGGTAATCCTCAGATTAACTAGTAAAAATACTGAGATATAGCGAGTAAAAACTTTGTAATATAATCATTTTCTAGCGGCAATTGTTAAAGAACGGTCGTAACTTAATATCTTGGAGGTTGTATGGCTTACCGTTATACTTCTTCTTTCCTCTCCAAATTTTGATGAACGTGGTAATTTCCGCGTAATCTGTATCCACTATAGACACTAGTCGAGGGGGAAGGGTGATATACTGGTCGTATAAACCTTTTAAAACTCTTATCTAAAAAAGGTATAGGTATGTTTTGACAGGATAATTACCTTGAGCCGAATTTAAAAGGGAAAAAACAGTAATCTTGCTCACAATTAGCTCGCGCATAAATTTAATCCTTACTTAGTTTGGATCCTAAATCTAAACCTGTTATAATTTTTAGGGTAAAAAGGCTTAAGAGGTCCCACAAACTTGGTAATACTTCTTTTAATATTAAGGAGTATATCGAGGTTCTTACTTAATTAAATGGTAAACGTAAGAGCTTACAGCGTAGAAGTAAATCAACGTCATGCAGATAATAGCATTAGATCGTTAATCTTATATAAAAGGGTCTAAAAATTTATTTGGACTTGGGTAAAACCTTACAAATATGTGTAAGGGTAACGAGAAACGCGTTCATTAACGATTGCTATACTTTCATGATTTTAGGTTTATCATATGTTTTTATCTATAACATACTCGTAAATCATTTTCGTGGGATTATCATTTTTTCCGACCTTTAAGGGTTAGTAATTACTCGTTTATATAGGTTGACTCTTAAGTTTTACTTTACTAATTTTTTTGATTTTTATATAGTTTCGATATAGTTGAACTTGGTTTTAATAATTATGTCTCAATATTTTTAGTCGACGTCGAGGATAAAGAAGCAGACGTAGTTGGTAAAACGCTCTGTGGAGGAGTTTTCATCAACTTTTTTAATCTAAAGGTTGTTATTGAAGTATTAAACAAAATAATTTCGAAAGCTTTAACTGCTTCTTTTCTAACGGGGTCTGTAATAGTATCAATTTCTACGTGATTTGAAGTTATCATAACGAATATTAAAATGTGTATCAAGCAAAAACAATTAGTGTAAAAGGGTAGGTTATAGGTTTGCCATTAAAGTTGAATTTATGAAAGGTTGTAGGACTTACTAGTTTTACGATTAGCAATTTACGGTAATATTAACCGCAATAATACTGGACGCAATAGTAATAACTCAATTGTACGCTAACTTTCCGACTTAGTGATCTTTAAGACTTTTAAGCGGTCAATTTCAAGGATTTTTCTTTTAAACCGATCCAATAAAGATTTCTTAGTATTTTCGACAATACTAACGATACCGTTGCCACCTTTTAGTACCTGTAAACAGAAAATGCACTAGAAACGTCTTTATTTTAGCTATTTGAAAACATCAGATATAGCCTTAGAGCCCTTCTAAAAAATCTGCCTTTTACCATACTCAATTACAAAGCGTAACTGGAAAGTAACCACTTCTTCTACCAAACTCTTCTATGCATAACCTGAAAAATACCGATCAGTATTGGTAGGCCTTTATTGTTACAATATAGTCAATTCGAATCACTATAGTCAAAGTAACTGGTTCTATATTGAAATTGGTTGTGGTTATGTTGTAAGTTCTTAGTTTGGCAGATCGCTAGCCGGTCTACACGCTAATTTGTATGGTCAAACGCTTTGGTCTTTGCCCTACTTTGTAGTGAGCACCTACTGCACTTCACGTGCAATACCGTTTCAAAAACTTTAATCAATTTGCAGTTAGTACAATCAACTAAACTGACTGTTTAGTTAACTTGATTTTACTGCATTCGACTGCTAATCTAACATATGTGGTATTTGTGGTAAACCATTTTTATAGTTTTTAAGAATCTTTTCCCCAAAATGAGCATAACTTGTAACGTTAAGGAGTTATCAAGGGCGTTTTGTAAGCGGATATCCGAATCATTGGTGTGGTATACATAATTCTAGTTGTATCAAATGGACCACTTCAATTGTACGTATTTGAGGGAAAATTAAAACGTGTTTAAACTTCAAACTAAACGATGTAGATACTTTATCAAAAGCATGAACTAATGAGTTCATCGTATTTTATATCTTAACACCAAACTAATTTATATCAACTAACGAGAATAAAAACCGTGTTTTCGATTTTTTTTATAATTTTAACCGGCCCCGAATCGAATGTTTACTATTATAATGTAGAGTAACCACGTTTTATTTTCAAATAACGAAACTTTGCAGTGGTTTGTTTTATCTGATAATATTGGAATTTTGAAAATTTCGTCATAAGAACGTCAAATTATTGTTTTCTAGCAATCGAGATTTTTACTGCATTGGAATTCGGTATAATACTCTGGAACCAGTAACTATACCTATTTAATAATGAAAATTGTAACGTTATGAAAACATTGAACATGCTGTTATTACTATTTAAACCTACGTTATATAAAAAAGTAGTATTTTGTAAGCCTATAAGTACCCTTTAATTTGTTTTCTTATATTACGTCATTACATATGTTTCGTTTTTCTACTAATCATCTTCTTTAAACGTTAATTGGTATGAGTAAGCATCGAAGTCCTTTTCAAACTTTTGGTAATAGCTATATATATATCATAAAACTGCCTTTTCTTTAGTATTAAGGCGATTAATCGTGTTCAAATTATCGTTTTACGCGAATACGTTCATTTATGAGATATTTAATCGATTAGCAACCAGTATTATTGCAAAAAAAGTATTTTTTTTATGTATTTGTCAACCCTTATATTCTTTTACACTGGTATAGTGGTATATATAGGAAGTTTTTTCTTTAATTATAATGGCTTCCGCGATAATACCCGTTTTTTTTTACGATTTCTGGAGTTTTTCCCTTAATGTTAATCAATTTTATGTTTAAATTGAAGTGGTTCAAGGTTTTCGTTCCTTAGATATACTTCAAATCGTCGATCTAAGACGTGGTGAATTATTTTGATCAAGTCCGCTTTTGAAATTTATAGGCTTTCGTCTTTAACCCTTCCAGCTACAAATGTTAAGTTAAAGCTTACTCATAGGTGTATCTAGGCTTCAAGTGAAGTTTTCAGGCTCTTATAAAAAGCTTCCGAATATTTTTCCTTTCAAAAATAATGTAAGGTTAAATTTTGGATAACGATGATTGTTTTTCGTAATTATTGAAATAAATAGTTTGTGGTTTTGTACTGCGGGTTAAACGGCGCTTGATACTTTTTGAACTTCGTTAACATAATAATAAACTCCTTTTATGGAGGTTTATACATATTATTATGGTGGTTTTTTAAGAATCTCTTAAGTAATACATGTCCAATCCTCATTATATGATTCATGTTTAATTTCTGAATTGGAATATATTTCAGGCGGTTATTATACTTTGCAACTGTCATTATTTTCGTTAACTAGTATATACACTTTTTTGTTTTGCGTTATTAGTATACCTAGTAGAATTAAATAGAATTGCGAGGGTTTCATGCCTAGTGTTTTATCAGTATTTAATATTGCATAGATTTTTGATCAAGTACATTCTAAGCCTTTCCATTATAGGTTTCTCTCCTATCTCATCATCTGACTAGGTTTGTAAACCTTGTAGGATCTTTTTCATTACTAGGGAACCGGTAAGTTAAAAGGTGGTAATATAAGTCAAAATTTGTGGATATCGGTACGTAAGTTTTATACAGCTTATTGTCCCCTTTTATATTTCCTTTAGGAGTGTCGTCTTCCTGTTTTAGGTTGTTGTCGAAAGGGTCGTTTTTTTCAGTTGGGGAGTGATCTTACCTGTGCCCCCTTTCTAAGGAATTTGTTATAGCTGGTGTCTTTTGAACCGTAGTAGAGAATACCATTTGCATATTTTCCTATTTTTCTAGAGATTCTTTAAGTTTCGCATAACTATTACGGGGTGCGATTAGTTTTACTAAACATTTTACGCTTTACCTATATAGAGTGTTTCCGAGGTGTGGATTTTATCGTTTGTTTTTCATAAATTGTTTTCTACGTTCTGTCAACCAGCATATATTTACAAAGTCCATCTTCAATAGATTCCTATCTTTCTTATTTTGAATTCTATGAAGTTCGGTCGTGGTAAATAATGTTGTGATGTGATCGTTTTTATTTCCTAGCGTATTAATCCTTTCTCTTCTTAATTTTACCTATTATTGGTAGGCCTTTATCGTTACACCGTAGTCTATTCGAATCACTGTAGTCGAAGTAATTGGTGCTGTATTGAAATTGGTTCTGGTTGAAATAGTTGTAAGTTCTAAGTTGGGTAGACCGCTAGCCGGTCTGCACGCTAATTTTCATAGCTAAATACTTTGTCTTGGGCCCGACTTTGAAGTTAGTACATACTGCACTACACTTACAGTTAGTTTCATAAACTACAGTCAATTGTGTAGTTAATCAAATCAATTAAACTCACAGTTTAATTACCTTAACTTTACTGCTTTTGACCCTTATTTCAATACTGAAAGAGTTGTATTTTGTACTTATACGACAGCACTGCTATAAATTAAATAGTAATAGCCTTGAAAATTCCTTCTCAATTAACAAACGAAACCCTTATAAATTCCAATGAATTTACACTTAAATTGACATTAATTATAGCCTTTCATTTCCCATTTCCAGGCTCTTCGTTCCTTAACTCCCGTATTCAGGTCTGTTGCCATAAACATATATTTATTATGTATTCCACACATTTTATACCTTTTACCTGTAGCTTAATTGGATATTATGACCACCACCTCTCCTATCATCTTTAATATTACCCCAATATTTTTTTGAGTTTAACAAAACATCCCTATTTCTATACCCTATTAAATAGTTTAGCCTTTATGATATGACATGATAAGCTCATTTTCCTGTCTTTTTACTTTTACTAACTTAAAGTTCTCAACTTGAGTGAGCTATTCGAATTTAGAAATGGATATAAAATAATCGTTATATAAATTTTACATCGATTGTATTCTGTAATAATATAGATTAATAACCAATAACCGTATTTACTATAAATTCACAATTTCTTAACGATTAAAATAAATTTGCCCAATTAGCCTAAAATTTCTTCTCCTTAGGCAACCTATTAGCTACGGCCCTAGTTTCTCGCCTTTTATTTATCGTATTAGTTAGGCCTACGGTATTTACAGTCTATATTATATGCGTAAAGGAAATCTTCCTTGTGGTTAGTAAATTTTTAAGTTTAAAGGTATATATTAGTCGAATGAAAAACGCGAAACATCATAGTCGCTAATAAAAAACGTAACTAGACAAAAAAAAAACTTGACAAGTAGAGTCAAGATACCGTAAAACGTATTTAAACTTTTCATAGCTAGTAACAGCTTAGCTAACTTACTAACGAAGTCCATATGCGTTTACTCCCTCACCATTCAAAAATTATTAGCAAAATAACAACCTGTTCAATATTGAATGAAAAAAATATATACTTTACTTTCCATCGTTTTCTTAAAATCCAATATATATAACTTGTTGATAGACCTTTGACATTGTAACGTTATCGATTCGATTGGTCGAAGTAACAGTAGTATTGCATTGGTCAAGTGGTAGATGTATTGTTTTAGGTTTAGAAGACCGCTAGCTGGTCTGCACTGTAATTTGTATGGCCAATAGCTTGGCCTGTGCTCTAGAGTGAAGTAAAGCATACTGCACTCAACTTACACCCAATGTGGCAAGTTTCTACAAAGCAATACACTTGCAGTATGGTTAACTTTACTTGCAGTAAATTTGACCTACTACTCTGCTTGTAATACTATTCTAACACTGGCGGCTTTTTAGTTTGTTCGCGTATGCTAGTGTGGTTAACCAATCTTTTCCAGTTATCACTAAATTGTTTCCTCGTTTACTAGCCAAACCCCTATCAATTCCAGTTGACTTCCACATTAAATTACATAAAATTAGATGAAAATTGACCACATTTTACCTTACTTGCTCCGTTGCCCTGAGGTCCGAGTTTATCAATTCCTACTAAAACATTTTTCGCTACAGACTTTTGCAGACCTCCCTTTTAACCGTATCACTTTAACAAATCGCTATTATTAATCCAACAAAAAGTTCTTTCTCCACAGAATTTTTCAGGCCTTCCTTTTAACCGTGCTACTTAAATAGATCGCTATTATCAATCCCCTGGTAGTCTTTCAGTTTGCCAGCACACCACTGTCCACCGTCTCGTAATCTGAGCCTTCCGGGCGACCTATTAACGTAGCCTTCGATTTATATAGTAAGCTTATTGTTATCTACAAAACTTTACAGGGTTTTGTTCGGTAATGCATTTGTTATAACGTTAGCGGGGTTATCTTTGCTATCGATTTATCGAAATTCCCTAATCTCCCTCACTTTATAGGCTTCGTAGAGTATTATCACGTCGATTATCAGGCATTTTTTACTGGTAGTCCCGAGTTGCGAAAGATATTCAAAAAGGCTACTTAATTATTCATAAATGACAACCGTAATATAAGGAATCTTTGGCTACCTGGTGATAAGGTTAAGGGTTTCCCACATTATTATACCTAAGTCGAAACCCTCTATTATGCCATAGACTTTAAAAGCCAGCACGATCCGTGTAATCCTTTTGTATTTAACGGAGGTCTAGTAAATTAAGTTGACTATAACGTTAAATTAGTTTTCACGTTTGTATGTATTAACGAGGGTTATTAGAAAGTTGATCTATGAGGACAAGTCGATGTTATTTGTAAAGAATTCATTTGAAAAATCATTAACTTAGCTTTTAAAAACTTAATTAAAACTATATTGAATCCGCGGTCCAAGTTTCTCATTTGTCACTCGAAACTCTTATTTAACCTATCAAAATCCTTATCCATTAAAGTTTATACTTACACCGCGATAAATAGATTGTAAAAAGCTTGCGATTAGAATAAAGTAGGAATATAACTACCTTGAATATGCTATTCCAAATACTGTTAACCTCTGGCCTCGTGGGTCTTATTAATACTGATCAAAATAATACTTTGGCTCCTTTAACGAAAGCTAACGCCGGAATTGACACTAAGTAAACGGATTAACAATTTATTCAAATTAATTTAGGTATCCTCCATTAACATCGTCACGGGCTTGTAATTCCAGAATTTAAAGTTTTTCATCGCTTTCTATTTTACTATTATAAATCCAACCGTTCCGACAAAACAGGTATTATTAGTTTATATATCCACTATACCGAAATCCTCTCTTTCCGTTACCAGTTAACATAGATCGTATGTTAAATACTTTATCGCTAATCGTTATTTAAAGTATAACTAATAAATTAGAAATCAGTGGATTCCTGTTTGAGATAATTCATATATTAGCTTAATATAACGTATTATTGTTCTTAAAGAGTATATAGCACGGAGTTCCTATAGTAGTTTTAACAGTACGATTCGCTGTAAATTATTTATTAACTTCGTATAGGCTTATGTTTATTACAGATATTAAGTGTAAACTTTCCTTTAGCCTTAACCAACAAACTTACTGCTTAAGCGACTATCAAACATCAGTTAATCATTTAAATTGTTGGAGATTACGTAAAAATCTAATGTTTGCCTTTATTACCGTATCCTTAAACGATTAGACGTGATTTTTCTTACGGTTTCTCCGTAATCTTACCCTTAACTTCATAGATAATACTCGACTTAAAGATTGTGACGTTTAGGTCTTAAAAGTTAAAATCGGTTTTCGACATGAATTATATAACCATTCGAGTTAGTAAGCTGTAAATTTTAACCTTATCACTTTAATTAAATTGTTTGCCAAAGGTTTTAATAATCTCTTACGATTGGAGTTTTAATGCCAATTTTTCGTTATCTTTCTCTTTCCTGCTTACCCAAACAGTATTGTAAATACGACCAGGTATATATTCTTCTTTTTCAACGTTTTCATTTTCTGGGAATCGTTCACGTCGGCGGCCTTTTATCGGCTTATTGATAACGGGTAGAGGAGGCTCGTATTATCTCGGTTTCTTTGCTCAATAAGCTTAAGGATATTCATCTTCAATAACCCCAATATAAGGCCGTTAGTAGTTTTAACAACTACTTCATAGTTTGCGATACTTAATATCTTGTACAGGACTTTTTATTTTCCGGCTCGCATTATAGGAGGGCTTTAATTGATAAGAGAAAAGTCAAAACATCGATTGTTCAAGGGCTATTTTTGATGTTAAGGGTGTTACTAATCTGGCAGCGTACTGGATTTTTTCGCAGTTCTTTTAAAGCTTTGTTATAAGCCATAAAGCGTTTCTAAGTACTTGCCGAAATCTAAAATTCACTCGTTAGGCGAGGATACGCTCCAAAGACTAGGAACATTAACAATTAGCCATCAAGGGCAACAATATTGTTCAAGCCTTTTACTGCCATTTGTAAACGTGTCTCCGGATCCGTAAAGTTTTTAATTTTGAGCGTAAAAATATTATACGTTCAGCGAAGTAAATCGTATACTATTCTTACCTTTTCAATTCTGGAGTAAGCTTCTATGGGTACATATTTGTACTAAATACTTGTTATTTTAATATCTTTTTAGAATTCCATCGTAACAAAGTTGGTACTAATATCGTGAACTAAGATGTTGGGTGAACTCAGATTCGTATTAATATACAATAACCTTAATGTTTTCCATGTATCTTTTATCGAAAGGGACTTCGAAACTTAGCCCCGTAAAAAAGGTCACATAATTAACGATGTAAAGGATAGGTTTGTTATTTAAGTAAAATATATCGTCGAAGATTTTGTAGTTAAAATACTTATCGCTTTTTGACATAAACTTAAATCTCCGGGGGGGTTGTGTATACGTTTAGTAGTAATAGTAAAGTATTTTATTGGCTTTTGGAGCAAAGTATTCTATATCGTTATACCCTACGGACTTTAAGACTTTATATAGCCTCTTAACAGCTAAATGGTCAAAACACCGGTGTAATTAACGTATTTTAGGCTCCGTCAAGTTTAACATCACTACTTCCCGGCCTTAAATAAAAAATTATAAGTACTATTACTTAAAGGCAACTGTAAACATTTGGTCGTTTTTAACCAATTCATTTACATTAACGTCGGCATTAACGCCAAGCGTTTTCATATCCTTCAAACAAATAAGAAAATGAGTAGGGAATTTAAGGATATAAAACGTAATTATTTCCACAATAGTTTAAATTACCGTTATCAATAATATCGATAGTTGTTCGCCTGGTCTAAATCTAACTTTGGCTTTGTTAGTATTTTAACGATTAATCTTAGTAGCTATAGTGTTTTCCCTCCATAATGCCATATATTATAAATAGCTTCCTATTAAGTACCTTGCTGCCCCTATATTTACTATCATACCTTAAAACGTATGGTCCGCGTAACGATCGCGGAGGTTAAAGTTATATAAAGGGTTAGTGACTTAGTTAGTGTAAAGGCAAGGGTCTTTACTACCTAAACGGTATAGGAAAGCGTGGTCGGTTGTTAGTTATTGGTCCATACCAAGAGTAGTATTTTCGTGTTACTTGGTTTGTTTAAGGGCATTAAAGTCGTTAATGAGTTCGTTACCTTCAGAGTTTGCGATTTGATCCAAATGATCCTATTTCTAATCAGTGGCGTATTGGACATGATGTACTACTTTCCTATTATTACGTTAGTTGAAGGGGTACCGAGTCGACTAACAGTTAGACTTATTACAGATTTAATATATTTTACTACTATTACGAAAATAGTATTAGCGGTTAGCAGGTCCGCCTTAAGTTTGGCTTCATTAGCATTAGCGTGGTTATTACCTTCAATCTAAGGCCGAGGTCTATAGGCCAGGCCTTAAACGTTATAAGTGCTTGTACTTGCGGTCGATGTAATTAATTACCGTAAAGTTTTCTTTATTTACATTAATAAAATTGTTAGCTTGGAAGTACATATTAGGCGAGTTTGGCGTACGAGTTAATACTATGGAAAGAGAGGAACGTAACTAGCTAAAGAAGCCTTCACAAGTGGTATTTAGGCGTTATAGGGCATATTATAAATTCGATAACACCTGCGACTGCTACCCGTACCTATTCGCGCAGTGTAGCTTTGCCAGCGTATGCTTCCTCTATTACTTTGTGATACAGTATTAACTTATTAATTATCTAGTTAAATATATTTATCGGTATTTCATTCTCTTTTTTCTTAGCTATTATCGTTGTTTATCTCGTAGTAGCCTGATCTATGTAGTATTATATAAGGTGGACGTCGTATTATAATTGGCTTTTTATGCTATTATAGACTTCGCAAAACATAGTTTTTTGGATTGAGAAGATTAGGTAATAGTCTTTAGAGTAACCTATTAGAATTTTCGGAAAAAGTAAGTAAAAAACAGAAGGGTAAACCTTTATTTACCTGTTAATATTCAAAATAAACATTATCTTAGTATAAAGGAGGTTGTAAAGCTTTTTATTATAATTTTTTGTATGGTATTAGATGTTGGAAAAGTTTGAATGGAGTTTTTAATTAATACTAACTATTTTAACCAGATTTGGGGAAAATTCGCGATAGTTATCCTAGCTTTAAATCGTGTTTTCTAGCAATTTAAGCCTAAGAGATTTCGAAGCACAGTGTTAGAGGTAATTGCCAGTCACCCAACCCGAAGGGTAAAGTCTTATGATAGAACCTGTGGTGGGCTTCTACGCATAGGTAAATTTGAAGGGGGAAGGCTTTTGAGGGGTTTAGAGATTGAATTACTAAAGAGCGATTGGTATTCAAAGGTTTTGAAAAGCCTGACGATCTTGTTCAATTGACTAGTGTAAAGAGTTAACGTTAATACCTTTGGACGCATTGGCGTCCATTACTTTACATACCCTGCCTCCGCTAAAAGCGTACTCCGCGTTATTGTATAGAGGTATTAAACTGTAGAACAGGTTAACAGGTTCCTTATCACCAATAGGTAAAGATTCTTGACTTTGTTGAGAGTAAAAGGGAGGTCCTCTAAATCGAATATAGGGGTCGTAAGGTTTTTTAATACCTTTTTCTTTGGGGTGTTGTTTTTAAGACGGTTCCTAAAGTTGGGTTTAATCGAAGAATTTTTACGCCAGCTCTGTAATGCTTTGTAGTGGTATATAGACTTCTTATTGTTTAAAATTTGCGTTAACCCTTAACTTAATATATTTTTGAACTAAAATCAACATGTTAAGTGTCTAGTCGTTAAAAAGGTTACAAAATTTGTTAAAGGTATGTTTAAAGTCTTTAGTATTATTATACTTAACGATGTGATAGTTAATAAAGTTGGTAAGGAGTTTTTCCGTTAATTCATTATGGATATTTAGCGTCTAGAGGTTTTCGTCGTAAAACTTGGTAAAGGCAGTTTCGAGGGTATTAATTACCTTTTAAATCTTTAAGATAGGTGTTATATTAAGGTTTAAGCTTGTATAAAACATGTAGGGCTAGGGACTTGGTAATTTTAGGCGTAGGAACTTCGCGATTTATCGTGGAGTCGCGAGATAAAGCTTTCTTGGCGCGACTAAATAATTCTTAATGTTTTTGTTGAAAGAAGCGAAATTAATGGTTGAAGTGGCGTGGGGAGTGAAAAGAGTGAAGTAGGGTAAAGGTTTAGTGTAGAAGGTAAGGTTGAAGGTCATTGTTAGTAGTAGAGGGCGAAGTTTGTTTGTTATAGGCCGTAGGACTTAGTGGTTTTTACAATAGTAGCACTCGTAACAGTACTAACTTAGCCGTTGCCAACTTGCCGAACTTTAAGACTTTTAATAGTAAATCTTAACGTTTGCCTTTAAAAATAATCTAATAAAGATTTCTTGGTGTTTTTATTACGATACCGTCGCTAATTTCCAGATTTCTGTTGTAAGACTAATTCAACCCAAAATTCTTTTCTATTTTCCTTCCGTTGTAAGATTAATATAGTATTGATAAAGGCCTTTCAAAAAAGTATTTCCTTTACCCTAACCACTATAACCATAAAGCGTAACCGGAAAGTATCCTTTTATTTTACTTAGCTAATATGTGATTAAGCTAATAAGCACTAATTAGTATTAGTAAGCCTTAGCCATTTCAATGTTGTCGATTAGATTAGTTGAAGTAACAGTAGTATTACATTGGTCAAGTAGTAGATGTATTGTTCTGGATTTGGCAGACCGCTAGCTGGTCTGCACAGTAATTTGTATGGCCAATTGCTTGGCACGTGCCCTAGAGTTAAGTGCAGTGTACTGAACTCGACTTACACCCAATGCGGTAAGTCTCTACAAAGCAATACACTTGCAGTATGGTCAACATTACTTAATGTAAAGTTGACCTACTGCAATGCATATAATGTTATTCCAACATAACTACTTAATACTATTCTAGTTGTTATAATACTGAGTAAAATTAACATCTTACTCGAAGTAACTTTGGAAGCTATCGTAAATTTCGCGAAAAGATAAACAATTCGTTGGGTCCCAAAGGTAATAATCCTCGGCTTAACCGGTGAAAATACTGGAAAACGAGGAGGAAACTGACAATGTAACCCTTATCAAACGAAAAATATTACAAACGGAAGTAAATTAATATCGAAAAGGTTATAAAGCTGACCATCATACTTCTTCGTCCCTCCCCAAATCATAATAAGAGTAATAATTGCCGCGTAATCCGTATCTACTATAAGGACGTATCAATATGAAAAGGTAATATACTAGTCGTAAAAGCCCTCTTAATCTCTAGAATAATACCAGAAAGGGTATGAGTATCAATAAGCAATATTTTTACTTTCTAACCTAAATTAAAAGGAAAAAGCCAATATTCGTACCTACAATAAACTCGCAAGTAAAGCCGTTACTTGATTTAACTGCTAAAACTCAATGTACTAAAGATCTGAAAGAAAAGGGGCTTAAGAGATTCCATTACGAAGGACTTGATAATACTTTTCTTAGTCTTAGAGGGTACGTCTAAATTCCTACTTAATTAATTAGTAGATTTAAGGGCTTACGTCGAATAAGTCAATTAATTCTTTACGGCCAATAATATCAAGCCGTTAATCTTAAGCAAAAGGTTCTAAGAAACTCATCTAAGCTTAGATCAATCCTTATAAACGTATATAAAGGCGTTAAAAACACTATTGCCAACGATAACTTTACCCTTAACTTCTATCCATTAAGGTTCTTTATCTGTTACACATTCGTAAAATATGTGTACTAAGTTACCCTCTTTCTCTTTTCCAGTTGGGAGCTCAACACCTCGGTTTATAAATTCGATTATTAACCTAAATTAAACTTTTTTATTTGCTATCGTCCATATATAGAGATTTTATTCTTGAAAAAAATTTCAAAAGTATTTGCACGTTATGAAGTCTTTAACGTTTCTGGTAAAATATAGAGAGAAGATATAAAAACCGATCGCGTTAATAAGATACTTAATCAAAAAGTCTTTATTAGGTTCCATAAACTAAAGATTACTGTTTTAACACCCAATAAATATAATGTCAAGGTTTTCATTGCTTTATTTCGATAGAAGTCGTTAATGATAACAATTTTTATATATTCTGAAACCATCATACCAAAAATTAAAAGATATCAGGGAAAAAAAGTGGTATCAAGTGGTAGGTCGTATGTTTTCCGTCAAAATTAGTATAATTAAACGTGTTAAAACTTAGTTGTTTTTACGATTTGAAAATTTGTACTGGTAATACCTCGAATATTAATAGCTGCAATAATACTAACTTATCTGTTTGATAACTTAACAATATTCAAAATCTTTAACGGTTAATCTCAACGACTTTTCATTAAAACTAATTGAGTAAAGGTTACTTGATATTTTTAACAGCAATACCAACGCCTGCTCCTAAATTGCCGCGATAGCCAATATAACTCAAAGGCTTTCCCTACTTACAGACGTAAAAACTATCACAATAGTATAAGAGCGCTTTGCAAAAATCTTTCCTCTACCCTTAACCGATGTTTAACGCAAAATATAACCGGAAGGTGGCTTTTTTTTCTTCTGAGCTTATCTATGCTTAACTTAATAAGCACTGAATAGTGTTGATAGACTTTATGATTGCAAAGTAAGTGGATTCGAATCACTATAGTCGAAGTAACTGGTGCTACATTGAAATTGGCTCTGGTTAAAATAGTTCTAAGTTCTAGATTTGGCAGAATTCTAGCCCGTCTGCACGCTAATTTATATAGCCAATTGCTTTAGCCTATGCTTCACTTTGAAGTAGGAACCTACTGCACTGCACTTGCAGTCACTCCTACAAACTGCAGTCAATTTTTCAGTTATTACAATCAACTAAACTGACAGTTTAGTTGACTTGAATTCACTGCTTTTGACTGCTATTCCAACACCAACAGCATTGTGGAAATCGAGTTTCATATTATACGTCAAATTTTCATCTTCTAATTTAAAATTTCTTTTAGTAAAACATCGAATATATCGAACCCTTAAGTTTTTTTACGTAATAACGAAAAATGACGTTTATAATCTACGTATTTATTTCCTAGGAGTTAAAATCATTTAACGACGCTTCAATGGTATTATCCTATAAATTAACGTCAACAACTTATGGAACGTTATTTTATAACATTATATATTGGAACCAAAGGTCTATATATTCGCTAGTTTTGATCAAGCTCGTTATTATGAATATCATGAGAGTGAGGTCGTCCTATGAAAGGGGTTATTTGAAATATAATACAACCATAAGGTTTTTATACGTTTTAAATAGTGTGTTGAAAAATGTTTCGAAATGAAATTATGAATAAAATCGTATAATACGTAAATGAAATACGAATAAAATATGAAAACGTGTTTTAAATAACTAGTTTAATGATTAGTAATGTAAATAAAATGTAAATAAAGAGTAATTATAAACTATTTCAGCGTTTTAAATTGTTTTTATTAGAGTTTGTGAATTTTCTATTAGTAAAATGACTAGTAAATTGAAACTTTATCAATAATTATTGAAATAAGTGGTATGCGATAAGGTGAATGGGGTAGGATAAGAAAAAAAATGGTATTTAGAATAGAAGTGGGGAGTTGGGTGTCAGGATTTAATCGAAGTAGTATAAAAAGTTGGGTATTTCTTTGGGCGTTTTCGAAATACACCGAAGCGTTTTAACAGGTATTTTAGGCGTTTTTTATATATTTTGTAGGCGTTTCAGAAGCTGTTTTAGGCTTTCGAGGTCATAGTATAAATGCATCAAAATTTGTTTTTACCATTTCCCAAATGTGAGTCAGCGGAGTAGATGTTTCGGTTTTGCCAGATAGGTTCCAATAAAGGGGTTCGAAACTTGGTGCTTTGAGCTTACGTTGCCTATACGTGACAGGACGCTTTTGAATAAATTCCCGGATATGTATAAAGCCTTAATAGAGTCAATAAAAACTTAATAGAGCTTTTAGTAGTTAAAAAGAACTAATAGAATTAATGATATCGTATTGAATCTATTAGTTTTAGAGTTACTCCAGGTTTTTTTATTCATATTTCCATATCATTTTGTAAATTTCAATGTTGAAATACGGAATGAATATAATCTTTATAATATTACGTTTTATATACTGAACTAAGGTTTATTTTTTTTATTTCCTAAGTTATCTATAGTCGACCGAATCGGGTATCAATTAGTATCTTATAAGATCATACGTTAATATATGAAGATAGTATATTATTAAAGTAATAAGGTAATATAGGTGATAGAAGAGGGAGAAGAGGTATCTGAAAAGTACAGGCCCTAGGTGAGAGTTTATAAGCTCTGAACCGGAGTGTGGCACTTTACTATGAACTTTATCAACGTTCCTCCTGGAGCGTGATACACTTTCATGCATTCTACTAGAGTGCCTCTTATAGCATAACACGCTATCATGCAATCAGCAAACGTGGTTCCCTACACTTCCTAACTATAGTGATATCTAATAATATCCACCAAAAGGTTATTATAAATTTCAAAGTAAGATACACATTTTCACTATGTAATCACCTTCTTTATAATCGCCATTTGATAGAAAGCAAATGACTGGTTATTTCAAACTACCTTAGTAAGTAATTAAGTTATGAGGCTTTTGATAATAGGAACCATTTCAGTACAAAACTTTTAATGATTGAGTTAAATATCTTTGATTTTCGATATATATAGAAAATATTTAAATAATACTATTTTTGTTGTATTTGTTATAGATAATTACTAAATGAAAATTGAATGAATATAAGCCATTTGAATGTAATTTGGGTACTCGAAAAGCCAATATATATCATTTGCATCATCTATTTCAAAAAAATCCTAGTTATATTATCCGTTGCAACTTTGTAGGCGCTACTGGAATATGAGAAGTTTGTTATAATTATACCGGTTACCTGTAAGTTAAAACGTATTTTCCTTTTATTGAGATATACGATATATGTAATAGTTCATCAAGTGAAAATTTTATATCTGTACTTATTATCATTTAACCGGCTATGCTTTAGAGATATTATTTCTAGTTATTTTTGAAATACAATAGGTACAGTCAAACTCAGCACACATAACAATAGAGCCCAACGAGGCCAGTCAGTACTTGGCACAACCACAAGTACTGAACATGCCACAATATCAAAAGATGCGAAATCCAGTAGGATAAAGAGAACTCAGCTGAAGATGATGACATACACTGAAGGCACTAGTACCCACTGGTGCAAGTACTAGTATTGACTAGTAAAGGGACTAGTACAGTGGACTAGTCACCTGTAAGCCATCTGCCCACACTAGTATTTACAATTACTAGGAATTAGTACTTACTATTATAAACTAGCACTGACTATTACAGAGTGTTAGAATACACTTGATCATACATCAAGCCCTCTCCATTTCATTTTCCATAGATTCTAGAATACATGAATCTATAAGCCTACACAATATATTCTTGTGTAGTAACTTCAACAATTATAACGTTTACGTTTTCTTTACCTATTAGCAAACATTATAGAAATACATTTTTATCATATGAAACACAATAACCGTGTTTTATATCTAAACAAATAAAGAAACCAAACGAAAAAGATCAAGTTATCTAGCTGATTTTTCGTGATTATATCGCTAAATACACTGATTAATTATGGATTGAAAGTATACTTGCCTCGTAGTAAAACATCAATAATATTTATTCGTGCGTTATTCATATTAGCTCCTATGAGTATTGGTTTGATTTCTATTTACTTGTTATAGTAAACTACCTAGATACGACTATTCTACGATAATAGGCAGAAATATACTTGATAAGAAAATATTGATGTAAAGATATATAACTAACGATAAATTTTATAACTATTGAGGAGAAACATTATAATGAGAAATACCGTTGGATCAAGTTAAAGCTTAGTAATTGTATATAACTAGATATAAGAAAAAATTACAAACCATTATATCGACAGCAAAAAAAATTGTCGCTAAATATTAGGCTCCTTGAATAGGGTAAAACGAGTTAAATATTTAGATTATATGTTGCATATGACTTCCAATTGACACGTGAGTATTCAGGTAATCGTGTAATAATTAGAGCCTTGTTTCAGATTTTTTTTTTTGTATGCATTCATTTGTTACCAGAATTAATACAATACGAAAAGGCTTTTAAGGACGACAATTAAGAGGTTGAGAAAATTATAAATCAGCGTTAGGATGGTCGATGTTATATGAGAAAACAAATCCAATACTTGGTTCGTTGAAAGGGATATACTGCCAAGGACGACAAATGGAAGATTACAGAGCATCTGGATCATTTTATAGACCTTATCAACGCATATAAAAGTCCTCGTTCGTGAAACGTTTATCTTACATCTCGTGTCTCACGTCTCGATTGTCATATCTTGTGTCTTAATTCTCTTGTTCCGCGTCTCACGTCTTACTTCTCGCGTCTCGCTTCTCGCGTCTCATGTTTCTCGCATCTCAAATCTTACGTCTCGGTTTCATGATTGCCCGTTATGCAATAAATACATTGCTTTTCCTTTGTATTTTGGGAACTTTTTGTATATAGGTGGAGACACAGATGTACTTACGATGAAGGACAAGGACTGGTACATAGTATTGGGAAGGCACGTGCCTAAGTCTATCATATCTTACATACTCAGCTCCACTGAGCTGGACTCTAGTTTATTCTTCTTCTATCATCGAATACTACAACTGATCCAACAATATATTGCTCCACCATAAATTAGCTATACATTAATACTTGTAAAAATCAATCTTTCCAAGTCTTTCAATAACTATAGCTTGAGTTTTCATCATAAGCTTTTTTTTGTCGTTAAAAATGATTTTTCTTTCTGCGGATGGTATTTTTATAGTTTATATAGACTTTAATATTGAATTTGAGTTCGGTATTATCTTTGGACCGTTTTAAGTGTTGAAGAAACAGTTATAAGGTTTTTTTCGAACTTAATTAATAATGCATAACGTCGATTAATAGCTGATTTAAAATATCAATTGTTAGCGCTATTTAAAACATTAGTTAACTTAGCTTTTATCTTATCATATTCCAGCTTTATACCATTAACGGATTATAGATTTTTCTTTATTTCAACCTTATGATTATCACGTGTATCTTTTCGTTCATTTTTCAACGAATTTTTAGGGTCTAAATCTTAGTTTCTAGAAGTAGCCATAGAGTTATGGCCTGCTTTAAAGCGAAGAAAATGAAGAAACAGTGACTTAGTTGGAAGGAAAAAGGGATCTGAAGAGTGGTGGAGGAGGGGGGGAGCTTAAAGAACCCAAAGTAATAACGGTTGTTTTTGCGATAATACATTAAAATTACTGGCGTTATTATAAGATAGGCCTAATAATTAAAAATTGATTAATATGATTCTAAGGGTACTAATATTACAGAAACATTTTGAGAATCCTAATAAGTATTGACAGATTTCAAATAAATAAATATATCAGTTTAAGTTGTAAAAAAAATGAAATGGAAAATTTAATTTGAAGGGAAAAAAAACCATCTTATTGCCAATGAGTTGGAGTTATTATGCAAGGAGATATTTCATAGGATTGTAAATTATGGAATAACTAGAGTATTTTTAGAGAATCCTTCGACATATAGTCAAACTAATCCTTTTAGATATCGATTATCACGATTGAGACCTTTTACTAGTAAATAATAGTACAGATATCTGAAATAAGCTATCATTTTCATCTCAATCCCTCTATACTTTTAATATACTGTTCCCTAATGCTTTAGCCTAGTACTCTTGTAGAAATTCTTATCTTTGGAGCATTACTAATCTCTGGTGTTGAGGCCTGATTACAGACTATATCTGTTGTATTTTCAACAATGTCGATGTTAAAATTTTATATTATGTCGGTTTATGAGTCTTCGATACTAGTTCGTTTCTTATTATAAGTTTACACTTAACGGATGTATCATGTACTAGTATTCCACTGATTATTAATTACCTATCGGATCTATTTTCGTTAACAATCATTTTAAGGATTTAAATTTGAGTGTTTAAGTCGATTTTATTAGTGAATGAGTTGTTTATGCAGATTATTTAATTTGGCATTATTTTATTTCCCGGTATAATTCAAATTAATTTATTTGAATTATTCATTCGCTATTGGATGGATTAGTTTAACATATGAAACGTTTAATTCCATAGATTTCGAATTCATGTTGTTATTAACAGGTTATACGATTACTCTAGTTGATATAATGTGGTTATGTAGACTATTCAAGCCCTTTGCTTAAAGTACTATTACCGTTTTATTTCGTTAGTTTTATCAATCATTACGAGATATGATTCATTATTTTGAACATAAGCTAATGTACGTACTACAGATATAATGACATATATAGATAAGGATTAATGATTCATTAAAATGTAATTGTATACCGCTTTATAAGTTTTAATTGTTAAATACTATTAAAGTCTCCATTTTTCAGTGAAATGTTGTTTATCCCTTATAAACCAAGTAATTTCTATCTAAAGTGTGTCATTAGTTTACATATTTACGATAACAAAATCTTCGCTTGGTTTAATTCATAGATATATCAATAGCGTTCTAAAATTTCCACGTAATTTACTTTTAAAGTGCGTTTAATACTTGGAGAATTAATAAATAATATTTTATCCAATTCGTGAAGAATTTTAATACATTATATGATCGCCTTAATAGAAACCTTATTATTTTACTCCTTTGGTAGTTTCTATAGTACAATCCACTAAATATTGATCTCTAATTATGTATACATTGGTATAATATTACGGCTGTTAAGGGATGAACTTATTGTTTACCCTAACTGTTAAATTGGTAATAACCCATATTTAACCTGACATCAACTTACTTGGTATTGGTGTACGAACCACCTTGTTAAGAAGAGTCAGAGGCCTACATTGTAAACTCTAACAGTACCCACCTTCGAAAAAAGCTTTCAAGCTATTCACTTTCAACACCATTACTTCACATGCTTCTTTTTTCAGCATAAAATCGCTAATCGGCTTTACCACCACTTGACTTTTTTTCCGGTGACCCCTTTCTAACTATGAAGATCATTGTCGGCGCAGCGCACCACCTTCGCAGTGGTACATCTACAAAATAGAACTCACCAATAATAATTGCATCTCTCGACACTTACGCCGACGTGGCCTTCTAAAATTATATGAAGTTTCAAATAAAGTCTGGTTTTTCTTATACGTTGAAAGGTTTTCAAGACCTTTATTATCAATATTGGTATACAACGTCCTTTCATTTATGATATATCATCATCTACACCGATGCCTCCCGCCTACTCAATGGGGCTCTAGATTTTAATTCATATTCTTCTAATTGTTTATGGAAGAATTCTCTCGGTATATCACCCGCTTGGTACTATACCATTTTCTACGTTCTTTTACACTCCTTAGGTTCATGGTACGTAGCAAAATGATAGCTCGCCGAACGAGTGGTAGAATATATTTTCCGTATTATCGTCGGCTCTCGATTAAAGATCATATATTTTACAATTTCCTTTACTTTCATAATATGGTAATCAGATATTCGATGAAGGTAGGTGTCGAACGATGCTTTTACGATCGAATATCAAAATCCTGCTAAATCTATAGTTTTCACGCCCATACAATATTGCGGGTCTCTAAATTATAAGGTAATTTAAAGCCCTATTTAAAAGGTTGATATGGGGATTCAGTTTTCTGTTCAATATTTTCAACTAATAATTGTGATTTCTAGACAGAAATTACGTTTATTTTTTTTATAAATATAATAGATTGAAAACTCATTCACAATACTTAGTAGCCTATCGTCCCTTTTCACGTGGCAAGTGAATAAACTTATACAAATACGATTCACATTTATGGTACTTTTGGGTTTATGGTATTTGGTAAGAACCTATAAAATCAATATAAACTCCTAACAGCATTTAACAACTCCTTATAAGACATTGTTCATAAATTGTTTACAGGTGTAAAGGATATGTTTTCAATTTTATGAATTTTATAAGAAAAAATCGAGTGGTTTGTTTTACAGGTTAAAGGATATAAGTTATAAGCGAATAATTTTGAATAGGTTAGTTGATTGTATAATGTGGGGATCATCAGATTGCGAGCCTTCCCGCCTGCATTTGTACTAAATTTAGAATACTGATGGTAGCACTAAACTGGCTATATAGAGGGCACTTCCTGGTAATAGTAAATTACAAAACAATTGTTGGTACGTCTTTATCATTGCAACATTATCGATTCGCATCTCTGTGGTCGAAGTAACTTTTGCTGCATTGAAAGTCGTGATGTGCCAATTCTAAGTTTGGTAGATTGCTAGCCGGTCTACACACTAATTTGTATAGCCAATTGCTTGGCTCGTGCTCCAACCTGAAGTGGGCATCTACTGTACTTGACTTATAGTCAATACAATAGATCCCACAACCAATACAGTCACATTATAGTCAGTGTAGTTGACTTTACTGTACTATAATTGACCTGCTGAAAATAGCAGTCAATATTGTTAAAACAAAAATTGAAATAATCGCGATAATTAAACGCGAATTGATTTTTTCAATTGTACGCAATGAAATGAAGATACAATTTTTACCTTTATTACAATATCTTAAGCTATTAGCTTTGAATTTTCTTGTGGTCGGTTTTTGGTTTTACCTTTGACTTCGTAAATCATTTTTGAATTAAATATCGTTACATTTTGTCCTTATAATTATATTAGTACTATCAATTCAATCACATTGCAAGCGATGAGGTTATTCATTTTCACTCGGTATTTTAAAAGAAAAAACATTAGCCCAAGGTGTTAATAATATTTTCAACGCGTATCCTAAGAACTAGTTCGTCGTGAAATCTTTCCTTTAGTAACATTTAGGTCGTAGTGTGTTTTTTTCCCAAGTTTAAAGTTTTTGTTGCTCTCCTTATTTTCAGTACATACCCTAATTTCATGTGGTTCTATACGCCTTGGTTATTTCATCGGCATGTTAATGATTGTTTAGAAAGGGTTATATGAGCTTATTTGTTCGGTTTGAGAATCTTCATCGGATAAAGAGATTTTTATACGATTTAATCTATGTAATGCTCAAGGTAACAGAACTGTTAAAGGTTTTAATTATTAAGTTTTAGTTAAAGATACTAAAGATCTTATAGAGTCCATTGTATTTTCTTAGATTTTCTATATCAATATTTGAATTTAAAAAGATAAAAAAAGTACATTTATTTATGAAGGAACTGAGATAAGGCTGTCGCTTCAGATGGTCGAATACTATCTTTTATCCTCAATGAAGTAAGAAAGCAGAAGCCTCTGCTATAGAGCTGCTATGGAGCTAGTATAATGTGGTGTAGCCTAGTTATATTACTAGTCACATGATGTAGACATGAGAAATGGTATTAAAGAAGCATTATAGGCGTGTAGTAATCGCTAAGGCTAGATTCTTAGCAACCATTAGGATAGGAACCAGCCTGTAACATCATTGTCTATGATCCATTTTTAGTGTTAAGGGCATCTTTGATTAAACTGCGTATGAATTTCTTTCTTATTTTCTTTAAGGCTTTTCTATATACTACAACTCATTTTGTGTTTTTTGCAGATAATATCTATTTAGTCATCATACGTCGATGCTCTTTTAACACCAGTAGGTTGGTATTAAAACATGAGGAATAGCAGTATCGTTAATATCTTTCACTAATATACGTTGTTTTGCCTCCGAACATATAAAAATGTTCATCTTCAACGTACGAATATTCTAAACTTTATGTAAAAACAAATATAAACTTTTAAACTTGTGAATGTCCTAGTAAGCTTTAATAGAGATTTTGTTTCCGAATTTCTATCGACTTGGAATGAGCTTATCATTCTATCGGAGCAAAGTTGGTATCTATGTTGTGAACATATATATTGAGATGTATTTGATACGTGTTAATTCACAGGGTACGTAACTCCTTCCATATTTTTTTCGCTATGATGGTTTTGAGGAATTTATTATTGTGAAACGCCGTTACAGAGTTAACAACATGAAGTATAAGCTTTTCGTGTAAGTATAATACGTTAGAAAAACTTCAAAGTGAAATTTTTGATTTTCTTTCAACATGAATTAAAATTTGTAAGGGGTTTGGGAGTACGTTTAGTAATGGTGGTAAAATTTCTTAATTGCTTGAAACGCGAACAAATACGTATTTTGATAGGTCTTTGCCATAAAGACTTCTTCTAACTGATACATCAAAGGATAATTAACCTATCATTATAATTAACAAAGTTTAGCGTCTATTAGGTTTAATATCATCATTTATAACACTTAAAAGTGGAACTATAAGTTTTCCAATTTGGGTATTAACTTTAACTAATTCTTTATTTTGAAAATCGACGTTAACATTGAAGATTTTCATATTTTTCAAGTAAATGAGGAAATGATTATACGATTCCAAGATGTAGATTCAATAGGTTAAGCGACTGTTATTATAATTGTTAATCAAAGTAGAAAGAGTTCTTTAATAGAGATAAATCTAACTTTGGCCGTATTGATATTCGTATGGTTAAGTTTTGTAATGGTATAAGTATCCTTTTACAGTATAACGTATTACGCATAGAATTCTATCAAGTATTTCGTTAACGAAATATTCGGGATAATAACTTTAAATATTTTCTTCGCATTATAATTACAAATAATAAATAGATGTGTAGATCCGAGATTGTTATCGTTATAACAATAATAATGGGTTTTACCAATTGAGCGACTCAAAAAGGCGTTGTCAGCGAATTATCAAGTTGTTTCAGGACTAAGGTAAGTATTTTCATGGTGTTTAATAGCTTTGAAAATATTTTCCTTATCTTTTTCCTTTTCATAATCAAAGCTTCTAATGTTATTAATATATTCCTAAACAAAAATGCAAGGATATTAGATGTAATACATTATCTTCTTCGATATGTATTTGGTAGTAATGTACCATATTAACTAACAACTCTATTTTATATAGATTTATCACATATTAGTATTGTTTTAAGGAAATTAACGGGGTGTTTTAAGTACTTTTCACATTGCAACATTGTTTTTTTCGTAGTGTAGTTGAAGAAACAGTAGTATTTCAATGTTCAGGAGGTTGATATTTCGTTTCTTCCAAGTTTTATAGACCGTTAGCCGGTTTTCAAATTACTTTGTATAGGAAATTTCTTGGCCCATTACCCACATTAAACTGGGCACTCTACTTCAATTAATTTACAGTTAGTACAATTAACTTTAACTGCAGTGCACTTGAACACTATAATGACATTGATGGCTGTTTGTTTCGAAATACCAGTACTAGTATCAGTACGACTTGTAGGAAAATTATTTAACAATGCAAGTGTATCTCCATATCTTGCCAACAACTATTTATATGAAAGTTTAACTTCCTACCACTTTTAATTCCAAAAATAAATACTTCATCATACTTTCACTTGAACTACTTAATACATAAACAACTTATTGAATCCAATCAATGAAATCAGAATCATTCAAAACATAGTAATCTTTTAGTTTACCAAATTACCCTTTTTCTCATATTATCTATTGTTACGTGATTTAGCTTTGCAATATGGCCTCTAAAGGTGAACCTCGATCCGTATAATCAGCCTATCATTATGCACAAATCTTTCTAAAACCTTGTTTATTATAACCTTCATCATGATATTTGTAGGGTTATCCTTCCAATGAATCTATCGAAACTCTTTAATTTATTCTCCTTCCAAAGCTTCGCAAAAAAATCATTGTATCGATTACTAAGCATATTTTATTGATAGTTCTAAGCGCGAAAAAAGATTCTATTAAGCTTTTTAAATCAATATAAATGAAAACCGAAATAGTTAATATCCTCAATCATTTAGTAACTATGTTAAAGGTTTATTATATAGTTATACCAATTTCCAAAACGTTCATTATATCGTAAACTTCTAAAATAGGTATGTTGTATGTAATCCTTTTATACTTAATAAAGATTTAATAGGTGAATTTATTAGTAATAACAAATATATGTCTTTCATTCAATCCTCGTCGAAGATTATGATAAGTAATACAATTCGTAACAATAGGTTAGTATTATTAGCAATGGATCCGTTTATAATGATTATGAATTTTTTTCTTCAACAAATTAATAAGAACCATATGAATCCCTCTGTTTGGGCTATTTATTTGTTACTTTAATCACGCATTTAAACGATCGTAATTCTTATTAATCGTGTTTGGGGTTTATATTGTAATTAATAGGTCGTAAAATATTCTTGGTATGTTTAAGTTCGCGATATAATTGCTATAGACGCGTTATTTCAAGTACTGTTAATCCTTTATAACATTCATTATATTAAGCTTGGTTCGTGTAATACCTTAATCTTTTTGACTTAAATTTAAATATTGGATTTTAATATCGTTAATATTCTATATATGTATTAACTATTTATTAAAATGAAGATATATGTGTTCAATAAAAGTCGTAATCGGTTTGTAGTTCCAAAACTTTGAATTATTCATTCCATGTTACTTCGTTATTGCGAAACTTGTAGTTCCAATGAATTTCATATCGTTAATTTACATGCGTAATATTACAAAATCATTATTTCTATACATAATCCATATGTATAGGTTACAAATAAGAGATTTTATACTTATTATAGATTTCAAGTACAACTGGTAAATTAGTAACCAATAAATACCTATATTAGCCTGTCCTTATAATGGTTCAATACCTCGTATTATTTCTAGGGATATTTCATATGTAGTTTTCAAGGAAATTATAGTAACCTGATTTTTAATACATTAGTCATTGTTTTCATATATGTTTATGTTATATTAAAACCATTTAAGGTGAACTTGAAATTATTATTTTCCATCCAACGTTTTATCAATACAACCACGCAACCTTGATTTATCTTTTTAATCGTTAACGATTACATAAAAATTCAGTTTCTTTTTTTATTATTCTTTCCCCCAGCAATTAAAAGATTTCTTTCGTATAACTTGACAGTGGTCCTTCCTTCAACTTCGTAAATTATTCTCGATTTAAAAATCGTATAGTTAGGTTCGTTTCGATCGAAATCTCGTTTATATACGAACTGTTTTACTCCAAATATAAGAATTCCGTTAATGTCGACATTATCTCTTTTTTCAAAAAGTTTACTTAAGGTTTTAATATTTTCTTACATACTATACTTAATTAACAAATCATAATTGTGTTTCTTTTTCCTATTAATATGAATATTTATACATATGAGACTCAGTCTATATTACTTATCTTTATTCTTATTGTTCCTCCTCCTTAAGAATTGGTTATGCCATCATCGCTTTATCTACTTATTAACTACTGGTGGTGGGGGTTTATATTGATTAATTATTTTTTGAAGTATTCTTATAGGTTATCATATTGAAGTAAAGTTTAACCTGTGTTATACGAAATATAGTAAGATTATCAATAGTTTAATCATAAATTCTGTATAGACTATACTGAAAATACAATTTAGGTCATTCTATTTACCTAGTTCTTGCTATACGAATACTTTGCTTTATATTAACAATATGATCACATTCATCGTCTATGAATCATTCCTGGTGCTAATAGTATTGTTCCCTTCGTGACTATCGTATTCCATAAACAGTTTTTTTTTTTTTTTTTTTTTTTTTAAGTTTTACTATATGCTATACCTTTATTAAAAATATAACCTAATTGAGAAAATTCATGTCGAAATAATATGTACTCTAAAAACCAGCAAGGTTATTAAAGAATACATTGTTATTTAAGCATTTTGCCTCTATTTGAGAACGTGACTCCTAATCTGTAAAATATCCGATTTTTATTGTAAGGATATTATATATTCGTTAAATTAACTCGTATGTTATATAAATCTTTCGAATATTTCCATAAGACCAAATACGTATTAATTCACAACATTTCTAACGATTCCGAGATATTTTTCTCTAATAGGGACTCAAGGAATTGAACGTCGTAAAAGGAGGTTACTGTCCATAAGCCTAGCCTGTTAATAGACCTTCCTACGTTATAATCTTATTGATTCGAATCGTAGACGAATTAAACGTAGTGTTGTGTAGTCAATTGATCGATGAATTATTCTAGGTTTGGGAGACTGCTAGCTATTCTGCACACTAATTTATATAGCTAATTTCTTGATCTGTTCCATTGTATAAAGTGAATACATACAGGATTTAACTTTATAATAGACCCACAAAATGATAAACTCAACTTACAATCAGCACAGTCAACTTTACTTACAGTAAAGTTGACTAACTTTATTGTAATTAATACCGTTATAACACTAGCGGATTTTTATTTTGCATGCGCATGTCAGTGTAGTCGACTAGACATTTCCAGTTGCCGTCGAATTAGCTCTTAGTCAACTAGCTAAACCCCTGCCAATTCTACAGTCAAATCCACCCTAAATTCCTCCTTTTATCTCGTAGTTCCAATTTCTAACTTTATTAACCCCGTACACAAGTCTTTCGCCATAAACTTGGGCGAATCTTTAACTCAAACGTATTAATTAATCAAATCGCCGGCTTTATTTCCCTAGTAGTTTTCAAGTTTACCAGTGTACCCCTACTTCGCTCATTTTTTGCCAGCAGGTATTGTTTCACTAGGTAGCCTTTTAAAGTAGCCCTTGTTACGTCTAGTAAACTAATTGCTTTTCACAATTTTTTCAAAATCTTTATTTAACGTTGATTTCTTTATAATATCAGTCGAATTGTCTTTTCCGTCAATCCATTTAAACTCCTCGATTTCCCTGATTTCGTAAACTTTATAAAATGTTATTACGTCGATTATAAGGTGTTTTGCGCTAGTAATTCCGAGTTTCAAAAGGAATTCGAACAGGATTTTCTAATTGGTACTAATGACAACCGAAATGAAAAGAATCCTAAGTTGCTTGGTACCAGTGTTGAGGGTTTATTATAACATTTTACCTATATTGAAGCCGGTCATCATACCGTAAACCTTCACAGTTAACATATTTCTAGGTATCTTTTTACACGTATTGAAAGTTTCATAAAATATGTTTTTGAGGTTTTAATTTTTCACTTTATAATTTATTTTTCTCCAAGATTATTATAAGGAATCTAATGTATAAAGATGATTCGGTAACAATTACCAGAATTCCGTTCGTCAAAATTGTAAATTTAGCGTTCTATAGGTTAATCGGAACCATATTATTTCTCCGATTCAAATTCGTTATGTACCAATTTAAACTATTATTCAATCGGTTGAAATCTTCATTCTTAAGGTTTTTTTTCGTTAATACCGTAATAATAAGATCTTAGAAAGCTTTTGGTTGGTATAAAGTGGCGATATGACTACCATAAGCGCGTTACTCCTAATACCTTCGAGCACTAGCCAATTCAGTTTTATTAATTATAACCAAGTTAACGTTTTCACCAGTTTAATAAAACCTAAGGTACAAATAAGTATTGGTAACACTATGTTTACTAATTCAAGATCTGTTGAAGTTAAAATGCCTACTTTTTGCCAACATCGCACCCAGTCTATAATTTTGAAATGTTATATTTTTAATAGCCTGTTATTACAATACTATAATACTAATAACTTCAACAAAAAATGTATCGATAGTTGATATACTTTCCCTAGCCGAAATCTTTATTTTTCGTAATATATAAGATTACGTTGTATATACAACATTTTATACCAGATTTCATTTTGAAGTACGATTAGTACGTTAAGACCAAAAAAGGTTTATTTCGGTATATTTGTATAGTAACCTAATATATCTGATAACTGTTCCTAGAGAGTATTTGATACGAAGTTTTTATAATGGTTTTAATATTAAGATCCTTCATTAATTAATAATTGACTATATATAAGCTTAGAAAAAAGTGCTATTATGAGAGAAACTTTTTATTAGTCTTTACTAGCACATTTTTTAATTAAACGACAATTCAATGATAACTGATTTTTCAAATCATTATTAATTACATAAAACTTTAGTCATTATATTAATCATTGTATTCTTGAATGATTAGGTATAACATTTTGTATAGACGCCTCATGGTTTTACTCTGAATCTAGTATATAATTCTTAACTTAAAAATCGTGACATTTGGATTTGAAAGATTAAAATCGCGTTTGGAAAAAAATTGCACAACTCCTTAAGTATGAAGTCTATCAAATTCAATCTTATCGCTTTTTTTAAAAGACCAACCAAAAAGCTTACTCATTTCCTATACCCGAAGATTAAAAGATGAATTTAAATTATCATTCTCTTTCCTATTGACCCAAATAATATTGTACATTCGACTAGTGTGTATTTCTAATTTTCAACGTTTTCTATATTTAGTGGTCGGCCGCCTCGTCGACATTCTATTGGCTTATCGATTACTAGAGGGGGATAATTGTGTTAGTTCATTCGCTGAACTTAAAGATGATTATTATTATCGTTATCTTCACTGTAAGTTGCTTTAATGTAAAATTAAACCCAATTTGTATAAAACATCGTAAAACCGTTGGAAGTATCAACAACTATTTTATAGTTAGCGATAGTCAAGATTTTACATAGGTCATCCAATTTCCCCAGCTCCCGCCACACCAAAAAAATCACTTTACAACAGTAAAAATAACACGTCAATCGTCGTAAGACCGTTTCTAATATTAAGGGAATTATTGATTTTATGTCGTGCTGATTCCATTCGAAATGTCTTTAAGGCCTTGCCATATACTACAACAATTTTTGGGTATTTGCTAATAATAGAGATTTACTTGTCACACGAGGATATACGCCAAAAACAAAAAAACATTAATACCAATTCTGTAAGACCCATGATATCATTCAATTTTTCACCATTATTTTTTTTAAAAAAAGATTTCTAATCTATAAAGATGGAAATTTTCAACTTATAGATATTGCACGTTTTACGAAATATTACGTATACCATTTTAATATTTCTCATACTACAATAAACTTTGACAAGTACTCATTTATATTGAATCTCTATTATCTTCGTACCCGTTAAAACCTCCGCTATCGAAATATTAGTACCGGTATCATAAATTACAATGTCTAGAACGACTAAATACATATTGATTTACAATATCCTCATTGTATCCTACCTATTCTTGGCTGACAAAAAAATAATGGATTTTACTCTATAAAAAGAGGTTTTACAGTTAATCACATGGAAAAATGCTTATTATCCAAGTAAAATACGTTAACAAATATCTATTAATAGAATTCTTATCACTTTAATGTAAATTTAAAACTTGGATTGGCTTAGACATTCATTTCACACTAGTGAAAGCATTTTAATAACTTTGAAAACAAAGTATTCCACATTGTTATACTTTATTAACAGAAGGACTTTATAAAGCTTATAGATAGTAAGATAATTAAAGCTTCGGTATAACTAGAGTATGTCTGACTTCGTTGAGTTTAATAATATTATCTTCAAATCTTAAAAAATGAAACCAAAGGTGCCGTAACTTAAAGTTGAAAAAAAAACCTTCAGCTGTTTGAATTAATTCGTTAACGTTAACGTCAACATTAATACCGAGGATCTTTACGTGTTATAAGTGAATAAAAGATAGGTTGGAGGATTGGAAAATGTGAAACGTAACCGGCACAATAATAATTTACACAGTAGTTGATGTTAATATAAATAATTATTTGTTAAGGCTGAAACTAACTTCAATTTTGCCCATATAATCCAAATTAATCTCTGTAGCAGTAATACTTTCCCTCCGCAAAACCAGTGACTTGAAATAACCTCCTATTATATATCCTTACTCCCCTATATCTGGCATAATACCATAACACGTATGGTTTGCTTAATTATCACAAAGGCTTAGAATGTGTAAAATGATATATATTTACTCTTTAAAGTCAATATAAAGTCTTAGAAACTTAAACAGTATAAAAAAGAGTGATCGTATAGTTACTAGATCGCGTCAGGGGCAATATCTTTATGTCACGTGGCTTACTTGGGCACATCGTTATCGTCAATCGCTTTTTATCCTTCGTAATCTACGATATAATCTAGATAATTTTACCCTAAAGCAAAAGGGTCCTGGCTACACTATATTACTTGTTGTTCATTATGGTTAATATAAGAGTTCCCAATGAACTGATAACTAAACTTATTTTAAATCCAATATATTTTGCTACTATTTCAACGATAATCATTTCGGTTTGCAAACCCGTTTGAATTTTTCCCTGGTTATTAATGCTAATATAGTTATAGCTTCAAGTTGTAAAACCTTAAACCAAGATTGAAACGTCAAGACCATCCATACTGTCAATTAATATATAATCTCTTCTTACGGTTTCTTTGTCTCAATCGAGAAAGTTATTAGTTTTAGAATATATATGTACCGAATTTAACGTGCGGGCTTTTAAATTTATAAAACCAAATAGTAATTGGATAAAAAGGTCTTCATAGGTAGTATTTGCGTATTATAAGGCGGATTTTAACTTTTTTATGCATATAACAGCTGCCCGTACTTATTGGTGAAGTATAGCGTCGCCAATATAAAGATTTTCCATTTCTTATCAATACAATATCAATTTGTCTAACATCTCATTAAGGGTATCTATCGGAGTTTCTTCCTTTTTTTAAATTATTATCTTCGTCTACCTCGTTGTGGCTCACTTGGTATGATATTACGCAAATTGTATTCAAACTAGCTCCTCGTACTATCGTATGTCTATTGAAAAGCTTATACTTTCGTCAGGAAATTTAAGTAGTAATTCTTGACGTATTTTTGAAGGAATTTAGAAAATAATGAGTTAAATGTAGAAGGAGGAACCTCTATTTACTTGAGAATGTTTGAAAAAATATTAATTTTGTATCAAATAGACCATAACGTTTTACTTCATACTTCTTTACATCATTCTAAGTTTTTTCGAAATTCGTAAGGTGTTTGTAATTGATATAAACCATTTTGACAGGTAGAGGGAGAAAATTAAGATAATAGTCCTAGTCGTCGATGGTATTTTCTGCCGTCAACTTAAGTTTTAAATTTTTCAAGTCGCGATGGTTGTACTAGTTGCCAATTTCCTAGCTCAAGAAGTAAAATTCTGTGGTAGGACCTGTAGTGGACTCGCGCGTGTAGGCGTATTTACCGTAGAAAAATTCGCTTTAAGGAACTTAAAGATTTTGGGGAAAACTTTAACGATCTTAAGGGAAGGTTTTCAAGGAACTTGACGATTTTGTTCAATTGACCGCTGGATTGTATCAACTTTAATTACTTTTACCGCCTTAGCAACTACTGCCTCATATGTTCTGCCGCCGCTAAAGGTATATTCCATATTATTACGTGAAAATGCTGTGCTTCTAACAAGCTTAATACGTTGTTTATTGTCATGTAAAAAATTGGTGTCCATGTAGAAGTTGAAAGCTTAACTTAACTAGTGGTTTGAAGGTGGAGGACCTCCCAAACGTGTATAATAACTCTCAATATCATTAACGACCTTTCTTTTTTCTAGTAATTTTTAAATTTTAGGATCTTAAAGCGAGACTTTACGTTAGGCTCATTTGAAAAAGTTCTTTATTCTTCCCAATAGATTTTTTCAGGATGTAAATTCCATATCGATTAGCTTTCTTCTTCCACCTAGTTTGAACACTACTTTGGAGCATTTTCTACGTATTAATTGTCTAGTGGTTGAGAAACTTACGATATTCTTTAAAATCGCAGGCGACGCGACTAAACTCTTCGCCGAAGTCAGATTCTAGAATATACCAGGTAACTTAATCGATTAGATATTCTTTAATAGACGTTTCTTCAGAATCTTTCCCCAAAAATCTCTAGTTAGAATAGGTAAAGAAAGGGGATAATAGGTCTATAATTTCATTTTTTCGTTTTTGGTGGAATACTATTTACCCTGGTGTTTTAAGTGAAGAAACTTATCAATTTGGACGGGGGGATTTAATGATTTTAAAACTTAAGGACTTGGTGTTTTGATAAAAAACGTGGTGATTTGGAAAAGAGTCGTATAATGTAGCTTTCTTAATGCGATTTGGAGATTTTTGATGTTTTCGCTTAAAGTAGGGATCTTAAGGTATTTAATTAACGATTATAATGTAGGAAAAGAAGAAAGAGTCAAATAAAGTAAAAACTTAATGTTGAAAGCAAAGTTTAATATAAGAAGTAAGGTTATCCTTTCAAATAAACTCAAGGGCAGCCCCCCTAATTATTAGTACTGCAACCAGATATACATATGATACCTGAATATCGCCAACGAAATTCCTTCAATAGCCCCCTCTACGGCCACCGATAGAGGGGTCCATCCAACCACGCGCGCTATTAGCGTACCTATAAAATATACCTGACCTTTACAAAGTAATTAAGGACCCTAGTAAAAGCGCCAGGTAACTAGTCCGTATCTGACTGAGAAGGAAGTTATTATATTTCGTATCCATAACTTTAACAACGAGTATTTATATAATGCTTTCGACGTATAAAGGCGTGACCTCAAAATTTGTAAGTCCATGTACAAGGCTTACGAATATGTTATTATCGTCTTCGTTACTCTCTTTAACGGGCCCGGGTTTATGGAGTATCGAGCGTTTGTATTGCGTATCGCGGCTTACATTACCCATTAATTTATGGGTGAAGTTTAGTAGATATAAACAGGGGATCCGGTAATGAAGCTGAAAGCTCTGTCTTTATCCATATAAAACAAATAGTTATAAAGATCCCCTCGTACGGCTCTTCAGTCGCCCTCCCTCACCGCTTATACGACGGTACGACGGTACCAATATTACTGGCTACACTAATAAAGGGGAAAAAAAACTTTTTATGACGCCTATATAAGTCGCGGTAAATAATCGCGATAAAACGCTAGACCTTCTTACTTGATAAAAGATCTCGAAATACCTTATGGGATAATAAGCCTTAATTCGAGACCTTTCGAGATATAACCCTACATAAAGTACTACACCATAAAGGGCGGCAGAAATAAAAGGTTTATAGGTCTTTGTTAGGGCCCTTAAAAGCTCGAAACGTATTCTAAAAAGGTAATCCCTTCGTTATATATTGGTAAAACAGGTGTAATTAAACCTATCCTTTATTAAATCAGTAAATGAAACCTCTATAGGTTACGTTATCCGTTATACCGATTGGAAAATCAGAAATAAACTCATTTTTCAAAACGTTCGGTCAGTTTTACTTTATTTATTCTATGAGGTATCCGTTACGTTTTAGCAGTTCTAATACACGTACGAAATAAAATGGGTCCCCCGCGTTATTCAATACTTTTTTTTAAAAATTATCTAATCAAGGTCCTAAAGATTGTAAAAGAAAAAATCCTGATTTAAGCTAAGATTACATTAATTAAAGTTTATTCATCGGTATATAGCGAGGTTGTTAATACGAGACTAATGACTTATATCATCTCTTTTCTTATCATATTATATTCTTGCGGATTTTCGATATTATCAAACGGTCGAAGAAGATAAATTAAGATAATCGGCTATAATTTGACGTAAAAGGATATTTATAGTAATATATTAATACACGATACTTCAGTTATATACGCTGCTTAAACTGAGCGGTTTCAGTTAGAAACCATACCCCGAAGACATATATAGCCTAACACTAATCTACAAATTGTAATAATTTTGTCTTTTTGGTTTACAAGGATTTCCCGGCGGCCTCAAGACGTCAAGACGGAAAATTTATTCGCGTTTCGAAACACCGGCTAAAATAGATTAAACTTTTCATAAAAAAAAACCCTCGATAGAATACGTAAGTCGTTACGGAGGCATTAGTTGAAGACGTAGCTATTACTAGGCCTAACTAGGCGAATATTCTCTCGGTAAAAAGGTGCTGAAAAGCAAGCCTTTTTTACCACAATATACGATAGTATTTTGACGAAAAAGATGCGGTTCGTCCTGCGATACCAATAAGATATACAAGTACTAATGGTAACGTAAATTTATAGACTAATACGGTTAAATTATGTAAAACCACTCTTTTAAACCTTAATTCGTTCGACGCAAATAGATTCAAACCGCCTATAAAGAAGTCATAATCTCTCTCGCTGTAATAAATGATCCCTTTAAGGTTTAAACGGTCCTTATTACCTTAAAAACGGTCAATCTTCAACTGGCCAGCAAGTTAACGACGGGTGTTAAGTTTAGTTAAATTGAATTAAAATTTTCCAAAGTTATTAAAGCCAAACCCAAGACTCTAAAGCCCACAGTAATAGGGACTCGACTTGTCTCGGTAACAAGAAGCAGGACCTCATATGAGGGTGGCTCTGAAACATTGGACTTGGCTACTTTTATAGCAAAACCCGATTTTCCAATTTTCCCTAACGTTACTCCTAACTAATAGACCGTGACCAGTCCCCTATCGGATTAAAACGATGGAATAATTAAAGACTTTACCGCCTCCTTCCCCCCTTTCCACCCGGCTCGATTAACGTAAATATTACGAAATATTAAATACGCCTATTATTTATATACTTAAGATAACTAGGGGTTATTGAACGCTGAAAAAAAATACGGGGCTTCCAATTACGTAGGTAAATATAGAAAAATTAGGGGATATATATCAAACCCTTTTATAAGGTTGTACAAATAAAGATATGGATAATATTAATGTAAAAAAACTGTAGTACGGTAGGAAAAATAACGGGTAAGGGTTTAAATAATACTACCCGGTATACGACCCTTTTATTTCTAATACGTAATGATGGCGGGGACGTTTTTACATAGGAAAACCGGCGTAAATTACTTTTAGTAACATAATTCTAAGTCTTTTCCTACGTCTAATAAAGGGTATCTGTTACGACTATTCAAAATTGTTTGAGCTCTGAAAAGAACCTTTTATAGTTACTGGTTAATAGAAAGATTTTTATTAATACATACTAGGATCAATTAACTAACTAATTATTGAAAAAAATACTTTTAATTACCTGAAACTTGAAATATTGTTAACGAAAACTTTAACTTCATATATAACCAAGCAAAAGTAAATTTTAAAAACGCTCGAGGGGGGCAGACCTTCAACGACTAGACCTTTTCAATAGGTATACATTTTATCATAAAGGAGAATTCCCTTACATGCCGGTTAGGCTACGTATTAATTTCACCTTTACTAATATTTAAAGTTTATAACAAATATATAGTTTAACCTCAAAAGTAGATCGAAAAATAAAGTATTACTTATAACTTTCTTAATAAGGGGATTTCATACCTTTTCCATCACACGTATTAGAGTATTGAAAACTAGTCTCCTTAGGTTTTAAGAACTAATTGTTATTATCGTAATATCTTTATTACGCGTCAAAAATGTCGAGGATAATGCAGTCGTTTATAAGTGGATAAAAGCCTTCACCGAATCGTACGATAATACCTTACGTGTTGTTGCAAATCCCGCCTTAATACACAATAATTCTACAAAATAATAAACCCTTAAATTAAATCGGCTTTATCTATTCACAAGGCGAACAGATACGACTCAGTTATTCGACATGAGGGTTACCGAACGTCGAAACCTTGTCATAAAAATATAAAGGGCTAAAGCCGACCATTGAAAAAATAAATTCGATTATACCGCGGACCTAACGGTGGTCTATGGAATTATTAATTAGTAAAAGTCTCTTTCGCTATTAAAAGGTCCTTTTTATTAATTCAATAACCGTCTCATTTTCAACAACCTTTAATAAACTCCGGTTTTATAAAAGGATATTCTTAATAGGTTTGAACCTTATGATAATATCCTGGATAACTATTTAAATACTTAGGTAAAAGCTGAATATATTATCCCTTGAAGGTTTGAAATTTTAAAGGCAAAAGTCTGCTTGAATATGATTTGCGTACGTAATACCTTAGCTGGGTCGGATAATATTACTCTATACTTACTTTAAGTATACCAAAATGTAATGATAAGGCCCCTTTACGCCTTTTAAAATAAGTATTTTAGTTCAGGCGTCTCTTTGTAAACGTAATGATAATCATAGGGGTTTATAATACCGAAGCTTAGCAACCAAAACCTATTCAAGTTACGATCGTAAAGGCCTATCACACTTATACCAATCTGCTTTAAGGGGTATAAACGTATCTTCACCCAAAGGATATTATAATTTCTTATTATACTGGGTCTTATCAACACTTAATACCAAGGAAAAACGCACAAAAGATTTATATCTAACTTGGTTACGTTTTTTATATACCATATTTAGTCCGTACTCGTAAAGGATAGGTTATATCTATCTCATCATGTAACACATAAGATACCTTCGACGCCTTATTTCACAATAGCCAAATTTCAAATATAAGACGTTAAAAGTTTTACTAAAGTTTATATACTTTCGTTCAAAGTTTTATTTTTTAAATCGGTTATATGGGTTCGATATTTGACTTTGATTAAAGGTTTTCCAAATTTTAACTGCGAAACCATATAAAATTCTTACCTTTCTCTGGTACTTTATATAATTTAAATATGGGACTTCGCTCAATTTTACCCGGCATATATATTTATATACGCCGATGACATCTTCTATGAAAAAACCTAGAAGTTTTTGAAACTAAATATAAAGGGTTTCAAAGCTGATAAGGAAAAGACCGATTAGTTGGCAGCTAATAATAAGCTTGTATTCTTATCGACAAAGTCTGAGTTATTATACATTACTAAACGTTAAGAGCCGTTTAACTGTAACAAACAGGGTATTTTATACGTCTAAACTGAAATGAAACTGATATACCCAACTACAAAAGTTTTCTTAAAGACCAAATTTCCTAATATAGGATAAATTAGGTTTTAATTTCACAAAAACCTATTAGGAAAGGCTTATGTAGGGGAACGCGTAACAAAGTCTTTAAAGGTTACCAGATATTACAAAGGGTTTTCGCGAATTAAGTATAAATCCCCACCTTATTTACTACGAACCGCCGCCGCCGTAACGGTCGTATTTATATTTACGTATTACGCTGAAAACTAGTATTATAGATACGGGTAAAAGGCCTTCGAAGATAAGATAACAATCCTTTCAATAGCCGCGATAAAGGCGATTACCCTGTTATATAAGACCTTTCTTAACGTTACCTACCTAAAAGACTTTAAAATACCTTTTGGCAGGGTCGCTTTCAAATAACAACGTTTTCGTTTCGTATACCGCCTAAAAACCTTTAACGCCTGATAACCTATATATTACGGATTACAAAAACGAATACCGATATACATTACTCAGACTCGTTACGCTTTTCGGCTACCTCTTTAAATAGTATATAAATAGCTTCATATACTGTAAAAGGCTTGCAATGTTACGCCAAATTACAACTAACCCCAAAAAATTATAACACCCCCGATATCTCTAAGGAATCTCCTCAAATAAAATAGGAACGTTTGGGGGGTAAGACTCGACCTAAATTATTCATGGTCAACAAAAGGAGTTTGAAATTTCTATAACTAATGTTACTAACCTTGCGATATACAATAGGGTTTATTAATCCCTTTATAAATAGACTTATTAAGAAAACCACTATTATAACGTGTGTAATATAGTATTTTAACTATAATAGCGACTACAATATAGTATTAACAACAATTTCAAATAAACGATTAAAAGGTAAAGACACGTTGGGTACAGGTATGCCATTTCTTGTAACGGTCGCGCGATAATGAAAGTGTTTGATAAAATTTATCATATTATGTATTTTTTTGACGCGGAGGTCGCTAATGTGTTCCGAGACCTGAAAGTAACAACTCATACTACTATGGACTAGATTACAATATACGTCGAAAACATCTTTATAATACGAGGTTTAAAATAAAACGCGCTTATTTTGTTTTAATAGGATTTTTCGGAATTTCTCATGATAACCAAAGCTTATTCAAATAATGTTATAATAAAAGAGTACCTGAGGCATATAAAAATTAACAGAAACGAAACTGCGGATAAACTGGCGAATTCTAAAACCAAATCCTCCCTTCGCCTCAAATATAACGATAAATCTTTCGCCAACGAAGTAAAATTTTACCTTAAGACTCTCCTTAAGGTTGTAAAACAAAAGTAAGACAATTAATAAAAGATAAATATTTCTCCTTTGTTTAAATGATTAATCTTTTCATATTCAATTAGGCCTAGCTTAAATTCCCGGAAATTAAGGTTACCTAACCCTTTTCAGCTTTCGCCGCCACTTCTTCATCCTTTAGTATACTGTTTTGTAACTATTAAGTACAGGTACAAGTATTTAGTATTCTGTTACTAGCCATTTTTCCTGTTACAAGCTAGTGCCTGGCTAGTATTACCAAAGATCCAACACTGGTAGTTCTACACGTTGTTAAGATGCTCTAGAGTAGGGAGGAAGCTATATGGGAACATGCAGGAAGCTGCATGGGAATACACTCCCACATGTAATGTAACTGGATTGCACCATCTTCCCAGCTCTACAACAGCGACCTAATAGGAACTTCTCCTTTTTCTTTCTATCGAGGTTTATAAACAAAATCCGACCACCTTAAGCGACAGCTCCGGTCTTAATCTCTTTATATATAAACCTCGATTTTTTTCTGACGGTATTTTAGCTATTCTTTCGTGGTTATAACTTAGAGCAATATTATGATTTTCCAACTCGCCGAATTGGGACCTTAAGACCATAAAGTAATTTATTAACGTACGCGTTGAAAAGTATCTTTGAAGCGTAATAACGGTCTAGTACGATTACCTTACGGCTTAATATAAACGTTTCATCGAAACCCTGCGTATGGAACTTGTCGAGAAAAACCAAGCCGTTTGGGAGTATTCTTTACAATTGAAATAACGGAGTACCAACGTATTGAACGCGTTAACAAATATAATCTGATAATTCGAAGTTTTCAGTACGTTTAAGTTTTTGGGATAATACCTCTTTTAAACGGTTTCCCTATATACATTGCGAACAACGTAATTTCCTTGCCGTTCCTTACTAGAGACCACGTTATCTTTCCACACAACGAAAATTCGGCTTCTTCTAACTTCGATTACGATTCCGATTACTTATTTAACGGGCGTGAACGACTTAAACATAAACGTTTTAATTAGCCGGTTAAATTTTCCGATATTCAATTACGATTCCCGGTATAAAACGCTGGAATAATACGTAAATTAAGTAAAAACTAAAACTTTATCGATATTACAATAATCTATTTTACGTTATCTTTTAATAATTGAAGATCTTTATAAAAACCGTTATAGAAAACTATTATGCTCGCTGGGATGACAGAAACACCTACAACCCTAACATATTTATGACTATACTTTATGCCTATTACTACCACCTCAAAACGGTTAAAACTACGATCGTGCGGCTTACAAATATAATGTATGGAACTCGTAAAAGATTTTATGTTTTCTTTAACGCTTAGAAGGTTTTATTCGCGAAAGTTGGTGGCATAGCTTAGGAATCCGCCGTTAAGCTCTCTATTTTGGAAGCGATTATTAACGACACGCTAGATAATACGTTGTTCCCCCTTAACATGCCTACAGACTATAATAAGGAAGTCTCTCGTACTTAACTTATCAACGGACGCCTTTACAACTTCCGCACTCGCTATGGCGGTACTAGCGTTGCTGCTGGGAGTGTTTTACATAGTAGGAATAGTAGTAGCGATGTGCCCGCCCGGTATAGCTAGGGCGACGTTATGATAACTAGCGTAAGCACTTTTTGAGCCGCGTCCAAGCGGCGCGCCACCTGAGCCAACCACTCGGAACTCTATCGTCGCAAGGACCTTAGATTATGCTTGCAGAGCGGCGCACTTTCCATCTTACTTACCTTTTGCATGTCAGCATCGCCGCGTAAGAAGGAAGGAGAAAGGGAGGGG
>JASMMZ010000002.1:14159720-14326722 GCA_038502455.1 Anisogramma anomala | reverse complement strand
TACCTGGCTAGTATTACCAGAAATCCAACCCTGGTAGTTCTACACGTTCTTAAAATTATCTGAAGCAGGGAGGAAACCGTATAGAAACACGCAGGAAGTCACACAGGAAGTCACACAGGAATACGCTCCCACATGTCATGTAATCAAGTTGTATCATCTTCCTAGCTCCACAATAGTTCCCTAGCATGGACTTCTCTTTTCTCTCCCCATCGAGGTTTATAGAGAGAATTCGACCACCTTAAGCGACAGCTCTAGCCTCAATCCCTTTATATTATCGTCAAAATACTAAGGGACTTTACTTTTGATACGACGTGAAACTTAATGTTTTCTAAATAGTGTATTACCTGGCTTCCCTAAAGATTAGTAAATTGTAGGTTTCAACGCCTAAAATGCTAACAGATAGACAAGTTCGTAAAATATATATGTATAGAATCTTAATAAATCCTATGAACTTCTAGGCATTTATATATATTACGGATTATTTCTCGAAAGTAAAAGAAACTTAAAAATCAGGACTTATATAAGCTTCGATTAACATCCTCCTATAAAGAAAATATTTTACGTATACCAACGCTATCCGCGTCATCAACTAGCCGGTTTTACCTAAATATTATACGACCGCTAACCTATCCATCTAACAGTTTTACTACCGCTACTATTAGGGCATTTACGATCGCCGCTCTCCAGCTGCGACCTTATTTACAAAAAGGGATAAGGCTTAGAAACGGGCCGGAAGCGGGGATAAGCCCGGTAGTAAAGGGAAAGGGGAGCGAAAGGATGGGGGCGGCGAAAACGGGTTCGTTAACGATAAAACACGTATCGCTATTATTAGGGCCATCGTTTTCATCCTGACCATTAAAATTTTCTGAGGTGGTAGTAGGGACCCGCCGATCTATCAATTCCGCGGCCGCCGTTTACGCCTCACCACCTTTAGCTACCTTAATGGCGATCCAAAACGACCGCTGGAAAGCGGTTAGGAGTCCAGATAACATCTTTACGGCGACAACGATACGTTGGGCAGGTAATAGCCTCGCGATATTAACGTTAATAGGGATACCCCCTCCCGTACTATTTATTATTTCTAAATAACTACCAATTAATATCCGACCTTTAATTACATTTTTTATCTTATATTGAAACCCTTTGTAGGCGTAACAGGTGTCTAAAACGCGCGACTAGTCCTCTCTAACATATTCGCTGTTAAAGGTCCCCATTAAAAACTACCGTACATAACCCGTATAGAGTTACACCCCGTGCAGTTACGGGGGGCGAATAGGGATAATGGGGGGGAAGAGGAAAAAAGAGGAAAGGGGTGGGAAGGAAATGTAAAAACGGGCGCAAAAGATCCTTACAGGGATTGAAGACTAATGTAACCAAGCCGGTAGGCGCGCTTGGCGATACGCAGCGCGTATGGATTGGTTTTCACATCATAAAGCTACAATTTACATCAACATAAGGTCTCAAGCTACAATAAAACATATTACAAAGTCCTTAGAAACTGATATAACACGTAAGGTATATGAGTATTTACTAGTATATACGCAATTTATTATTATTAAAAAGGTCTATAGTTAGGGCTAAATTAAATCAGAAGTTTTCATTTTATACCAAACCTTAACGTATGGGTCACCGCGTATATAAAAATATTTCTACTACACATCATTACAACAACAGGCTGCTACCTATATATATATATATATATATACCTGTACCTACGCACAGGTTTCAACGTGTATCCGCGTGTTTTAATAATACTACCGCCCTATTATATAACCATTTTTACCTTTTGTTAGATTAGTTGTATAAGGAACCTTTTCTTGGAGCCCGTACATTTATATCCCCAGCGTAATTGGACGTTAAACAGGAACTGAGATAGTTCCGTTGCGGTATTGGGCTAGAGCTATAGTTTACACTCCTACGGTTTTTTGAACTGCAAGATACTCTAAGGTTTTAATCGGGTGGATGGCGCAAGGTCCTTCCGATCCATACGGGTCTGTATGGAGCCTGTATTACGATCTCCTCCGCCGGTATCTACAGGACTATTTCGTAGTAGTTAGTGTACACCAGCCGAGGGGCACGGCCCGGTAATAGTAAATTAAAAAAAAAACACACAAAAGGTTCAAGGTTATTTGTTGTTAGTTGTAGTTAAAAGTTCTAGGCTGTGGGATTTGATCAGTATTTTAATAGTAGCACCCGTAATAGTACTCACTAAGCTGTTTGTTAAGTTGATTATCTTAAGTACATTTGACAGTCAATCTCAAGGTTTATCCTAAATAAATATCTGGTAAAAATTTCCTGGTGTTCTCTATAACGACACTGTTGCTACCATCTGATTACCATAAAAAACAGATGAAATATAAAGGTCTTCTTTAATTACTACCGTGAAAAACTGACGCAATAGTAAATGCACTTCGCAAAAACCTTTCCTCTAATTTGGTATTGCATAAAGCGTTACGATAAAGTAGCTTCTTTTTTCATCTAACTAATCGGTGATTGACCTAATAAACACTGATTAGTATTAATAGATCTAACCTGTTGATAGGCCTTTAGACATTGCAACGTTGTCTATTCGAATTGTGGTCGAAGTAACAGTAATGTTACAGGGTTAAGTAGTAGATGTATTGTTTTAGATTTGGCAGACCGCTAACCAGTCTGCACACTAATTTCTATAGCTAATCTTATGGCATATACTCTAGTGTGAAGTGTGCGTATACTGTACTTGACTTTACAGTAGACTCATGAAACAATAAACTCAAATCGCAGTCAGTACAGTCAATGAAGATACACTTGATCATATATCAAGTTCTCTATATAAATTCTAGAATAGTTAATTCTATAAGCCTACACAACATTTTCTTATATAGTAATTTCAACCCATTATTAATCCGATTGTATGTTACTATTTTATTTTACAAAATTCAGTCCAATATATTTCATAACGAACACAGATCAAAAATTTCTACTTCTTTAGGACCTTTTAATACCTTTAAGAATGCCCCTTCAGAATTTCTAAAATGTGGCTTATTTCTACTACAAGGTTTTTATTATACCAGTACTTGTGATAATGATCCTCCTTTCCTGAGGACTATTATTTATTTAGTTCCCTTCAAATCCAAAAGTTCTTCTACTCTTCTGGTTAAATGTTCATACCTTCAATTCATACGCTTTAGGGCTATTCCTATTGCCTTAGGGGGTTTGGACTATGAGACTCTGTTGAGGAAAGGGTGAAAGAAAGCTTGCAATATTCGGAAGGTTAGAGTTGAATAAGAAATGTGGGCTCTTAATGTTAATGATATTGCTGATAAATAGCTTTAAACTAGGATTACCAGTTCATTAGACTATCCAGAACAAAAACATCTTGAGTTAATTATCTATTTATACGACAAATTAAGAACTAACTTTAAAAACACCTTGAATAATTAATAAATCCGGAACCATTCAAATAGATAGTTACTATTACACCGATAAAGAAAGAGAAAGAAAATATGGAAACCATTTTTTAAAAGATAAGAAAAATGAGTAATTATTAAAACCTATATAATAATTTTGAAAGAGTTTTGTGAAGCTAATCGTTTTGAATAAAAGTATATATTGAAGAGCAATTAAAGGCCATTATATTTGTAATGATCATTTTGATCCCTTAAGGGGTATTTTTTGAAACAAATACATTTACGTGTTTATGTTTACTGACTCTAATCTTATCAAATATCCAAAACTACATGTATACAAATCTAAAATCAGAAAATAATTACTTATTTAATTACTCTTAACCTTTAAACCGACATCAAGGATATTAAGGCCCCGTATAAGGATTTTTAAAAGTAAATTAGTATATGTCAATGCACTGGATCGATTAACCATTAAAATCCCTTCAAAAAACTTCGTTTCTTACAGTCTATACACTAATTTGGCTCAACTCTCTTTATAATAACGTTTGAAGACAACAAAAGGAATTGAATCTATTAAGGCCCATAAGTTGTCAATATAAAATATTCTATTTAGGTCTTAACCTATATTAAGCCCGATTTTCTAGTCTGGACAGTCCGTATGCAAAGTAAATTGAGAGACGCCGTTCTGTTAACACTACGGAAACTATAGTCGAACTTCAAGACAGAAAATGGGCTTCAAGAAGTAAAAAAAACGTTAAATTATATCCTCCAAAGAAGACCGAAAATCAAGTCTGTTAACCAGAACAAACTTATTAACCGAAATTAATAAATTAGTCAGTTCAGAAAGAATTACCTTATGGGCTCTCACAACGACCACTCAGCACAAGCTAGTTAGGTAATACACCTGAATCCACAGCCTTTCAATTCTGGTAAATTTATCAGAAAGGGGAAAAAAGGCAGATGCTGTTGTAATTAACAAGGATAAAGTAAAAGAAACCCGCTACTTTCAACAATACAACTTTATAGTACTGCTATCTACAATTTCGCAATTAAATATTCAATTTGATTATTCAACCATACATGATTATGCATAGAACCCTATACTTGAGAATTTTGGCCAATCAGAAGTCGTATCCTACACGGGTATACCCGCTTTGAAGTATTCACTGTCAACGTTAGAAATATACTTTTAACGTCAAAATCTCCATTTTTTACCATAAAAGCCACACTTTTCACGTCAATCCGCTAAAAAAGACCATTCAAAAACCGTACCAAAAGCGGATAGTACCGTCGTACAGGCTCCACTTCAAACTTTTAGCTATTAAAACTTGAAGTTCAGTTTTATTTATTTCCCTCTTTTTTTCACACCACAATATTTTTTAACTAATAAACTTTAGTTTCAAAACTCTATTGAAGCTGATTTAAACTCATCTCGCCATATTTTAAACAAGAAGAAATTTTTCTCTTATCTTAAAATGTAAAGAAATAACTATATCGGATTATGAATAGGGGGTGATATTATTCAACCTACGGAGTATGACAGTACAAATTTCAATTCAATCTAAAAAATGTTATAATACGTTAATACCCTACAATATTTTATAACTCTAACTTTGTTATGAACCTCGCAACCTTATTGAAGCATTGTATCTCAGGTATTGAAGATGAAAATTTTTCTTTATATAATTCATTAACTAAGAAAATAGTTGTTACCATGATTAGCCACTATATTGTCATACTAACCACTATACAATAGCTCTATTACGACTTTATCATTATTATTCCCACCAAGTCTTTCGATATTTCCCTCTAACATGTTAGATTAAGTTACATCAGTTTAAATTTAGTAAAGAAATCACTTCAGTTGTTGGATGGATTTAAAAATAAAGAGGACGAGAACATTCCGATCTCATTCGATTCCTTGTAAGCTTTCCAAAAAAAAAAAATCGATAGAAACTACGCTTCCAATACATGAACTACGAAGAAATAGGGTTTATTTCGATACTTAATAGATTCCAGGAAATGATTAATAATCTGCAAGGCGAATATCGTGGTTTAATAGCTGTTAATATCAAATATAGCTTTAAAGTTTGTGATATAGTAATCATATAGTCCAATAGAGGCCTAATATCTATTCTTTGTATGGTAAACAAGATTATGTAATGTATGAGGTATATTATAAATCATTCGATTTTCGATAACGGTAAAAAACTTATTTACCATTTCGTCAGTATGTCATTTATTAATTATGTTTTTAGCCTCAGGTATTTTCTTCATATAATTTTTAAAACAATGCGATTTCTAAACAATTTAATAAAATAATTTGTGAAAATCTAAACACTTATATTATCACCAGAGAAGTGTTATATCACTTATAATTTTAACCATTTCCCAACAGCTGTTATTATAACCAATTCAACGGTTAATAACAAGAGTAGGATTCAGCATATCACACCCTATAAGGGTCTTTTCAATAAAGTAAAATAATAAGAGGATTATTAAACCAATGATAGATTTGCCTTTACTCCCAGATTTATTGTTATCGTCTACATATCTTTAATAGGATAAGTGAGGGGTCAAAAATAATTTGATTAGATAAAGGAGAATCCTTCTTTTATAGTAGTTTTCTAATATCATAAAGCACTGTCATATATTTACGACCTATTTGCCAAACCGGCTAGGGAACTGCACAAAGATGATCGTCATTACTTCTTGATTGACGGTTTTTGACAAAACAAATATCACGGGACGCCATAATACAGTTATAAGGGATGAAAATACCATTAAAGTTGGTACCCCTTATAACACTACAACGACTGCTCCAAATTCCAAGCTAAGAAGAAGTACTTTCCAAGCAGTAATGAAAACAGCAAACAGCTTGCCGTCAAGTCTGCCGGCAGATGCTATTCACGTTCATATACTCCATCCTATGCTTTCAGTCAACAAACAAAATAAACAGCTAACTATAAAGGAAGTATTAGAAGGCACTAATGATAGACATTGGAAAAAGATCCTTCATAGTGAGATACGAAGCTTACTATCCCTCAAATTCTTCAAGGCCATCAAAAGGGATATTAACCGCCAAATCCTGAGCACAAGAGAAGTCACCAAGGTTAAGACTGCCTTAAAAGATCATATCCAGAGGTAAAAGGTCAAGATTATGATACGAGAATTGAAGCAAAGGTATTATATTAATTATATTAAAGCTTTTACTTCTATAACAAAGTTTTATATATGGAGAATCCTCGTTACGTTCATTACTTTCTATAAATGGGATATGGACTAAATCGAAATCGACTTAGATTTTTTAAACGTGGAACTTGAAAAACTGATACTAATAAAAATCTCGGATACTATCCAAAACTTCTTTTTAGATTATTTAATAATTATGGATTTAAATCCTGAAGTTAACCAATTTTTTAATCAATATCAACCCTTCATGAACTTAAACAAACTTTTAAACAATAGTCAAAAAGATTAGCAGTAATATTTAATATCCTGATTTTGAAAAGACCAGGCTTTAACAACGCGGAATATATTTATTATCGCTATGAACTTACTATCTATGCTTATATTACCGACTTCCATATTGTAGACCCTACCGCAAAAGCCCCCGAGGCCTTAGAAATGAATATTAAAAATCACTTCAAGTAGAACCTAGGAAAAGTAAAACACTTCCTAAAGGTACGTCCCTTAAGAAATAAGGACGCATATACGATTATCATAGCCTAAAGTACGTATATAAAAAGAGTTTTGACTCTAACGCGAAGAAACTAAATAGATGTCTAGTTTATATCCCCATTTCCATTGAATCTTTCGATAATTTTATACCACATAAAAATAAACGTAGTATATTACAAATTGAATAGTATTCATCATTTATCAGAATTCTTAGATATATAATGTGTCAGAGTAGACCGTACATTGTTTTTGTATATTAATACTTTTACCATTTTACCACAATCCTTTATTTGTAAACGACACACTTATCAGTTACGCTTTTAAATATCTCAAATAGTGAAAATATTTTGAATTATAGGTAGGTAGTACAAATTTATTAACCAGTCTGTATTAAAACGCTATAAACTTTGGATAAAATAACTATGAAGACTTCCAAAGGATTCAAATTAACGGCCAATACGATTTCGACTGAAAAGAGGACTATACTACTGGAAAGTTTATATATAGATACATAATTCAAATATTGAATAACACCATCAAATATGTATCCAAACGAGAATCAAAAGTATATCTCTCTTTTTTAAATACTCAAAGAGTAACAGTTATAAGAGTTACTTAAAATACTCTGTGTATAAGGAACTTATTTATAGATTTACATATTCTTATTATAGTTACGATGTGATGAAATAATAATAGAGCTATTGAATTATTTAGAAACTCTGAGTATTACCAACGTAATTAATATATACCCCCTAAGATCGCTTTATAAGGGAAAAAGTGGAGCTTGGTATAACGAAAACTAAGTAGATTTCTATAGATGAAAAACTATTCATTAGGTTAAAAAAGCTATTTTCGAGAACAAAATATGAAGTGCTAATGTAACATCTTATCTTAGTTAACCTAAGTTAAAATTAATAGTATAATTTATAAACCTTCGTACTCCGTATAATTTTATGGTATTACAGGTATAAAGTGGTCAAGTGGTTTTAGTACAAACTTTAGGATATTTAAATATACTATGAAGGTCATCGTTTCAAGTCGGACTATACAAGTCTTCTTGATTTTTGCATCTACAGACTTTCTTTTCTCTACATCATACTTCCTTCACTTTATCCTCTACCTTTTGTTTTTTACTTCTCTTTCTCTTCTTCTTCTTCTTTATAAGTGAATAATACCTATTGAGAGAGTGTATTAGAAATACAATAAGTACAGTTACTCAGCACATACTCAACAACAGGAATAGTCAGTACTCAATACAACTTCAAGGTATCAAACCTCTCAATTCTAAGGATAAGGAATTCATTCAATATGTAGATATATGCAAGAGACACTAGTATTTACTGGTCCAAGTACTATTATTGACTAGTAAGGATGATCAGCACGTAGATTCTGCCTGAGCTAGTACCTACTAGCACAGAGAAACTAGTATTTACTAGTATATACTAGTATTGACTAGTATAGAATCTCGCCATTTGATCGAGATCTCTATGAGGATACACTTAATCATATATTAAATATTTTACGTATATTCTAGAATATTTGAATCTACAAGTCTACCCACCATCTTGTTATGTAGTACCTTTAGCACCTTGACTATATTGTGACTACTAATATGGCTTCCAATTTGATGGCTTTTAACCAGGTATTAAATATGTTAACCTACCATTCCTACGGTCGATATCATATGCAACTGAAAGGTATTTACCGTCCCAGTTACAGAAACTATTGATTTGGGGAAACATACTAATAAATTTTATCGTACATATCATTACAATCGTAAGCGAAAACCGTAAATAGTTGAGAAAGCTTTTTCAGGTTTCATTTTAACATTTTATGATGCATTAAAACTTGATAACACCAGTAAAAGCTACCCGGACCTAATCACTCAATGCAGCTTCTCCAGTATGTATCTTCCTTAGTAATTGTAAATATAACATAAACTTATTAAGCATCTAATTAAGGATATCTCTAGGTATTTCCTCTTCTTTTATTTAGTTATCATTATTATCCAACGTTTTATAACCTAGTCCGTATATTATTACTTAAGGTGAACGTTGTATTTGAAGTAACCTTTCATTTTATCGTAAGTTTCATGAATGGTACGTACCTTAATTAGAAAAATCAGGTAGTGTTTCCTAACGAACCTTATCAATATTTTTAGGAACATTAAGTGAAAACCTGAATATCAAACTACTATCTACTTACCAATCATAAAAAGCGGCATAATCTTCGTACCAAGTAGATCATAAGGTTTTCCATCAAACTTTTTTATATTATCCCAAATCTTAACGAAATCCTTATGAGGCTTATAATTAATATTAACTATTTTAACTGACTAAAGAGGTAAACTTCAATGATCTTCCTAATTTTCGACGGTAATTCATACAGTTACCTAAATTCTTAGGCTATTAAATTCATGATAGTTAAAATGATTGCTATTAACTTAGCCTAATACGTAAATTCCCGTACTAAAATATGTAAAATACTCACCTGTATAAACGTATCTTTCTAGGTATTACGTAATTACCCAACGCTTAGCTTTACATCAAATATTATATTTGTAGTATTAATGATTTTCCCCATTTCAACGTTAAATAATACCGATATCAATTCCTAGTACTGCATTATCAGCCATTATTTCACGTACTCTACCTCCACTGAGTGTGTATTCCAAGTTACTAGGGCTAGAGGTTAAACTTCCCAACAAATTAACACGTTTCTCATCATTGGGATATAAATATTATTGCTGAGAGAGTTAAAGGTTTAACTTATCTAAGGATTAAGAGGTAGTTCATTGAAACATGTATAAAGAAGTTAATAATTGCCAACAATATCCTTCCCTTTCCCTCGTAGGTCGAAGGTTGAGGGTCTTAAATTTGACGATTTAAAGGGAAATTTTCCAATTATACTAGTTCGAAAAAGGTTTCTTCCAATCCGTTGTGGTCTTATCTGGATTAAAAATCCTTTGCTTGCAAACCTTTATCTTCAACTTCAACTTAACACCTATCTAGATCATCTTTCACATTTATATGGTCTAGTTATTAAAACCCTAACTAAATCTTTAAAACACGTAGACTCCGCTACCAAGCTTTTTCCTATAATTTGAGTTGTAAATATACTAAATACGAAGTTGGTCAAATATTGTTCAATAAAGGTTTTGCTAACATCTTTACACTAAAGGTTTTCATTGTAGTACCTAATGAAAAGGGGTCCGAAACCCTCAATTCCCCTAATTCGGCTGTAATTGCTTGCTATATTGACGTTTTTAGCTGGCAGGTGAATGTTAATTTAAATAGAGTACGGACTTCATGATTAGGGAGTGGTGTAACGTAGGTAACATATTTGTTAAGTATAATTAAACGATTCTCTATATAGGATCAGCGTGTTTGTATGCTTTAATTTTAGTGTTATCGCTTTACGTAACAATGTTGATGTACTTGGTAACGCAATCGATTGGAGATTTTGTAATTAAGTTGGCAAAAAAATAGTGTAAGAGATGAGGTTATGAATTGTTTGACTCTAAAGTTATTGTCTATTGTAGGGGTTTAAAACTTAACGATTAACAATTGTAGTAGCGACTTAGGCGTTTGTCAACTATAAGGGTCTTAGCAACTTAGTAATCGCTTCTTAAGGGTTGGAGAATTTTAGTGGTCAATTTCAATGCTTTTTTTAAAACATTTCCAATGAATATTTCATAGTTTCATCAATAGCGATACCATCGCCACTTCTAAACTTCCGTGAAAACTAATGAAATCTACAATTCTTCTTTACTTACTTCCGGAAAAAGTAACGTAATTCTTAGAAACCTTTTGCATAAGCCTTTCCTCCATCTAGTAATTACACAAAACGTAATCGGAAAATAACTTTTTCTTTTACGTATCTCATCTTTGTTTAACTTTATAAATACTGATTAGTGTTGATAGGATATTAGACGTTGAAAATTTAATGATTCTAAATGTGGTTGAAGTAATAGTATGGAAACGGTGATAATGTGAAGAATTTGAGGAGGTATTTTGGTGGGAGGAGATTTGTATTATTGTTTCTCGTTTCAATTTAACTAGTACCCGTGTAACACCCTTATTCTCGACATATTTTCTCCATGGCCTCTAGTAGCTATTACTCATATTGTAAGTTATATTTAGTATATACCTCGATCCTCTATGCAACCATCGATTCCACAATTATTGTATGGCTAAGTTTTCGAAGTTATTTAAATAAAAGTTTTAGTTTGCAATGAAAATTTGAGGTTCGCAACAAAAGTTAATGTGAGTTAATGAGGTTTAATTTACAAAAAAGAAACAGAGAATTAAGAACAAAGGAAACAAAGAGAACTTTCTACCACAATTTTTAATAATACTTCGAGTTTCCGCTCTTCTTAACCATCAACTTTGTCTTCAACTTTTCAAATCTTCAACTTTTCCTCTAACTTTTATATTAATCTTTCAATCTTTCAATCTTTAACTTTCCAACGCCGATAACTATTAATGTCATCACTCTATCCTAGTACCTTTTGGCTCTCGGTACTGCTATCATTTTTATCAAAGTTGTTCGGTTCCTTTAATTCCACATTTTGAACTTCATCCCCTCCCTAGTTTAAGATTTTCTTTTCTTACATCGTCCATTTCCTCTGAATGTATGGGTTTGGTGAATTTACCTAAACCTTTTTCGTTTCTTTTTCTTAGTAAAATGAGCAAATCAAAGGGAAACAGATAACGCTATTTTATTGAATTTTAACGGTTTTATCCATCGTGGCTTGGAGGTAGGCGTTCGAGTATTCTTCAGATCTTTAATTTTGTCATTAACTATAAAACTTTTCAATTTAATATCATGTGTTTTTAGCATGATCTCACACACACAGTCGCTAACTTGAAACCTATTGTTATCTTTAAAGTTGGTTATGACTTTAATCTATCATTCCATTCATATGTCAATTATTCGTTGATAAAAATTGTCGCGTCGGTGGATAAATTCTTCACAAATTGCATTTTTGCTTGCTTACCATTCGATGACATTACCGCCAGTTTTTCTTGGTTCAAGGTCAAAACTGTCCCCATAACGGCAGCTCCTTAAAACTTTGCTGGCTAACCTAATATAATTTGTGACTTTTTGTATTATAAGTTTGTTCCAATCCCATCGTTAATAGCTCTTACAGTATTAGAGAAAGCTTTAACCCACTTTTAGAGTTGTTTTTATAATCGTTCGTAAGCTTTTTTATTAAGTTTATTCTTTACTCAACTTATCAACCCCTCAATCAACTCTACTAACGCAACTAAATATACAGCAGTATTTATTATTTTCTTTCCTTTTTTCGTAAAGTACTTCATCACCATAGTGCCTTAGAAATATCTGGCATAATACGAGTAACACTTCTCAGGGTAACCGAAAATATTCGTGATGGGTTTTCATATCCGATAAACTTTCTCACCTGTTAATTTACCAGTGGCTCTCCAAAAAATATTCGCGAGCAAAAATCTACCACGAAATGTAAATGGGTTGTGTCGCCAGCCCTTTTCTAGTTAATTTTGCCCGCATAGTCTATACCTAAAATGTGTCATAGTGTCAAAACCATCACAGGTACGAAGCTTATATTAATTGGCTTAGAGGTGTTGAATGATACGTATAGTTTGCATGTTTTGACAAATTCTTTTGTATCAATATAACGCGTTAACTACAATAATATTCCTTTCAATTTTGAAAATATGAAATTATAGTGAAATATCTATGGAATCGTAAGCTTGTTTCATCACGTAAGGACCCTTATATTTTCCTACATAAACAATATATTCTCCACCAAGTTTTCGTCTTAGTAACACCTTGTTTTGTATATAGAATTGTAGTGAATCTCGTTTCAATTGTCTTCTTACTTGTACTAGTAAATCCTTAATTATCTTATCGTCGCTTACAAAATATCTTATCATCTCCTTATACCAATTAGTTTTATCGATATATATGATTGCTATTGTCACGCCTCCTGTTCTTAATATTCGTCCTAAAATCAACACTTCTATGTATAAAAGAATTTCCGTTTATAAATCTTTTAGTATCTTTAGTTTCGCAAGTAAATATTCTCCTACTATCTACAGCAATTCTCTTATAACTGACTTTAAAAGTTTAATAATTGGTTCCGATAATTTGGATATTCCGTCTGAAATTCTAATTCTTTTATTTCAGTTAGGTCGGTATACGATACGAGTATTATATATTCAGAGTATATCCATACATTACCCAATTCTACCTATAAGTATTATTATACGTATGAAAGATAAAACTAAATTCGCATAGTTAGTATGAATTATCGTTGGTAAAGGCGATTCAATTACCTATAGCCTCGCTTTTTTTCAAATATTTAACCACAGCCAATGCTTCTCTTTCGTTAATAGTATATTAAGGTTCAAAATTGTATAATTTCCAGAAAAAGGAGACCAAAAATCACACCCAACGTATTATCTTATCCGCAATATCAACGAATATCAGTAACCTAATCAACTTAAAATCAACACTACCGATCCTTTTACCAGATGCATTTGTCGCGAGGTGATAAAAAAGTAAGCGATCTGGGGATATTACTATATTTTGCTAAATTGGTAATTAAATGCTAACGAAAGCCTTAATATACTTTTTTTTGCAGTCAAAGTTTTCAAAAGCCCACTATATTTACTTTAAAATTTAACTATCGAGGTTATTTACGGCACTTTTCATATATATAAAAATTTCAAAAACATTGTCCATAATATTCTGCTAAGTATGTATCTTAAAACGTAAGGTATGGAGTCTAAAATACATTCAAGATATTTATTAAAATAAGTTCATTTTCGATTTTCGCCTATATTTCGAATATTATCCGATATTTATAAAACAGTTGAACTTTTTCTCGCGAAAATTCGAAGTGAAGCGAGTAAGTATAACCTCTTAATTGTATAATTTTATCAAGAGTAAGAATAATTCTTTCAAATACAAGACGAGGAAAGTATTAAAAATGTAAGAAGTTGAATATTACTTAAAATCCATGTAATAAGGTATTATATTCATTAATATACGTATCAAAGACTGATTTCCAAGTATGGTTGTATTCTACTGATGATTGCAACGCTGGCCTGCTCATTCCAGAATTTCCCCGGTTTTCTATCATAGCATTCTGGCTAAATTTTGAATGATTCTTGTTATTCGTTAAGGGCTATTCACCCAACGTAATATCTCCCAATGCGCAATAAAAAAATTCACTTCCTGTTATTCCCCAAGGTATTCGTAATATTCAATATTACATATTTGGCATAATAAACGCCATTTTATACTTATTTAGAGATTTAATAGGTATACTCTAATGTCTATTCGTCGCGTTTCCTTAAAAAGCCATCGTAATCTCACTAAAAGTATCTAATACTTTATCTTGTAAGTTGGTTAGCTATTTTAATTAAAATATATAACTGTTAACTATAATTAAGTTATAAACGAATCGATATTTACCATCATTATTCGATAAATAACGTAAATATACTCCTCACTTTAACTAAACTGTCGCCGAAAGTCCTATCGCTTCTATTGCGGGATAATATTTATATATAAAAACAACCTCGTTTTATAAGTATTGAGGCGAATTTAACCTAAATAACCTATTATTTAATCCGAACTTAATTAAGTGGGTAAGTCAGTCACTTTTTTATATTTCAAGCCAAACGAAAATATATTTCCTCAGGTATATACCAATGTTTTGACGAATACCAATCCTATTCCCTTTTCCTTCGCTGAATTAGTGGTCTTTTTCGTTAACTAATATATCAGCCTTGTTCGACTTACTCATATTACTTACATTAATAACAAAAAACTCGAACCATTGTTTAAAAAAATTCTATGACATATCATACAAATCTCTCTATTTAAGGTGATATGGAATATTTTTATTAAACTTATAATTTTACGCTATATGGCTTTGCTCCGTTTCACCATATGCCTAATAAGTTCCTATATATTTTCCCTTAATTTTCTCCTTTTCTCTCCACTATCATTATTATTTATATACCAAAACGTTTAAAAATACATCCTTATATTTCTTAACTTCTAACACCTGTCACTCTATATTATTATCGTTTTCACCGTCCAATACCGAAAGAAGTTTCCTATAATAGGCCAAAGTTGACAATTTCATAGGTAATAATCGTAACGCAAAGTACTTGGAAAGTTTGGTTTCATGTATCTCTCGTCTCGAACTCTAAACTAACATACGCAGAACAGGCAAATATAACAAAAAATCAACAATTTAAAGATATTTACCAATAGACGATCCCTTTACCTCGTTAAACATACTTACTTTTCTCGATTTTCCCTCGATCTACTCGTTTTATTTAAAACCCATAATTATTATGTTTTCCTTGTTTCCATAATTTATAGCCTTATTCTTATTAGGAAATGATTTATTCTGGTTTAACCTAAATACAATTAAAATATCATCGAAATAAATCTTTTCAATGATAATGATTTCCCTTGGGGTCTTTTTTTCGTTTAAGGTATTCCATAAATAAAAAATCCGCATTATTTTAAATATCCCTTTCATTAAGGATATTTGGTAAAGTCACAACTTTCGTTTAATTCATAAAAACATTTTTAATCTTTCCTACTAATACTATTTTCCTCCTCTTTATCATTGCCATTTTCTTTATTATCTGATTCCGAACTGTTTTCTTTACTTACAATCGACTCTTTCGACAACTCGCGAAAATACTAAGGTTATTTGTAAATACTAAACAAAATCATATACACATAAACTAATTAAATATTTGAAGGAAATGGTTTCATACGGTATCTCACAGACACAATGACCAAATATTAACCTTTACAAACAAAGGATAAAATATTCCTAATATAATTATTAACAACTAAGTGGTGAACAAGTCAATTACTACCTAATAATAAGTAGTATAAAGAATAATTAGCGATGAAGAACATGTAAACCCAAGACATAATACCACTCATGATGATAGTAAGCAAAACGTAAATTAATAATATGATAAGGCTCCTATACTCCATCGTGAATATTATAAATGGATTCGTCATCTAAATAGTTACTTTTAAACGATTCGCCGTATTTTGTATGATAGGGTTGATGAAAATTCCATGATTTGCTAAACAAAGGCTTACATACATATTATAAATATCGCCGTAAATATATCTGAATTAGGCTCTTATTTTTCTCGGTATAACTCGATTCTTCACAGCTGCTACTAGCTTTATAAATACAAAGTCTTTGCGTTTACGCTTTCTCCTTGTTTTTTTTTTTTTATCTACTCCTCTACATAGAACGATAACGAGCCCATACATATAAGCTATCTATTTATATAGTATTAAACTGCGATCCTAAAATTACTTGAGAGAAATTTTGGAATATATCATTTGTATTATATTCGTTAGATTAAGATTTATAGTAAAGCAACTTAAACATGCTTGAGTTAAAATAGTATCATTTCACTTTCCCGTCATATTCGCTTTATATTCTCTTTTTACACCAGGCTAAATAAGGCGAGACCTTGATCGAATCATTATTCTTTGGCCGAAATTAACATAATTGTGGTTTGAGACTACGAAACTCGATTGTATAGGATCTAAGACTATAAAGCGTAAGGGTAAGGGAAATTTAAATTTATACAAATGTATAGTCTCCCCTCTTCGTCCTTAGAGCGATCGTATAGGTTTTCGTATCTCATGGTTCTGGTATTACGGCGTTCGGCGGCCATTAAGGTTGTAATTTGCGCAATGTATTTACCGTTTCCTTTGTTTTAGCGAATATATTGACGGTCTTCATAAGTATATTTGTATTCGTCACAAAGATATTAATCTTTCTCGCGAGTACGTCTACTTTCAAATTCGGTAATGTATCCGACAAACTACTTCTTAACATACTTAAATCCATTAAATGAAAATTGTCAGTATAGTTAATATTAAATGTAGGATGAAAATCTTGATATTCGACTTTGTTTACCGATTTTTCTTTAGGTTTACTTAGGTTTACCAATAACAAAAATTAAAATTCGTAAATCTTTGCGTTCATCTCGCTTCTAATCTTTGACTACTTGGGAATCAGTCATCTTACAAGTATCAAGTTTTGTATTCAGCATGTTTTTACTTAAAATTTTTGGGGGTAAAAAAATTATAGAACCTATAGTATGGCTTACGTATATTCCTATAATGAAAACATATCCCCGTATTGTTTTAAGCCTTTTATGCTTTATTTCCCGCGCTATTTCTTTGTTACTATGGACTGGTACCCTAATTTCCCTATAATTCCGCTATAATTTCGTAACAAGCAAATTAAGGGTACGCTTAATATTGATTTTGGTATCCGTAATAATGCTGTGAGTTGTTATAAGTATTCCCTTCATTGTTTTAAAGTGTCTATCTGTCCATCTTCTTTTACATTTGCTTCATAATCTGTATAAAATGAATAGGTACTCTTTTTGTAGAATACTCCTAAGTGTAATTTTAATGTTCATTTTGTATAAGGAAAAGGTAGTTGTTATAACTTGGTATCACTATTATTGAAATTAACATAGAATTTATAGTCGTACTAACTTAGCCATTTGCCAACTAGCCGAACTTTGAAACTTTTGACAGTCAATCTCAACGTTTTTCTTTAAAAAGGATTAATAAAGATTTCTTGGTGTTTTTAAGTAGCGATACCGTTGCTTACTTCCAGATTGCCGTTGGGGACTGACGCAACCCAAAAGTCTTCTCTATTTTCCTGCCGCTAGGGACTGGCGTAATACTAATAAAGGCTCTTCATAAAAATATTTCCTTTACCTTAGCTGCCCTTGTTAACGTAGAGCGTAACCGGAAAGTAGATTTTTCTTTTACTTAGCTTATTTTTGCATAACCTATAGACAAGTAAGCACTAATCAGTGTTGGCAGGCCTTAGACATTGCAACGTTGTCGATTCGATTGGTCTTTGAAGTAACAGTAGTATTTCGTGGTCAGATGGTGGATATATTGTTTTAGGTTTGGCAGACCGCTAGCTGGTCTGCACTGTAATTTGTATGACTAATTTCTTAACCCATGCCCTAGAGTGAAGTGCAGCGTACTGCACTCGACTTACACCCAATGCGGTAAGTTCGCACAAAGCAATACACTCAACTTGTAGTACAGTCAACTTTACTGTAAGTAAAGTTCACCTACTGCACTACATATAGTACTATTCCAACAATTATATCTTATCCTTCGTATGTAAACGTTAAGGAGATATCCCAGGTTATCGACCCGTTTTTACCTTCGCTTTTTTCGAATTGGTTAATTAGTTTACCCGGTTCCGTAATATCGTTCGAACGTAAAGAGTTTTCATTATACCAGCTGTATAAGCCGTTACTCTTTTAACTATACGTTTACATTACTCTTTCCCTCCGGGTCTATATTTACCCCAGACTCTTTCGTCGCCTTTTACCATATCTCCTATTTATAAAAATAAAACGCCTTCGGCTAACCGAATTTTAACGCGTAACGTTTTTGCCCCAACCCCTTTTAGCTACCGCCGAATACTATTTCGTAGTTTTAGCTTGAAGGGCCAAAATAATATAACCACTTAGACTATATTTTTTATAACTAATATAGGCTACGGCTTATAAAATGTTACGAACGACATTTCAAGCTTAATTATACGATTCTCGATTTCATACGTATCCTATTTATTAACCTTTTACAAAAATAAGCTAATAGGGCCGACCGTAAACGAGTATAAAATCGTACCAGGGCCGATTGTATTACTCAAACTCAAATTAACGTATTATAATCTTTGGTAACCCACCTAAAAGATTACTCCCCCCACCCCGACCTTTACCCTACTTTTCATTAACCGCCCTCATTGACTTTATCCAACGCCTGTTCCTTTTAACGTTATTCTTCATCGTTAGCCTTCCCTAACGTCCGTAACTCCTCGCATTATCCGCTATCGGCCTTCCCAAACGCCCGCCCCTCCTTACACTATCCGCCTTCCTTATCGTTGCCTCGCATATGACCTGCCTCCTACCAGCCCCCCTTCTCGGCGCCCACCTATTCTCGCTATATCTTTCACCATCCCCCTCTCCTATCATTGCCTAATAGTCCAAACCAGGCGTAATAGGAACCCTAACGTTAATAACGTCGATACTTATTAAACTTAAACATAAATAATAATAATAATAACAATAATAATAATAATAATAATAATAATAATAATAATAATAATAATAATAATAATAATAATAATAATAATAATAATAATAATAATAATAATAATAANAATAATAATAATAATAATAATAATAATAATAATAATAATAATAATAATAATAATAATAATAATAATAATAATAATAATAATAATAATAATAATAAGTAAGTAGATCTTCGCTAAGATATAATAAAAGCTATTTTATGGTCGGATATTATTTGTAATAGTCGGGTAATATTTATTCGGCTTTACCTAATATATTATTACCTCGTTTATTAAAAATTCACTTTTCTATTTACCAGTAAAGTATCATTTCGAAAGTGTATACAGATCGCCTCGGGATTATTACTTAATATAAACTTAACGCTATCGTCGAAATACCGAGTTATCGTAAACACAAATATCTCTTTCTTTCGCTTCGAATTAATTCAAGGTTATAATATACTAATAATTCTCTAATAATTCCCATTTCGACTTATTATAGATTTTTTATTTAACTAACATGTAATAAACCCCGCCCCTTCCCGTTTTTACCGCGAAGATATCCTATATTTTAAATTCCTTATATTTACCTTCCTTTATATCGTTTGCTACTAAAACTGATCCCGGGAAAATATCGGATAAAACCTACGAAAAAAAAGGGATCCGAAGTTGTACATTTAATCAATTTAACATAAAATACCGGATATTTACTAGGTATATTTAATACCACATTTAACGGATTTGAAATATTGACCACTTGGTATTAATTATAAAATTAATTAAGTTTTTACTCGAGTGGTTAGTTTTAATATTACGAAAGCTTAGTCAAACCTAATCCCCTAATTTATATTGGTTTGCCGAACGTTATTTACGATTTACCGCCGTCTTTATTTATCATTAGACGTAAGCTATTATCGCCTCAACTAATTCCGTCTCCTTACACAAATAAACCAAAAACGTAGTAACTCGCCACACTAAACTAGTTAACGACTTCGTATCTCTGTTTACCCTTAAAATAAGTAATATTTCGTATCTATTAACTAAACGGTTTATGTTAAACCCGGTAACTCTTAACTTTCGCTTATTAAACCTGAATTAGCAAACAGATAAATATAAAACCTAATTGTTTGACGAAAAAAAAAAACACAATATACAAATATTTTGAAACTCCCTGATTTATCCGCTGAATACCTTTATCTATTAATAGGTAATACGTCGTAAATAAAAGCTATTTCATTTTTATTAGGAAATAAAATATCGTTTGAAATACGCCTACTTAATTCGAACCGAAATTACTAATAATAAAAGTTGGAAACCTATAAAATCTCCACTGTATATCCCTAAAACGCTCCGCGCATATATCTATAGTTATAAACTATATAGCTTCCAACTAGATAAACTTGGAAAGGTGATTCATAATAATAAGAAAATATCGAAAGCCGTTATTAGTAATTGGCAAGTCAACTATAAAGTGGGCCGAAATATACGTCTAATACCGTTCGGAAATAGGAAGAGATTAAAGTAGACTTTACCATAAAGTATAACGAGGTTTCGTTCCGTTACACTACGTACATATTCGACACAAACGTCAAATATCTGCGACCATTCCCTCCAAGTGGTAATCTCGTTGGAAAACGTGAAACAAAATGTTTTGAACCGGATAACTGATAATAGGCGAGTCGTAGATTTACTATAGTATCCTCGTTGTCAATGGTTCCCAGCTCGGTAACCACAAGCAATCACGGTAATGTAATGCCTCTCGTAGGGAAATCTCATAATCTGTAATCTGTGTTCCTTCAATGTATAAGTCCGTTGATACCTCGATGGACATAACAATGGAAATGGGCTAAAAGATCCATGAGTGACGTTCCCTAACCTCGGGCTCATCTTGTAGCCTGCGAGTCAACGCATCCGGGCGGGCACCCTGAGTTGCGAGCCTGTACCGCAAGTGGTATATAAAGAGAAAGGACTTCGACCCATCAAGCCTAACGTTCTGAAATCAATCGTAGTGAAGAAAAATACTTCAATCTCTTATGGTCCATCAAAATATTAAACGGTGTGTAGATACTACATAGCTTAAAAGACCACGCTTTCAAAAAAGACACCACTGCGAGGAGTTTCTTATCGTAAATAGTATAGTTACGTTCCACATCCGTTAATTATGTGGAATAGTAAGTTACTAATTTTAAAATATCATTTTCGTTTTGTTACAACAAACACTCTTATAACTCCGTTTTCGAATAATTAGTTTTTATTACTATTATCCTATTTAAATCCTAATATATTAAAATCGAGCCCGTAACAAAGGTATCCTTTAAGGTTTAAAATGCCTGTTCCTCCCACTTTCTCTAAGCCTAATAAATACCTTGCTTCGTTAAGCAGATGAGACAATCCACTAACTTTTAGAAAATACTAATAAAATCGTAATAAAAGTTAGCAAAACCTAAAAAACTTCGAACCTCCTGGATCGTATGTGGTAACTTTTACTTACGGATTACCCAGACTTTCTTGGGGTCGACCCGAATACCTACTTCCACCGTTATAATAAAGCCCAGGTATTTTACCTCTTTAACCACAAAGTTACACTTTTTCAAATTCAAATTCAATTCCCTATTACGAAAACAGTTTAAAATCAAGTAAATTTTCGTTATATAATTGTATTTAATATTTAAAGAAAAATAGCAAGTCGTCCAAGTACGTAGTAACGAAATTATCTAAGATATTTGTCATTATATAATTAATATATCGTTAAAACGTCGCCGGCGCTTTCGCCAGCCTAAAGGGTGTAGTTATCTATTTAAATAATCCGAACAGCGTATAGAACGCTGTTAATTCTTGCTATCTGCGTGTTATTTAAATACGGTCAAATACCGTTCAAATATCTAACTTTATAAGCTATGTCGATTTCGATAACATACGTAGGGTCTCTTTAATTAAAGGTAAAAATAAACGGTCCTACTTTATAATTTTATTTAATACCCGATAATCGATATAAAACCGTTATTACTACTTCTAGTTTACGAATTAGTAATACCAGCACCACCGCCGATGAGAAGTTTACTCGAATTTAACAATTATTTCCAAACTTCGTAACTTGTCGTCGGAACTTAAAAAATTAATCTTGTAATATCGACTATAACAACCTTTAAAATCGTTTTAATAAAAATATTTTTTTGTTTAGTTTGATATGAATGTGGTAATTAAGTTTCCCTTTATATAAAAGATAAAGTCGTAACCTTATTTTTATCGAATAAGTGTCGAAATACCGTTAAATTTCGGTAAAAAAACGCGATTAATCCTTTTTTCAATCGTGATCGTTGCCATTACTTGTAAAATCCGCGTTATTTCGCTGAAACTTATAATATAAGTTATTTGGGACAGGTCTCTTATACGTTATGCTTTTCGATACAAACGTTACGTTAACTCGAAGAAAACGAAACCTATTACGTTTAATATATTTCACGTCTTATAAGTGTATCGATATTACATCTTCAACTAAACCTCTCTAACCTTAAATTACCAAACAGCTACCGCCCACGTTTAAAGTCACCTATTATTATTGTATTTAAGGCATTCCAAAAACTATATCCCACGTTATTCTGGAAATAATATATATCAATATTAGGTTCAACTATTCATTAACATTCATATGAAATTTGGTGATTGAGTTAATACGTTTATTTTGCTGTAACCCTAATATCGTCCTAAAATTTCACAAATATAATAGCTGAATTTGTTTTAACCTTAACCGTTATATTGAAAACTCGCCTATAGTATAATAATGATTATAGCTAAAATGCATTTAACTAATTAAAAAATATATATTATTGAAAAATAAAAAAAATAAAAAAAATCCTTGTTTATACGTATTTTAATTGAATTAAACTTTTCTTTATTCGATTTTACAATTTAGTTGTTGAGTTTATATAATTTATAAACGAAATTGTATTTAAAAGTTGAATTTCCCCCGTCTCCGTTAATAGGAAACCTTTCTTTATATTTTCAATTTAGGTCGTATTTATTTACATAAAGGGTAATATCGAGCTAAAGTCGTAGCTATATTAAAAATAATTTAGTAAATTATAAAGTACGTAACATTTTAAAAATAGTTTAGCTTAATGTTCTTTCATTATGTTTTATGTCGTCCTATATCCCTAGTTTTAAGTACGTATTGAGAGGATTTATTAAAATAATTAACTGCGATATCGAAAGGATTGGCTGTAATTACTACAACCCTTTAACGAAAGCGTTTAAAAGGCGTAAACTCACATTATAACTATATTACCATCCGGATATTAACATTAAACGGATCCTATTAATTAACGACCAAAACGTCTCTTTAAGTTTAAGGACTTTAACTCATCAGCGAATTCACGGTACTTCTCTAGGGCTATAATATAGGTTACCTAGCTAACACCTATCGTAATGGACTTATCATGGATACGTAAAGATACGCAGAAACGCAAGTAATTATACTTTATAGCCGAAAGCCAATTTAGACCGCTTACTTGAATTGAAAGTGTCTCGAATTTAATAACGAATAATGTTCATAAATTTTTATTACTTATAACCAAACTTTCGAATTCGATGAATACTTTATCCATGCGGTAAGGGTCTTTAAAAGACGCCTCGATGTAATCGAAAAACTTTTTTACATTATACCTACCTTTATATCCTCCGGTTTCATAATAATCCGTAACCGCTTATTTCATCGTTACCGTATAACATCCCTATATATAAAGGAACGCGTACCGGCCTTTTTCGATTTACATCTTATTCGCTTTTAGTATAAATTCGATTGTCTAACGCATCTCTGCTTATATAAAAGTAAATTCGTTAAATTACGGTTGATTATATCGTTTTCATCCGCCTCAAACTGGTGAAAACCTAACGTAAGTTGCAGCTAATTCGGTTTCAAATTATTTAATATTCGCGACAACCTAAACAAAGTTAAATATAAAGTCAATAATTAAAGTCTATTAACACAGTTATTATAACTATTTAATAGCCGATATGATATAGCTTACGGTATTTCATAAACGAAAAATATCGGTTTAAGTCGGCTTTAAAAGTATTAAAAGTATATTTATAAAGGTAGAGAACTAAGTATTCGCCGACGGCCTATCATCTCCGATAACGTTAAAGTATAACGCTAAATTAGTAACATTTATTGTTAATTTGTTCATTATAGGTAAAAAAAATTCCGAAAAAATGAAAAAAAAATTAATAATATATTATGTTTTAACCTATGATAGTAAACCAAGTATGTATCAAATTGGATTTACTATTAAGGTATAAAAGAAAACTAAAAAAGGTTACCATGGCCTAACGTATAAAGCCTTTAGGTTAGGCTAATACCCAGCCCGTTACGTGCCCTCACAAGTACCGTATACGAATCGTGCTCTATCCGTACACGGGCTGTGTTCAACCTGTATCCGGTCCGCGCTCGAGCCGAGCCCAGGCCCCTCCCAGGCCCATCTCGTTATATTCACAGTCACATAACCTATAGGCTCAATGGCCAACAGTTTGAGTCCATAACAAAAACCCCTACCGCTAATACTATAAAGACTCTGGCTTATATACCTCTTTATCATTCGAAACCGCTACGCGAAGCAAGTATTTTAGGGGATTATACTGGATATTGGGGCTGCACGGTACTAAATAAGAGGCTTTTCGCAATATATCGCGTTACGAAAGAATATGAATACTTCTACGAAACTTAACCATGCGAATACTAGTAAATCTAAGGTTGGTTTTAACCATAGAAAAAAGCTATCTTTACTATGATAAACGATGGTTAATACTGTTATTAGCCTTATTGTTTTTTATACTCTGAATTGCCCTACTCTCTTCCTCTTTTGCTTAAAAGATATAAAAAGCCTTAGCATTAACATTAACCTTAAGACTAAGGAACTAATACAAATTAAAGCTGATAAGAGATTTCCACTTAGCCCTGAGTAAGGGCACCTTCAATTTAATTTTTAAGGACCAAAGGCAGTAATATTAAACCTTATAAAGGTGAAACTTTGTGAATTATATCATAAGTTTAACTATCTGGTACCTAACAGGCTTTATAAGGTCTTAAAGGTAATTAATTACGAATATATAAACATATTAACATTAAAAACAATTAAACGCCTTTACCACTACTGTTAAATATACTTTTAAGCCCCCTTAAGGTTAAATTTTATGTTGAGGAAAATTAAAACTTCAAATCGGAAATCTTCGTAAACGTATTTTACGTAAATAACAAGCTAATATTACACATTATGGACTTCGCCACGGATTTTTATGATGTTAAGTTCCTTCAAACCATTACGGCGAAAGAAATATAGGAGGTATTACGTACTTTGTAAACTAATACGTACTTTAGCCTACTAGGTGTGTTAGTTTACGATACTAATACTAACTTTGCTACGATAAAGGTTTAAACTAATGTAAAATTAATAAGGATTTAATATAAATAGGTTTCCGTTAAAGTTTACTAAGGTATTGATAAAGTTGAAAGGATATACGCCTTCCTGCGAAGGGTCTATGATATCCTTACATCGAAAATCAGAAGCTTTACGGGCTAAGAGGTACGACTTTAGATAGCGGTAAAAAAATCTTGACGATACTATTAGCCCCAATGGACTTATACTAACTTTACTGGTATTTGGAGCTTATATACGTACAATAACTAAGTCGCTACCCTCGTTAAATATATTAAAACGTGTTATAGTATATGGCATAGCCCGTGAGGAATTAAGGAAGGAATTGTACACCATTGGATTAATAATGCCTTTAATACTAGGAACAGACCTTTAATAACAAACGTGTTTGTACTCCCCTTTTAAATTGAAGTCTTTGGGTAGCGTAAGCCAGGCAAATGTAATACGCCGTATAAAATCTTAAAAATTATTAATTTAAACGTAGTGGTTAAAATTACTAATGGCTTCGTAACTTTTCGAGCCATATAGGTTAAGACATACCGAAGACTCCTCAGGCACCTTAAGTTTGATTAAGATTCTAACAATGATAACCTTTCTGAGCCGATTGTTAATAAGCTAATGGAATATTGTCGATGTAGACGACCACCTAAGAGGAGGATACACTTTAAAGAGGAGGACAGCGATAGGGACTATAGACCCAGCAAGATATATATAATGGCATGAGTATCTTAAAAGGAAAAGTCAACGGAGAACTTGCCCTTAAGCTACGTACTGAAAGTATTATTAATATACCAGGTAAGCCTTTTAAGAAAAATGTCCAAGTGTAATTGAACGGCTTTCCATTACGAGGGGTTATTCAATTTATGCCGTTAACTTAATTTAAACGCTAAAATGTCATGACTTTTAAGTTAAGGATAGTTTACAAAGTTAAGAGTAAAACCACAGACCGACCGTACAAGAAGTTACAGCTAATCGCTGAAAGATATAGTAATAAAGGTAAGGATTAAATCCTTACTTAATTGCCTATAATTTAGAAGATTAGCTAACGTTTCATCGTCGTTATCGTTGCCAATTTGACTGCTAACGCAAAAGGTCAGTTGACAATTAATAGCCGGGATATTACGTAAACTTATACATAATCTGCCACCGATCTTAAGCGGATTATATTATTAAAATTGACACAAGAACTGAAGAACAAGTTTTGGGCCAGTACGGTAATTCGTTATGTTAAACCTTTATACGGATGAGCTGAGGTAAGCATCTACTGGTTCCTAATATACCAAGTATATTTTAAAAACATGCTTGGTATAAATACTTTCAACTTTAACTCGTGCCTATTAATTATTAAGTATATAATCTTTGGTATTGTAGGTATACAAATCAATAATACCCTTTTTTACAGCGATTTTAGGTTTATGGCGGCGGAATAGCAAGCCAACAAAAAGTTATGCCTTCGAAAGTATAAGCTATTAAAAAGTGAACTAAGGGCATATAAGTTGATTTTAATAAATCGTTAATCTGTATCTATAATATTAAGGCTGAAAAAGGCACTTATATTAGCCTACATCAAAAAGAGAAAGTTATAAGTTCGACGATTATCGATAAAACCGACGAGGTAAGATTATAAAAGTATTTGGATACAGAGCTTGTAAGCATATATTGCCACGTTGTGCTAACCGGAAGTATTGTACGACCTTTCCATTATAATACAGGTTAAAGACCCGTAAGACGAAGATTTTAATAAGTTAAACAAGTGAATTTAGTAACAAATAGACTATATGAAAGGAGGAATTAATATGGTTTTTGTGGATTTGACGAAAACGAAACTAATAATCTTTGCGAACGGGTAATTTGCCAATAATACTAACCTTATATTGTAAATTAGCTTCCTACTAATACTCGTTAATAATGATAGGTCGAAAGGATAATTTACCATTACCGGAAACCTTATACACTAGATATTTGTCAAGTATAAACGTGAAACTCGAATTATATTAGCCTCGGAAGTTTATATAATAGTAGGCTTTAATATCAGTATAATAACTAATGAAATATTAAGGATTATTATCAAATAATTGGGATTATTACTAATACCTATGCTAATATATTTCAACTTCCGGAACCTTTACAAATACTTGTTGAAGCTGGGCATGAGTAATAAAAAACGTATAATAATATACTTAATAGTTTTAAGAGAGGTATATGAAACCCAGGAAATCGATAAGTTTCGGTGGATTAAGGGCAAAGATAACTCTGCTAATGCTATAACTAAGGATACCCCTAATAGCGTTTTAGAAAGGTTTGCGGATAGTAATACGTTGACTATACGAATCGAGGGATACGTAGATCGCTCAGCACGTGACGTTAAGGAATAGGGTTGCCATGGCAAACTGAAAGACTGCCAGAGTAACAATGGCAATGGTGGACATAGCAATGATTTAAACTACTGTCACAAGGTATGTAAGTGGTAGCGTACTTGATTTATGTAGGTTTGTGGTGAAAAACCTGTGTACGGGATTTGAGGAACAAGAGTCTGGGAGGAGTAGAGCAAAAAGGCTACAAAGAGCTGTAATTGAAGTCGATTTCAGTACAGATTGATCGGAATTGACAGGGGTCTGGCTTGTTGTTAGCTTACGGATTTAGGAGGGATTTCAAAGGTTGCCACCAATTAATGGTAGGCCACGCTGGCGCGTAGACACAAAACAAAAAGCCGCTAGTATTGGAATAGCAGTCAAATGCAGTACAGTCAAGTCAACTTTACTTGCAGTAAAGTTGATTGTACATACTGCAAATTGATTGCAGTTTGTGAGACTGCACTGCAAGTGCAGAGTAGTAGGTGCTCACTTTAAAGTGGGGCATAGGCCAAAGCGTTTGGCCATACAAATTAGTATGCAGACCGGCTAGCGGTCTGTCAAACTAAGAACTAACACACATCAATCAACAATATTAACGCAGTACCAGTTACTTCAGTTCACAGAGATTCGAATCGACTACGTTGCTACGATAAAATCCCACCAAAAGCTTGACTATAAATTAGCCGAAACAGAAATTACGAAAGGCATTTGAATAACAAACTTATCATTTAAAAAACCGTCGTGTAATTATAAAATATTCCAAATTTTTATGATTTATTAGAATCGTAAACGGATGTACTATGCTCTGAAACTCCGCATTTTATAATTTTGAACAACCTATAATCCCAAGTAATTCCTTATCGTAAATTTTGTAATTACATTCGGTAAAAGGCGAAGTAGGAAAGTAATACATTACTAAACGTAAGTCATTTTGGTTGTCCTGTTAATAAAGGCAGTTGCCTAATACCTAATCGGAATAATCGACTTTTGAAAAGGTGTTATAGTTACGGTTTTATTGAACTAATATAGGATTGAAAAGTAAATTAAATTTAAACCGTTCGAAAATAGCTTCTTCTTTGAGACTTTGATAAAGAGGGGTACCTTTATGGGGTAACCTAAATAACAGCTCAATAATTATCAAAAAATCGCGAATAAAATACCATTGAAAATTCAAGTATTTAAAACTTTGTATACCTAAAACTAATGTAAAAACTAGTTATTCCCGGATAATGCATAGTTTTTCAGAGTTTATAAAAATGCCGATATTAACCTTGATAACGAACCCCATATATTTTGTTTTTTAAACGCCGAATTTGTATTAAAATATGTTAAGGTTAAATTATACAACGTTGATAGAGTCAAGTATATACTTAACCTTAATAATAGAGTATTCAAAAATATTGTTTAAATAAATAAGAATATCGTCGACGTAAATGAAAGAAAATATATCGAAAAAAACGAATAACAAATGATTAATATATCATTAAATGTTAATTAAGGTATTTAAAATGCTGAAAAGAAGTAATAAATTATTTTAAAAATTCAACACTTATACTAAATACGGTTTTTTACTTGTTTTTGTCCTTAATGCAAAGTTTGTTAAAAACAATGTTAATATCGAATATAATGAACTAGTTCACATGTAAAATATTCGTAAACTTCTTTTTAATAAATGAAAGCGGATAATGATCCACCATCGTAATAATATGAAGCCGGCGACAATCGATATAAAAAGATAAATTACCTCTGGACTTTTTGAACAAATAGTACAGAGGTATTTACTAAAACGTTATTCGTTTAAATGTATCCTTGGTCGAGTAATTCGGTTAACGTTTTCTGCAATACAAGGAGCTTTTTACGCGATATACCGTATAAGGAACCTTACGAGACCTCTAAAGGTTAGCCCTGGTTATCGGTACAAAAGACGATTTCGTAATTTGCTTCGAATTAGTAAGGGGGTAACTTATCGTTAAAGGGTTTTTCGAATAAAAGGGAGAACTTTGTAAAATCTTCTAGGAGTTTGTCGTTAACGAAAGTAAGCGGTTTTAAAACAAATACCATATTAATTTTATCGAAAAAGATAATGGCAGACCACATAGTACCGACTCAATCCCTACGGGTTTTCTACAAAATAACGTAACATATAACGGCGTTGACCCATTTCGATATTTTCTAAACGGGCGTGAACTCCCTCTTTCAAACGCAGTAATTACCCGTTTATCCCAAAAGTAATATATAATTCGAAATATCGTAAATACCATGTTAATATTTTATCTACTGTTTATCCAAAATAATATTATATTATAAAAAGTAGACAATATAAGCCTATATCCGGTAACGATACTTATCAACGTCGATATTTAAAAGGGTTATAAAAGAAATAAATCGTAAGGAAAAACTGGGTATGTAATACGTAACTTCGCTTAGTCGTCGTAGTAAAATAGTAATATGCGGTAATTTTAAATGGTTAATGAGCTATTTACTCGCGAAATTATGATATTTATAACATATGTTCATTAAAACATAGATGAAACATATGAAATTATGAAGTTAATTTAATATTAACAGCAAGTTGTTCAAAAGTTAGAATGAAGTTACTAAGTCAAATTAAAGTTTTGTTAACTTATATACGTGATTATATATAACAATTACACTCTTCCTTTTTAAATATTAATAAGATTTTCGGCCGAACTAACATAAATTCATATAATGGCTTTAACGTTTAAGTCGTTCAAGCGTTACACCAGATGAAACAGGTAGATACGAATACGATAACTAATTGCACCGTACCGTAAAAATACTCTAAAGTCTTTATAACGAGAGATTTCTAAGTAGTTAACCTAAGCGGCACGCTATTTAAAAGCGGTTCAAAAAGCGCTGAAATTAATTATAATAACGTTGTCCTAACTATCACAGGCGGATACATCGTTACTATTTCTACCACTACGTAAAATACTTTTAATAATAACGACAGTACCGCTGTAATTAATACTAAAGTTATAAAAGCGTCCGTCTATGAATTAAATATGAACAACCAACCCGTTATTATTTGCAGGTATATCGAGGGGGAGTAACGTATTAACTAACTTATCGTTAATAACTTCTTCTAAAATAACTAATCTTACAGCGGATTTCCAAACTATAACATTAGCTTTTACGAATAACGCGTCTTGAACGTTTAAAAAGGAAAATCCTTCGCAAATTTCTTACTTTATACTTGTAAACCAAACGATAATAGCTTTAATCGCGTTAAGATCGTAATAATAGGCGCGGTGTTGGCAGGTCTTTAGATCGCTACAACGTTATCGATTCGATTGGTCGAAATAACAGTAGTATTACATTGGTAAAGTGGTGGATATATTGTTCTAGGTTCGACAGACCGCTAGCCGGTCTGCATAGTAATTTGTATGGCCAATTACTTAGACCGTGCCCTAGAGTAAAGTATAATGTACTGTACTCAACTTTCACTCAATACAGTAAGTCTGCACAAAGTAATACACTTAACTTACAATAGAGTATAGTCAACTTTACTATAAGTAAATTTGATCTACTAAATTATACGTAATACTATTCCAACACTGGCGGCTTTTTAGTTTGTGTGCATACGCCAATATAGCTGACTAATCTCATACGGTTACCACTAAATTACCTTTTTGCTAACTAGCTAAACCCATGTTAATATCAATTAACTTCCATCTTAAATTACACTCAATTGTATAAAAATTAGCCCAATTTTACCTTAATTACTCTATCGCTTCAAAGTCTGAGTTTATCAACTTCCACAAAAAGTTTTTTTGCCACAACCCTTTACAAACCTCTACTTTATTCGTGCCAATACAACAGGTCCGCATCGTTAATTCCCTAGCAGTTTTCTAATCTGCTACCACTTCTCCCACTGCCATTATATAATTTAGGCTTTCCAGGCAACCTAGTAATATAACTCACGATTTACATAGTTAGTCTATTATTATCTACAAACCTTTTAAAGGACTTATTTGGTATTACCTTCGTTATAGCATCTACAAGATTATCTTGACCGTCAATCCACCGGAATTCCTGAATTCACCTCCCTTCATAGGCTTTGCGGAGTTCTATTACGTTGATTATTAGGCGTTCTTCGTTAATAATTCCGAAATTTTAAAAGGTATTCGAAAAGGCTCTTCGAATTGATACAAATTTGTACCGAAATAGGAGAAATATTTAACTGTCTAGTAATAAGGTTAAGGGTTTTTTACAATGTTATACTTACGATAAAGCTTGCTATTATACTGTAGACCTCCGAAGTCAATAAGTTTAATATAATTTTCTTACACTTTACAGAGGTTTAGTAAATTAGGTTGCCGGTAATACTAAACTCATTTTCTCGTTCATCCATATTAACTAAGGTCATTCGAAAGTCTATTTGTAAAGAAAAGTCTATATTGTTTACACAAAACCCGTCCGTAAAAATTATTAACATGGCTCTCAACAAGTTGATTCAAATCATATTAATTTTTCGGTTTTGGTTTCATATTTAACACTCGATCCTATTATTCATCCGGTTAAAGTCTTTATTTATCGGGTCTTATATTTGTACCGCGATAAAAAGGTTGTAAAAGGCTTCCAGTTAGCATGAGGTAATAATATAGCTACCTCAAACACGCTATTCCAAGTACCGTCAAGCTCTTCCTATATTAATCTTATCAATTATAGCCAAAACAATGCCTTAGCTCTTCTGGAGAAAGGTAAAGACAGCATTAACACTAATTTTATGGATTAACGTTTTATGAAAGTCAAATTATCTACCCTTCGCCAATATGGTTATTAACTTATAAGTCTAAAACATAAAATCTTTAATCGCTTTTTATTCTAATTCTATAAAGCTAGTTATTCTAAAGAAAAGGTTATCGTTAGTTTATATGCTTATTATGTTAAAGTCCCTCTTTTACGTCATGAGTAAATACGGATCATACGTTAAAAACTTGATTGCTAGTCGTAAATTGAAATGCGACTAATGGGTTAAAAACTCATAAACTCCTACTTTAACCACTTTGTATAATTACCTAATATATCGTATTACCATACTTAAGAGGTAAATAATATATAGTTCCTATGGAAATTTTAATAATACGATCTATTATAAATCCGTTACTCATTTCATATAAACTAACATTTTATTACATTTATTAAACGTAAATTTACCTATAGTTTTAGCTAATAAACATGTTACTAAGGTAATTACCAAACATTAATTAATCTTTTAAATCTTTAACGACTATATAAGGATCTAGTACTTTCCTTTATCTCTTTATCTTTAAACAATTAAACGAGATTTTTCGTACGGCCGCCCCGTGGTTTTACCTTTAACCTTATAAATAATCTTTAACTTAGAGATCGTAACGTTTTAGTCTACAAAGTCAAAGTCTATCCTCAGTAAAAATTATATAACCCCTCAAATGAATAAGTTGTTAATCTCGACTTTATCGCTTTCCTTAAAGGGTTTACCAAAGATTTTAATAATCTTTTATACTCGAAACTTCAGTACCAAGTCTTCGTCTTTTTTTTTTTTCACTTACTTAAGCAGGATAATAAATACGGCCTGATATTTATTTCTCCTATTTAGTGTTTCTTTTTCTTTGGGGTTCATTCATACCAGCGGCGTTTTATCAACTTATCGATGACGGGCGAAAATAGTTTTTATTAATGCGACTGTTTGGCTTAAAGGTCTTTATCGTTAGTAGCCCTAATATAAAGCATAATATAAATTATTCGAAAAGATATAAAAATATTAGCAGTTTTCATAATTACTTAGGAGTTTGAAATACTTAATATCTTATACAAGGATTTTATTTTATAACAGAAAAATAAGTAAATCGATTATTATAAAGCTGTTTTAGGTGTTAAGGGCCTTATTAATTTGGTGGCGTGCTGATTCTCTTCGTAACTCCCTTAGGGCTTTACTATAGATCGCAATACGTTTCTAAGTACTTACCGAAATCAGAGATTTACTCATTAGACGTGTGTATGCTCCAAAGACTAATAACGTTGACATTAAGCCGTTAAGGTCCACAATATCGTTCAGGTCTTTCACTACCATTCATAAACGTGCCTTCGGATCCGTAAAACTTTTAATTTCCAACGTAAAGATATTGTATGCTCGGCGAAATAAGGCTTATGCCCTTCTAACCTTTTCAATACTCCATTAGACTTTTACAAATACCTATTTGTACTAAATACTTATTATCTTAGCATCTTTTTAAAACTTCACAACTGCAAAGTTGGTACTGACATTGTAAACGACAACGTTAAGTAGGCTTAATTACGTGTCAATCTATAGCATCCTCAATGTTTCCCACGTATTTTTTGCCGACAAAGACTTTATAAACTTAACCCCGTAAAAAGAGGTTGCAGAATCAATGAAGCAAAGGATAAGCTTATTATCTAAGTAAAACAAATCGATAAAAATCTTGTAGTTAAAATCCTCATTGATTTTCAGTATAGAATTAAATTTTCGAGGGGTTTAAACATATGTACCATAATAGTAACAAAGTCTTTGAAGAAATTTTAGGGAAAAGTATTGCAAATTGTTATACTTAACGAACTTTAGGACTTTATATAGCTTATTAACTACTGGATAAATAAACCTTCAATATAATTAACGTATATCCTGCTTCGTTAAGTTTAATATCACTACTTCTAGGTCTTCAAGATAAAACCATTAGTGCCCCCATTCAAAGGCGAAGGGGAAACTCTGGCCGTTTTTAACGAGTTCGTCTACATTAACGTCGATATTAACGTCGAGGGTCTTTATATCCTCCAAATAAAATGAAAAGGGGGTAATAGACTTAGAAATGCAAAATTTAATTACTTTTACAATAGTTTAAACTATCGTTATCCTTAGTAACGATAATTATTCGCCTGGTTTGAAATCAACTTTAGCCTTACCAACATCATAACAATTAATTTTAATAACTATAATTCTTTCGTTCCGTAACTCCACGTATTATGAATAACCTTCTATTAAGTACCTTACTATCTCTATATTTGTAATAGTACCTTAAAACGTGTAATCAGCGTAACGATCGCGAAAATTAATGATATATAAGGAGTCAGAATCATGGTTAAGTTAAAGGTAAAGGTTTTTATCACCTAAACGGTATAAAAAGGCGTAGTCAGCTAGTTATTAGACCGTATTAAAAGCAATATCTTCGTGCCACTTAATTTTCTTAGAGGTATTAACGCCGTTAATTAGCTCGTCGTTTTAGAAGTTTTCGATTTAATTTGAATAATTCTGTTTAAAATCAATGGGGTATTAGGCATAATACACTGAATTTTTATTATTATATTCGGCGAGGGGGTATTAAGTTAAATAATAGTCGACTTACCGTACATCCAATATCTTTTACTACTATTACAACAATAGTATTTACGGTTAACAGGTCCGCCTAAATTTTGGCCTTATTAGCGCTAAAGTAACTATTGCCTTTAGTTTGTAGTCGGTAGGCTAAACCTTAGGCATTATAAGTATACGTAGCCATATTTACAGTCGACCTAATTAACCATCATAAGTTTTTCTTTATCGATATTAGGGAAGTTACCGACTTAAGTGTATATATTGAACGATTTTAATATAGGCGTTATTATAATGGTAAAAGAGGAACATGACTGGCTAAAAAAACCTTCGAAAATGATATTTAAACGTTATAAGGCGTATTTGAACTGGCTAACGTTTGTAATTGCTATCCGTACCTACTTGCGAAGTATGACTTTGCCAATGAAGGCTTTCCCCATTACTTTCTAATATAATATCAACTTATTAAAAATATGGTTAAAAACATCGATTAGATTTTCCTCTACCTTTTTCTTTACCATTATCATAATTTATTCCGTAGTTACTCATTATACATAATATTTGGTGAGGTAAATATCGTACTCGAAGTTCCTCTTTATACTATCGTAAATTTCGCGAAAAGTAATAGCTTCAATGAGAAAGGTTATGTAATAATCCCTAACGTACTTTATAAGGATTTCGGAAAGCAGTAAATAAAAACCTAAAGGGGAAACCTCCATTTACTTACAAATGTTTAAAAAAGGTATTATTTTAGTATCGATAAGGTTGTAAGGCTTCCTGTCATGCTTTTCTACGTCGTTACAAATTTTGGGGAAGTACATGAGCAGCTTATAATTAATGTTAACTATCTTAACAAGACTTAAAGGTATACTGCGGTAGTTATCCTACTTTTAATTATTATTTACTAGTAGTTTAGGTCTTATAATATACAAGGTACGGTATTAATGGTAATTACTAATTGTATAGCCCGAAGGGTAAAGTCCTGTAGTAAAACTTGTAATGGGCTTTCGTATATAAGCAAACCTAAAAAGAAAAGATTCTTAAAGAGCTTGTTGATTAAATTGCTAGAGGGAGATAAGTACTAAAAGGTTTTAAAAGGCCTGACGATCTTATTCAATTAACTGGTATAAAGCACTAACGTTAATACCACTAGTTGAGTTGGCAGATCTTATTTCACGTGCTTTACCGACGCTAAGGGTGTACTCCGCGCTGTTATATGGGAGTGTTAGGCTACCAAATAGGTAAATATATTCCTTATTGTTAACGTATAACGAAAATTAACTTCGTTAACAGTTAAGTAAATATTCCTTTCAACGTATATATAGGCGTTGGAATCCTTCAATACCTTTTTCTTTTCCTTAAAGGTTTTAAGCATTAGGTTTTTAATGGTAGTCTTCTTATTAATCTAACTCGAAAAATGTTTTTACCAGTCTTTAAATAATTTTTTTCGGGGATGTAAATGCTATAGCGAGTAACCTCCTTTCTTAACCTAGTCTTAATCGTACGTTAGATTATCTTCCATATGTCAGGAGTCCAGTAGTTAAAAAAACTCATGAAAGTCTTAAAAAACGCGGGCGCCGCGGCCGAACTTTTCATCGGCGGTAAAAAAAAGGATATATTAACCAACATAATTAGTGAGGTAATCTTTAATTAAGGTCTCATTAATATCTTTAATTTAAAACTATTCGTCGTAGTGATTAATAAAGATTATTCTAAGGTTTTTAATTGGTTTTTATTTTAGGCGCGGTTGGTAATCACTTGAAAGTAAGCACTTGCTATAGTTGTCTTCACTTTTTAGTATATATAGGGCGTGTAAGTCGAGAGACTTGGTAATTTTAAGCGTAGGGACTTGGTGTTTTGGCGTGAAGTCGCGTGGAAACTTGGTAGTTTAGCGTCTTGATAACTTGGAATAAATTTGCACGATGTGGCTTTCTCGGCGCAACTTAACGATTTTTAGTATTTTAGCCCAAGACGATGATCTTAGCTATTAAATTAACGTAAGAGAAGTGAAAAAAGTAAAATAGGGGTAAAAGTTTAGTATAAAAGGTAAAGTCAAAAGTTATTTATTATTAGTAAAGATTACCTAGCGTCAAGACTTAGTCATTTTTATAGTAATAACACCCCTAGTAATATTAACTTAGCCGTTTGGCAACTTAACGAATTTTGAATGATAATATTTACGTCTTTAAAAAGGATTAATGAAATTTCCTTGTGTATTCGATAACAATACCGTTTCTATCTCTAAACTACCATGAAAACTGGTGCAGCCTAAAAGTCTTTTTTACTTACTGCAGTAATAACCGTTACAATAGTAAAGGTCCTTCGAAAAAATCTTTTCTCTACCTTAGTCTTTTACAAAGCGTAACCGGAAAGTAACTTCTTCTTTTACTTAGCTAATCTATACTTAACCCAATAAATACTAATTAATTTTGGAAGGCCTTGAAATCGTTGCAACGTTATCGATTCGAATGGTCGAAGTACCAGTAGTATTGTATTATTCAAGTGGTGAATGTATTATTCTAGGTTTGGCAGACTGCTAGCCGGTCTGCACTGTAATTTGTATGGCCAATTGCTTGGCTCGTACCCTAGAGTGAAGTGCAGTGTACTGCACTCGACTTATACCCAATGTTGTAAGTCTGCACAAAGTAATACACTCAACTTGCAGTACAGTATAGTCAACTTTACTGTAAGTAAAGTTGACTTACTGCACTGCACGAAGTACTATTCCAACATGCAGAGTATAATTATAAAGGTATCGGGGTAGTTAATACCGCCGTCGTCTTTGCGAACATAATAACTGTTTATAACGATTTTTATGAGGCTTTTCAAATATTAAAAATAGCGTAAAAAAATCTTTTTGATACTGATAAACTTCTGGTTTCTATATAAATTACGTATTATGATAACTTTTTATACCTGAAATCGTAGTTTAATTATAAAGAATTCATCCTGCTAATTAAAAGGCTTACATTTAGGTCGTTAACATCTGTTAAATAAGGCGCAGTAATCGTAATCGGAATTGGTAACATTCGAATTTTCGTCGTTTAAAAACTAATACGGTTCCTATTAACAAGCGGCGTAATAATTATGTTGTTCATAATGTATGTAAGGGAAACTCGTTAAAAGGGGCATTATTCCAAAAACTTGGTTATACCGGCAATTTCGAGCTATCGAATTATATTCTTTAACGCGTTTAATATGTCGGTGTTTCTTTATTTTAAACGTAAAACGTACCTTTAAATGGCTTAGTTCCATTCGATAAATTCCGTATATAAAACATTGGTACAACATTTTTATTAGGCTGTACATTAATCGTATTAAACCGTCAAAATGATTTAAAGCTATTCCTTAATACATACATCGAGAATGAACTTTGGAGTGTAGAACTTTAGATTTAGAAAGAAAAATAATATAATCTTAAGTTATAACCGTTTATCAATAGTTAAAACACCATTGAAAAGGAATCAAGGTTTATATATAAAAGGATTAAAACCGAAGCTATCGCTTGAAAGTAATCAGATTCTATCTATAAACCTCGATAAAAAAGGAAAGGAAAAATCCATTATAGGAAACTACTACGAAGCTGGGAAGATAATACAACTCGGTTACGTAACGTGTAAAAGCGTATTCACATACAGCTTCCTTCCTACTCCAAAGGATGGTAAGAACGTGTAGAACTACCAGGGTTGGATCTCTGATAATACTAGGCAATCACTAGCCTGTAACAGTGAAAGCTTATAAGCTCTTACCTTGGTAGTGGCACTTCACTATGCACTTGGCCGATCTCTTTTGTCGGCAGTAGTAATTTATTATGCATTTTGCCAATGCCCCTTTAAGGCAGTAGAACACTATCATGTACTTTACAATAATATACCTTGCAAAGTAACAAGTTATCGTAGACTCCACAAAAGTGCAACTTTCACATAGTCGCTTACTAACTATAAAAATATATAATAATATCTATATAGACATTCTTTTTTTCCTTTTGGTGCGGTACGTATTGATAATTCAGTTAAAATAATTTGATTACTTTTTTCAATACGGTCCGTATTCGTAATTTAATAGTGACAATTTCGGTATATCCGAATTTAAGTGAATTGTGTAGTTCGTTTAATATTTTAATTAACAGTTTTTATAACGATAGTTGTTGGAGTTTAAGTTATAAAGGTTTGAATTAACAATTTTCATAACAATCATAGTCATAGTAAAATTATAATCAGTTTAGGTAATTAGTAGCGATATAGTGAATAATTATTGTATGGTTATTAATTCCTATGAAAATATAATTAAATAGGTGTAATTATTTAGATTACGTCAGGTATTGTTAATATAACAAGATATATTGTTATTAATTTAGGCAAAACATCTTTTTTCCTTTAACTCTAAGCTCTTTTTTTTTCAAAATGTAAATACCCAATTAGCTAATTAACGTATGCACACCTAACTCAATTTTTTTAATTCACTATTTAAACCGCTCCAATAGATATGATACTCAATTAACTTTTTGTTTTAATTGGTTTTAAAATATATTACTTATTAAAATAAGAGTATAAGGCACCGTTCAGCGCGTTAAAATAAGAACGAAGAGGTTGCTGCCGCCGTTGCCCGCCGCATCGGCGTCAATCCCATTACCAGCTTTGCCTTTTCGGGTAGTATTTATTTGATTCCCGCCTTTCTTTTCAGTTTTCCTTTCGTCGCCACCGCCGACAATACCCCTACCCCTTTTCCTCTCTTTTCCCCTAACTTTTTAGGAGAAGGAGTAAGAAACTTCTAATGTTATTAATCTTACTTTTTAGCTATGTGTAAAAACCTTTTTATTCGTGGTGGATACTTTTCGCTATTAAAAAAATAACTTGGCCGAGTTATAGCATAGTTCGTATTATGAACTTTCCCTTTAACTTATATTATATGAATATCTTGATGAACGTAGCCGAAACAGCCGATTTAGTCTGCCGTCTCGAGTTATGGCTTGTTAGAGTACGTTATGAAGCCTTTTTAACACGTAAAGCATTGAAGCGTCATACCTGAGTTCGTATATTTAAGTTGCTAATATATACGCTTTACGTACCATATAGCTCGTTCGCGGCCATAGATAAATCTATTAACGATTATTATTTAAATGGAGGTCAGTTGATTTGCTACTACCATTACAAGCATATTAGAAATGGATACGCCTCCATTCCGGTAGTTTTAATACCATAAGCTGAGGCCCTATTATAAGTCTACCGTCTTTATAGTAAATTCATTTCCAATTAGTAATCGTAACAGCAATTAATCATTACCCACTCTTTTAATGCCTTTTTTAAAGGTTTTTTAAAAAAAAACACTTTTGTAATAACGAAAATAAACCGATATTAATTAATAATAAATGCCAACCGGTGACTTAAGGAAACGGAAATCGTTGTCTCTGCTTAAAAGGCGGGATTACGTATATATTACGTAATCTACTTCGATGACGTCATCGCGCATCATTGTAAGGAAGGTAATAACCTCTCGCGCCCTTTGCTTGAACTTATGTAACCTAAGGTACGGGGCCTTTCCTCTGGTGAAGTCGATTGCGACGTTAATAGTGGTAATGGTAATAGTGTTAGTAGTAACAGCAACGGAGAGAGCGGCTAGGAAAAGGAGGGAAAGAACGAAGGCAACGACGACAACAATACATCTCCGACATCTTCCTTCTCATTCGGTAGTAATCAACTGTCTATCTTTATATTTATACCAGTTCATACGGCCCTAATATCATTCTTCACTTAATAATTAAATTGATTTTTTGAAAAGTAATAACATAAGTGAAAATTTTTGAAAGTAAGTAGTAAAAATGTTTGTAATAAAGTCGTCAATAGTAAAAACAAAAGTAACAATATATTAAAAGCGGTATGAACTGTGATTTACAATGGTATTTGGATATTGAAAGCGATATAAAGGGGTAAAATTAGGGGGAAAAATTAAATACAAGGTATCAGATGTCTGATTAGAGTAAAGTCATAAAAAGGTTTAGGTAACATTAACAAAAAAAAGTACTTGTTAATACGAATTTTTAAATGCTTTATTCGAGACACCCTTAGTTATTTTATTTACTAAATTCGACTTTCTGTTAATCGACTTTTTGTTTTTGATTTCGCGGCGTTCGTACGATTCGCGTAATAATATAATATCGATTATATAGCGTTTCTTATTAGTAATGACGAATTTAACAAATTATTCGTAAATGGGGAAAAATTCAGTATAAACCACTAAAAAGAGGGAATTTAAACCAAAGTTCAAAAGATTATCCGGATTATTATTGTTATAATAATTCCTTAGTCGAAACCTCCAATTATACCGTAAATTTCCCAGGTAAAAACGTGTCTAGTAACTTGTTTATACCTAGTTAAGCTTTAATAAATGATATTTTTATAGAAGGGAAATCCATTTCGAGCCAGCGTTTCGGTACTAAAAATAAAAATTCATCCTATTTATGATACGTATACGGTAGTATTTATATTTATTAAGTTGTTAAATATTTGTTAGTGTTGGTAGGCCTTAGACGTTACAACGTTGTCGATTCGATTCGTCGAAGTAACAGGTATATTACAGTAGTCATATGGTAGATATATTATTCTAGGCTTAGCAAACCGCTAGCCAGTCTTCACTGTAATTTGTGTGGCCAACTGCTTGGCCCGTGCCCTAGAATGAAGTGCAGAATACTGCACTCAACTTACATCCAATGTGGTAAGTCTCCACAAAGCAATACACTTTGAGTACAGTCAACTTTACTGTAAGTCAAGTTAACCTACTGCATTGTATGTAATATTATTCCAATACTAGCGGCTTTTTAGTTTGTGCGCGCACGCCAGTGTGACTGACCAATCTTTTCCGGCTGCCACTGAATTGCCTTCTCGTCAACTGGCTGGACTCCTGTCAATTCTAGTTGTCTCTCATACTGTATTGCACCCAATTGCATACAAATTAACCTCATTTGACCTCAATTTCTCCGTTGTTCCAAGGTCCGAGTTTATCAACTCCTACAAAAAGTTTTTCCGTCACAAACTTTTATAGGCTTTCACTTTAGCTATGCCACTTAAACATATCGCCATTATCAATCTCCTGATAGTTTTACAATCTGCTAACACATTTTTATCCGCCGTTACGTGATTTAAGCTTTTCGGGTAGTTTATTTACGTAGCCCTTAATACATATAGTTAACTTATTATTATCTACAAACCTTTTTAGAGCTTAATTTAGCATAGACTTTGTTATGACATTTATAGGATTATCTTTACTATCTATTTATCGGAACTCCTCAATTTCCCTCCTTTTATAAACTTTGCGAAGTATTATTACGTCCATCATCAAGCGTTTTTAACTAGTGGTTCTAAACTTTAAAAGGTATTCGAAAAATCTCTTTAAGTCGATATAAATTACTACCGGAATATAAGGAATCCGTAATTACCTATTAATATAATTAAGGGTCTCCTATATTATTATACCTTTATTAAAGCCTGCTATTATACCGTAAACCTTCGAAACTAACAAGCTTCGTGTAATCCTCTAATATTTAACGGAAGTCTAATAGATTAAGTTACCGATAATATTAAGCAGATTTCTTACCTATTTTCCTTTATAAGGGTTATTAAAAAGCCGATTTATAAAGATAATTCGGTATTGTTTATAAAAGACCCGTTCGTAAAGATTTTTAGCTTGGATTTTAAAAGTTTAATTGACATTATATTGATTTCGCGGTTTAGGTTTCGCATTTACCACTCCAACCTTTTATTTAGTTGATCAAAGTCTTCATTCGTTAACGTTTATACTTATACCGTAATAGATAAATCGTATAAAGCTTTCAGTTGGTATAAGGTAGTTATAAAGTTACCCCGTATACGCTATTTAAAGTACCCTTAAGCCTTAGTCTTATTAGTTTTGTAATTGTGGTAAAAATAACGCCCTAACCCTCTTGATGGAAACTTAAGCCGGTATTAATACCAAACATACGTATTAACAATTTATTAAAATTAACTTAATTGTTTTCCGTTAACTTCGTTACCGGTTTGTAATTTCAGAACTTGGAATCCCCGATTTTTTACTATTTTAATGCCATAAAGATAACCGTTTTGATGAAAAGGGTACTATTATTTTATATACCTATTATACTGAAGTTCTCCTTTTACGTTACTAATAAATACGGATTGTATATTAAAAACATTATTGTTAACTGGAACTTAAAATACGATTAGTAAGTTAAAAACCAGTAAATACTTGCATTAACCAATCTATATAATAATTGAACATATCGTATTACCGTTTCTAATAGGTAAATAATACGTAGTTTTCATAATATCTTGAACATTAAAATCTACTATAAATCCATTATTAACTATATATAGATTTACGCAATATTACAGCTATTAAATATCAACTTATATTAAATCTTAACTAACAAACATATTACCAAGGTAACTACTAGGCACTAGCTAATCTTTTAAATTGTTAATGATTATATAAGGATCCAGTCCTTGCTTTTATATCTGTATCCTTAAACGATTAATCGTAATTTTTCATACTACTGCCCCGTAGTTTTACCCTTAATTTTGTAGATAATTTCCGACTAAAAAATTGTAATGTTTTAGTTTTAAAGATTAAAATAGGTTTTCCGTAAAAATTATATAATTCCTCGAATTAACAAGCTATTAATCTCAACTCTATCGCTTTTTTCGAAAGATTTACTAAAAATCTTAATAATCTCTTGTACCCTAAGCTTTACTACCAAGTTTTCGTTATATTTTTTCTTCTTGTTTAGCTAAACGGTATTGTTAATGCAGCCCAGTGTGTATTCTTTTTTTTTAACGTTTTCCTTCTTTTTTGGGAGTCGTTCACGCTGGCGGAGTTTTATTAGTTTATCGATAACGGGTAGAAAAGGTTCGTGTTAACTCGGTTGATTAGCTTAAAGGTTTCCATCATTAGTAGCCATAACGTAAAACTTAACCTAAGTAATTCGAAAGGGTATGAAACCGTTAACAATTTTAACAATCACTTTAAAATTTACAATACTTAATATTTTATACTTCCCTTTCCATTTATCCGGCTCTCTATATATAAGGATTTTACTTTACAATAGTAAAGCAAATACGTCGATTATTATAGTCCAGTTTCTGGTGTTAAGGGTGTTATTAATCTGTCGGCGTGTCGATTTCCTTCGCAATTCCCTTACAATTTTACTATAGGCCGTAGTACCTTTTTAAATACTTACTGAAAGCGGAGATTTATTCGTTTAACGTAGATACGTTCCAAAGATTATTAACGTCGGTATAAGGCCATTCAGGCTTATAATATTATTCAAACCTTTCACCACTATTTATAGGCGTGCCTCAGGATCCATAAAACTTCCAATTTTTAACGTAAAGACATTATACGTTCGGCGAAGTAAGGTATAGGCCCTTTCAATCTTCCTAATACTTTAATGGGCTTTTATAGGTACCTATTTATACTGGATACCCATTATCTTAGTATTTTCTTAAAACTTCACCACTGCAAAGTTTATACCGGCACCGTGAACGATGATGTTAGGTAGACCCAGGTACATATTAATTTATAGCATTTTGAACATTTATCACATATCCTTTACCGAAAAAGACTCTAAAAATTTAGCCCCGTAAAAAAAAATTACTAAGTTAACGACGTAAAAAACAGGCTTATTATTTAAGTTAAACACATTAATAAAGATCTTGTAATTATATTATTTATCGTCTTTTCATATAAATTGAAATTTACGGGGGGCTTAAGTATACGTTTAACAGTAATAGCAAAGCCATTTAATAGATTTTAAAACAAAATATTCCACATCGTCATGCCTTACAGATTTTAGAACTTTATATAACCTGTTAATAACTACGTAATTGAAACGCTGGTATAATTAACGTATCTACGACTTTATTCAGTTTAATACCACTACCTCCCGGTCTTAAAGGTAAAACCATAGATACCCTTATTTAAAGGCGAGTGAAAACCTCTAGCTGTTTTTAACTAGCTCGTTTTCGTTAACGTTAATATTAATACTGAAAGTTTTTATATCTTTTAAACAAAGTAAAAAGGGGGTAAGAGATTTAAGAATATAAAACGTAATCGCGTTTACAATAGTTTAAATTAACTTTATGCCTAATAACGATAATTGTTCGCCCAAACTAAAACTAACTTTGGTCTTGTTAATATCGCAACGATTAATCTCAGTAACTATAGTGTTTTCCCTCTTTAGTACCATATATTGTAAATAACCTCCTGTTAAATACCTTATCGTCCTAGTATGTGGCATAATACCTTAAAACATATAATCCGCGTAACGATTGTAAAAGTTAAAAATATATAAGGGGTTAAGGGTAGGGTTAAGGTAAAAGTAAAGGTTTTTATCACTTAAACGGTATAAAAAGACATAGTTAGCTAATTACTGGGTCACCGTACTAAAAGTAATATTTTCGTGTCATTTAATCTGTTTGAAGGCGTTAATAGCATTGGTTAACTTATTGCCTTTAGCATTTACAACCTAGTCTAAGTAATCTTATTTCGAAGCAATAAGGTATTGGACGTGATATATTACTTTCCTGTTTTTGCGTTCGACAGAGGGGTAGAGAGTTAACTAATAGCTGGATTTACCATAAATCTAATATTTTTTACCACGATTACGATAATAGTATTTACGGTTAATAGGTTCGCTACAATCTTATTAAAGTTAACGTAGGTATTATCTTTAGTTTAGAGCCGAGGTTAACAGACCTAAACTTAGGTGTTATAGGCGTTTATACTTGCGGTCGACGTAATTAACTACCGTAAAGTATTTTTTATCCACGTCAAGAAAGTTGCCGACTTGGAAATACATACCGAGTGAGTTGGGTATACGTATCATTACGGTGGCAAATGAAAAGCGTAATTAGCTAAAAAAAGCCTTTACAAGTGGTATTGAGGCATTATAAAGCGTATTCGAACTTATTAACACCCATAATAGCTGCCTGTACCTATTCGCGAAATATAGCTTTACCAGCGTAGGCCTTTCCCATTGTTTTTTAACATATTATCAACTTGTTAAACATTTGATTAAAAAAAATTATTACTAATTCATCCTCTTTTTTCTTTTCTATTATTGTAATTTATTGCGTAATAACCCAGTTTACATAGTATTACGTAAGGTGGACATCGTATTTGAAATGGAACTTTATGCCATTGTAAATCTCGCAAAATGTAGTAGCGCTCGTTAGAAAAGTTAGGTAATATTCTTTGGTGTAACCTATAAGGATTCCGGAGAATAGTAAGTAAAAACCAGAAGATAGGACTTTTATTTACTTGTAAACATTTAGAAAAGGTATTATCTTGGTCTCGAAAAGTTTGTAAAGCTTTCTGTTTTATTTCTTTATATTATTTTAGATTTTAATGATATCTATTATTAACTTATAGTTAATATTAAATATCTTAACAGATTTTGAAAGAAGGTTACGATAAATATTTTAGGCTTGATTAGTGTTTCTTAGCGGTTTAAATCTTAGAGGTTTCAAAACTTGGTATTAAAGGTAATTACCAGTCTCCTGGCTCGAGGGATAAAGTCTTGTAATAGGGCTTATAGTAGGTTTTCGCGTGTAGGTGTATTTAAAGATAAAATGTTCTTAAGGGTTTTAGGGATAAACTTACTGGAGGACGATAGGTATTTAACGGTTTTAGGAGGCCTGACGATCTTATTTAATTAACTGGTGTAAAGCTCCAACGTCAATTCCTCTAGCCGCGTTAACAGTCGTTACTTCGCGTTCTTTGCCGCCGTTATGGACGTATTCCGCGTTGTTACATAATGATACTAAATTACCGAGTAAATTAACAGGTTTCTTATCGCTAGCGCGTAAAGAGGCTTAACTTAGCTAAGGGTTGATTAAAGGTCCTTTAAAACGTATATAAGGGCATTAAGGTGTTTTAATACCTTTTCCTTTAGGCTGTAGGTCTTAAAGGTATTCGTTAAGCTGAGTTAAATAGATAAGGGTTTAGGCTAACGTTGTAATGCCTTATACTTAAATAACGATCCCTCGTTTCTTTAATTCGAATCTCAGTCTTAAATTAACTCCTTTTTAAATTAATTTTTATATATCTATTATTTAGTCATTGAAAAACTTAATATTTGTTAAAAGTATGATTAGGGTCGTAGCTGGTATTATACTTAATGATAAAGCTTTCAACAAATTAGTAAAATATTTTTCGATGGATTCTTCGTCTATGTATATCGCCTAGAGGCCGTCGTCGTAAAACTTGGTAGAAGCGTATCCGAAGGTCTTAATTGCTTCTTTTCGATCAGTGTCTGTAATTTCTTTAAAGTGGGCGCTAAAGGCAAACATTTTGATAGGTGTATGTGGTGAAGAACTTGATGATCTTAGGCGTAAAAGGCTTGATATTTTAATGAGGAGTTGTGTAACGAGGCTTTCTCGGCGTTTTCACTAAGGCTAGCGAACTTAACGATTGAAGTAACGTAAAAAGTGAAAAGAGTAAAGTAAAGGCAAAGGTTTAGTATAAATAGTAAGGTCGAAAGTCGTTGTTAGTGGTAGAGGTTGTAAGTAAAGGGCGAAGGTTGTTTGTTATGGTTTTTTTGGTTTAGGGACTTAGTCGTTTTTCTTATAGTAATAACACCTGCAGTAGTATTGACTTAGATGTTTACTAACTTCCCGAACTCTGAGACTTCTAAAAGTCAATTTCAATGTCTTCAATAAAAATTAATAAAAATTTCGTGGTATTTTCAAGTAGCAATACCGTTGCCTACTTTCAGATTGCCATTAAGAACTGATGCAACCTAAGAAGTCTTCTCTGTTTCCTTGCCATTGAGAACTAACGTAGTACTAATTAAGGTCCTTCGCAAAAATCTTTCCTTTACCCTAGCAGCCGTAGCCACACAATATAACAACCAGAAAGTAGCTTCTTCTTTTACTTAACTTATCTGTGTTTAACCTAGTAGGTAATCACTAATTAGTATTAGTAGGCCTTAGACTTTACAACGTTATCGATTCGATTAGTCTTCGAAGTAACAGTAGTATTGCAGTAGTTAGATCGCATATGTATTGTTCTAGGTTAGGCAGACCGCTAGCCGGTCTGCACTGTAATTTGTATAGCCAATTGCTTAGCCCGTACCCTAGCGTGAAGTGCAGCGTACTGCACTCGACTTACACTTAATGTGGTAAGTCTCCACAAAGCAATACACTTGCAGTATAGTCAACTTTACTGTAAGTAAAGTTGACCTACTGCACTGCATATAATATTATTCCAACAGTTAGGTTAACTAGTGTAACTTTATTTTATTACCCTCATTGTATAAGACTTCAAATATCAACTCAAAACGTATATTCAAGCTGTTAAAATTAATAATACGATTCTCCACCAAACTATTTTTAGGTTTCGTTTTTAAATCGGTCTTGAAAGGTTCTCTTTTTTTTCATAACAGAAACCTATATATTGCATAATATTAATATATCGTCTATTTATATACTAATAAGTATAAACCACTTAAAACTTGATATTAAGACTAATAGTCATAGGTAGAACATCGAGTTCATCATTTCGAGCCGCTACTTATAATACCTTTAATAGGTATTTCACTGATATACCCCAACTTTAATAAATCTATAACCCGGTTTTATGATACATAAAATCGTTTCGAGTGGATAATATTTTCGAAGTTGTATCAATATATAGGTATCAATACATCGTTTCAATTGCTTCCATGATTGCGTGTAAACTTATGTAATATTATGAAATTCGATATAATAGTTATAAAATGTATGTAGGAAATCGGTAAGTACTAAAATCAAGTGATGAATTACCCGTTGTAAAGTGGTTAATTAGGTTATAATATCCTTTTTTTCCGGAGTTATCGTACCCTTTAACTTTAAGGCGTCTACTTTTATGAAGTTTATTGGTTTCACCCCCTCCCCTAGTAGATTAAACATATGGGAAACCTTTAATAGATATCGTAAACTGTTAAGTTGATCCGTTTAAAATGAAAAACATACTATTGAATTAAATTCTTAATTTCTTTTTAAGTAAATTATTCAAAAGGGGTACTTAGGACTGTAATTATATCATTTTAATAAAATTTTATATTCAATTTTTAATTCGCCGTTTTTTCTTAATTGATAAAGGGATCCGTAACAAGAATTTTGAAACGTTTTTTTCTTCAAGTTTAATAAAAGTCCTTAACAGCGCAGTACTAGTTTTATTAGTATAAGTAAGCCTATTTTGTAAAGAGTTAAAAGTTGTTAAATCATATTCAGGAGATATATAAATTTGAAGGTCGATTTGAATTCGTAGTTATAAAAGTGGTATAGTTAATTCCACTTTTTAAATTATGTTTCTAGGCCGCCACTGTTTACTATTTTCTTGTTATATTTTTGTATTATTGTATAAAAACGTTGTCGGTAAGGTCCCAAGCTTATAATATTCACATGAACATAAAGACTTTGAAGATTAATCAAGATGATTAGTAATTGTAGTGTAAAGTAATATGGATTCAGGAAGAAGTACATAGAGGTGTATGCCACAAGTGAGGGCTCATAAGCCCTCCACCCAAAGCGTATTACTTTGGAATACTCTTTTTAGACCGATTTACGTATTGCCATTCGGTCTGGTATAATTTGTCCAGACCGATCTATGTATTGCTATTCGGTTTCAAATAGACATTCTAAACCGATTTATACATAGAGCATTTTATGCTTTATAAGAGTGTAGCCTACAGTATAACACGTTATTGTATACCTTATAAGAGTATACCTTATAATATAGTGCACTGTTACTTACTTTATATATACTATTTATAAAGGTATAATAATATTTATATAGGTAATCATTTTTTAGGTATTTTGTACCTATAGCCTAATAGTGATAATATGGTTGTATTTGCGAAAGTTTAAATGAATAGGTTTTGTAATAATAGTATTGTTGCTATTTTAATTATAAGAGGTTTAAATTAGCAAGTCTCTATAGTAATAGTATTGTTGCCGTATTAATTACAAAAGGTTTAAATTAGAAAGTTTGGCTAGGATTAGTATAGTTTGGCCGAGGTGGTGTTTTAAGTTCGGCTAAGATTAGCAAAATTTAGCTGAGGTGATATTTGTAGTTCGAGCCTAGTTAATATAATTAAATATGGGTGATATGATTGGTAATAACTTTTTATATGGTTAATGAGGGTAATTATGCTGGTGTTATAGGGGTTGATTATATAAAGATGATTGTATAAAGGTGATTATGCAATTATGTGTTAGGTTAGTATAAAAAAATATATCGTTATCAGCCTAAATGAAATCTTTTTTCTTTGTTTTTAAAGGCGCGTAATTCATATAGATACAAGTGCCTATTTCAATTTAACATTTATTTCCTTTAACTAAACCAAATCGTATCTCCATTTTCCTCTATTCCCTTTAATTAAGATAAACCGTTTTAATAGGTAGGTTATTCAACTAATACTTATAACTAACCTTTACTTTGTCTAAATAACGTGTAAAACCCAAATTGTAAGGCACCATCTAGCGTGTAAGCGGCGGCGCGCCGMCGCCGCTACCGTTATCGCTACTATAGCTGTTGCTGCTTTTACCACCACTACTAATAATAGTAGCCCGCTCTCGTCGAGCGACATCTCCTCTGTTGTCGTCATGCTGCTAGCTCCTATCACCCCACCAACCATTACACTACCAATTTCTATTGCTGCCGTTACCTCGCCATCTAGTCCCGCTGCCCTTACGCCACTCAACCTAGCTACCGCTTTCACCTTACCCCTTCTCACCATCGTCGCCCCAACCTCCTCCTCCTTTTCCTTTCCCTCCCCCTTCCTCAACTCGGGAGAGAAGCGAGAGGCTCCTAAGATTATAAGCTTTACCCTTTTTCCACGAGTAAAGACCCTATTACCTATAAAGGCCCTTTTATGCTGTAAGCGCAACTTGGCGTAATTACGCCAGAGTATGTATATTCTAATCCTTTTTTTATAAGTTTTTAACTCACTTTTCTATAAATAAGGAGTACGAAGCGGATTTCCTTTGTCGTCACGAGTTTCGTATCACTAAAGTACGCTATAAGACCTCTTTAACGCGTTAAACGTTAAAGCGATATAACTGGATTTATAGCTTTAAGCCGTTAATGGATATGTTTTACGTGTCGTATATCGCGTCCGCGGCCGCAGGTAAGTTTATTGGTGATTGCCATGAAAGCAGGGGCTGCTCGGCTTGTTGCCACTGTTACGAGCGGATTGGCAGCTCATGTGCCCCCATTTCAGTAGTTTTGGAGCCATAGGTCGAGGCTGCATTACGCGCCCGCCGGCATTTTAGTAAATTTTAACCGAATTTTTAAAATATCCTTTGGCAAAAATACACTATTCCGGGTCATGGAAAAAATAAATCGTCGTAAATAATCAAAATAAACCGATATTAATTAATAATAGGTGTTAACCGTCGAATTAGAAAGATGGCAGCCATTGTCTCCGCCTGGAAATAGAGCCTACGTATATATTACATAGGCGAGTTAAATAACGTTATCGTACGTTGCCGCGAAAAGGGTAATCACTCCCTTACACATTTACCTAATATTATAACTAATAAGGTGTAAGGTTATATTTTCAATGGAGTTAATAATATCGTTAAGGGCAATAGCAGTGGCGTTAGTATAAATGGTGAAGGCGATAAAAAGGACGATAAAGACACGACGGCATCGCTTTTTCCTTTTAATAGTAAATAAATACCTTTGGGTTAAGCCGGCATACCTAGCCATAATATAGTACGTTAAATAGTAATTTCATAACTTTTCATAGAATAATTGTTTAAAGTGATAAACGTATTATAAAATTCAAAATAAAAAAGCTAATATAATAGAATCAATACTATATTGTAAAATTGAACAAAAAGTAAAATAAAACCAAAAATCAGTACGAATGATCGAATTCGACAGCGGTAAAATCTGCGATCGATACGAATAAGCCGTTCAAATAAAGGTACAATATGGATCGTTATAAATAATATAAAATAAGCCGATCTAAATTAGCGAAAAAGTAGTTAGGTAACTTATTAAAGTTATAAAACCTTTTTAATTACCTTAATAAATAGTATAATTGTCTATGTAAATGTTTTTATGGCCCTTTTTGACGTAATTTTGGTTATCTTATTTATTAGGATAGATTTCCGTCAATCCACCTTATTTCTTCGATTTTACGGCGTTTATATAATTTTCGTAAATTTATAATATCGATTATTCAACGTTTCTTATTTATAATACCTAATATAACTAGGTATTTATAAAGCGAAAACAATTTAGTATATACTATGAAGGGAACAAGGTATAAATTAAGGTTAAAAACAATTATCCAAACCGTTATTATTATGTTAATACCCAAATCTAAACTTTTAACTATATTATAGATATCGGAAGCGAAGACGTTTCGCGTAATCCTTTTATACTTGGTAAAAATTTAATGGATAATGTTTCCTCAGAATGTAGAGTCGTTTTAGGCTGGTATTTCATTACCGAGGACTAAGACAAAGCTGATTTGTAAATTGTAATCGTTATTATTAGCGAAAAATCCGTTAGTAAAAACAAATGACTTTACCATACCTATATTTAATAATATGAATTATAAGTCGCGTTTCGAATTATATATTTACTATAAAAAAACATTTGTTAAACACCTTATACGTATCGTTCATATGGTTGGTTTCGTATTATGAGGCGACCGAAAGGTTAAATATTGCCTTTGATTATACTATAAAAGCAATTTAAACGCTGCGTACACCTTAATATTTATAATTGTCGGCTTATTTCACGTGATTTAAAGTGATAAAGGCAACTTTATTTAACTAACCCTTTTTTGTAAAGCTTAAAGTGTTATTTTAAAAGGTAATTGTGGTATTATTAAAATCCATTAAATTATCTTTTATTATAAACATTTTGAGTTTCGCTTACAAGCCGACCTTTAAAAGTTTTATTTTTTTTAGATATGGAAAACGAAAAGTTACATAATGTTAAGGTGTCGTCCATCTACATACCTGTTAATATAAAACTCTCTGAATAGGCAGTTAATATTAAAAATTATAAGTTAAAAGTAAAGCTGGTTATTTCGAGCTGTTTTTTATAATACCTTTAATAGGTATTATACCAATAAACACCAGCTTCGGTTGAACTGAAAAGTGAGTTTAAAATACGTAAAATCTTTTTAGATAAGTGATATTAGTTATGGTTTTTAAATATATCGACGTAAATCCGTCGTTTAAGCCACTCCTTAAACTGGGTATATATCTATATCATATCTTGTAAATCGATATATAGGTTATAAGGTGTATTAAAAGAGTTATGAGTATAAAAATCAGGCGATAGCTAGCTTGTTGTAACGTAAATAATTATGTTATAATATTTTTTTTACTTTCGTTGTTATATTTTTTAACGACTAGGTAGTTTTTTTTGTAAGTTTTTCTTGTATTATCTTCAACTTCGTAAACGAGGCTAGTTAGAAATTTTTTATGGGCCTTATAAATGGCCAGGTAAAAGTGTTTAAAGCGAAATACGCCTTAATCGGTAAGGGCTATAATTTCTGTTTAGGTAAATTATACAAACGAGGTACTTCAAGTAGTAATAATACCTATACGGTGGAGCTTTAGGTTAAACCTACGGTTTACCATTTCTTTTTACGTGACAAAGGAGTTCATGGTAAAGATTTTAGGGTGTTTTTTAATTTTCAAGCCGAAGGGGCGTTTTCGACGTTGTGGTTTTGGCGGGTTTAATACAAATAGTCCGATCTTATTTAACGCGATTGGGTTGGTTTGCGTTTTAAAGCTAAGGCTAAAACTAAGTTCGGTTTAAATTCGTTGTTCTAAGTAATATTTTATAGGCGGTTTTACTCGTCTTACGTTTTCGGACCGTCTTTTTACATCTTTATTTTGTATTTTCGTACTATTATCTAGCGAAACGAACTCTTTCCGTTTGGTAAGTTAATAAATACATTATAACCTTTACATCCGTTAATTCTCTAATGGCCAGTTTATCTATTTTTCGTGTTCTAAACTAAAACCTTCAATTATAATAGTAAATTTATCACGTTAGTTTTACGTAGGCTATTCCTTATAGCAACATTTTAGATATATTATTCTTTGCTCGCACTAAGCGTAGTACCGTTATAACTTTAGCTATGTGATTAACCCTTTATAATATAAATAGTAATATGGCAGAGTCTGTGTGAATCTTTAGGTTGGTATCAAAGATAAGGAACTTAAGGATAAGCCTATTCAGGTTAAAAGTATTTTTAATGGAGTTAACCGCTATTTAAAGGATAGATTCTTTAAAATTAATATCTTTTAGTTTTTTTGACAATATTATATACGTTTTATTTAGTGTTTTATGGTATCGTTTACACTTTCCAATACTTTATACAGCGTTTATTAGGATTTACTTGTATTTGTTACCATGCATCCGAACTCTCGTATGTTATTCGATTGAATTAAAAGCCGTGTCGACGTCGTACGTAATTCAATTTAGAGGCTTGAGGTAGACTTTTAACTAGTAGTTAACTAAAGCGTCCTCAAAATTTACAGTAAAAACTTTTCGTTTAAATTTAACGGCTTAAAATAATGTTATCATATCGATGATATAAAAGACCGGTTAGCTGTTTAAATACATAATATTAATAATCGCTTTATAATTAAAATCCATATATTTTTAAAAGCGTAATTTAAACCATTGTAGGGGCTATAAGTAAAGTTAACATTTATAATAAAACTTTTAAATAACTTTGAGTACGTATTCTCTATATCTGTATAGCCTACGATGTAAAGTAAACGTAAAAGGCGTTTTATAACTAGGTATCTAAATTTTCGGTATAGAGTTCGTAATTTTAACTAAATTAAATAAATAACTCTAATTATACGTGTTTTCAGGAAATACTATAAGTAGCCAAACTTAAATTTAAACTGTACGGATATGCCATTTAAGGTACAGACAAGCTAATTGGTCGTATTCTAAACCTTAATTCCGAGTTTATTCATATTAGTTAATAAAAATGAAAATGAAGTTTCAAAATCTATTATATAAAAGTTAATTAGTTTGAAATGCGTATTTGCAACAGCTGTTTCAAGCGACATCATTTTGCCTTTATTAAATAATACTTCTCGGTATTCTCCTATTTTCTTTAACTGAAACTTCGGAAATTTCGCCGTAAATATATCGAATTATCGCTTTTCGGCCGTCGAAATCTCAAATACGTTAATATTAGGTATAATGCCTTGAAACCTAGTCTCGTATCCATTAAAACTGGTGAATTACGATGCTATATTAATATTAAGCATTTGGTTTACTTAATTTGGGCTTATAATATACAAAAAAGTGCTATCTTATAGGTCGATAAAGATACGTTAAGCATTTTTATCATCGTAGGCTAATATGTACATATTGTTATATTTAAAGTCGTCTTTTTCGGATATATCTTCGTAAATATATACATCGAATTCGTTATCTGTATCTTTGTATTCGGTTACGTATATTGTAAAATTGGCTTTTATTTGATCTTAAAAATTACACTTGGCTTAAAATTGTCGTTTAATCCGAATGTATCCGTAATCGAGGTAGTTTGTAAATTAACAACTAACTTTACCATATATAATATATCGCTTTTATAAATTTATAATGTTTCGTATATCTTTTTGGAAGTATTACTATAGTTTCAGTACGTTTTTTTTCATTTTCTAACAATCATTCCCATCTCTTATTGCCAGTATTTCCTCACTGGTACCTATATTTTAGGCGTTTGTTTTACTTTGGGTAAACTTTAAATCTCCAGTCTAAAACGTGGTAAATTATTCCAGCAAGGTTTTCTTTGGTGATTTGGACGTCTTTTCTAGTCTTATTAGTTATAAATATTGATTTGAGGCTTGTTTATCAGCGTATAAAGATTTAGAATAATATTTTCAAGCTTATACAAAAAGCTTTTAAATCTCTTTTCGATTCAAAAGGCATAAAATCGATATCCGGGGTTTTACGGAAAACTTTTATTACTACTTAAATAAAAAGCTTGTCGCCTTTGTATTTTGATTTAATAGTTACTTAATACTTTCGAAACTTTACTAATAACTAGGTAAAAAAATTCTATAGGTTTTTATTAGCGTTTTCCTATTGATTTATTACGGATTCCTATATTATACCAGTTTAGTTTTTATGGTAAATTTTATAGTGAATTTCTTTTTCGAAATAGGATTTTAAACGGTTAAAATACTGTGTAAATATATTTACCTACATAAAGTGATATATATATTTTTTCGAAATTCATTTCAAAGATATATCAGGTAAAATAATATAAAATTAGAATTACTTAATATTTAGTTTTTTATACGTATTATTTACAACGCGTGTTTTATTATTAAGTACATCGTACTGCTTACCATTATAATTGTAATTTTTATCTGATAACGTAATAAAATTTGTTAACTTTATAGGGTTTTTTTGATCCATGAGAAATCGGTGTAGTGGGAGGTCGTGGTAAGGGTTGTAATCTATAAGTATCGATTTATAAGGTACGTATTGGCGTTTTATACTAATTGTTAATTTTAGGGTCGGGTTATTCTTTATGTCTTGGCCGATTTTTTTATAGTAGATCGGGTTATTTCCGGTGTTTCGGCCGCTTTCATTGTAGACGATCAAGCTGTTTTTATATTTCGGAGAGTGGTTTCGTATTTGGTTTTATTTTGAAGTATATGTCAGCATAGAGGTGTATTATATTTGTATAGTAGATAAGGTTTATAATCGTTTTTCTTCCTTGTAGTTATTATTCCTAACTTAGGGTATAGGTATAGGATTAGTTTGTTTTACATTTCGTTCTCGTCGTTTTAATAATAGTTTCTTTTACTCCGTAAGGTAGTATTTTTTTATAAATTCCGTTAGGTATAAGTTTTTATTATCCTAGTATAGTACGTTAACGAGTCATAATATTTCGAATAAAGCCTTTATAAGGCGGCTATTCCTGCCTCTTAGGGTATTAATGCCTTTAATTTATAGTTAGATTCGTAAGGCTTTGGTAATGGTAGGATATACTATATGTTATATATCTAACGTCTAATTTAAAAAGTTTTATCAAAATTATCTAATAAGTTAGGTCTTTATATTCTTTTTTCCTAATAACTAAATATAATAGCCAAAATATATATATTTTCTGTATATAAGTCGAAATCCTTAATTAGTAAATCGATAGTATTATTCCAAAGGCTCAGATCGATTTCGTATATCATAGGTTTCCTAATTCCTATATTTTCGATTAGAAGGTTGAAGTTAGCGTTAGCTTTTCCCAATAATGTTGGTTTTGGAGCTATGACTATAGGTGTTTGGGGGTAGTTTCTATGTGTATTAAGTATGTTAAAGTGTTTTAAGTTGTGATTTTAGGTTGTAGTGAAATTTAGGATACGTTCGGATTTTAACGTTTAATATAACACGTTTCGTAATCAATAAATATAAAATAAATACAGTAATTGAAGTGGTTTAAATAATGCTTACTAGTACTTACTAATATAAAAAGGTTTTAAACGATAAATAGGGCGTGACTACAAACTAGTTAAGTGTTTTAAATAGGTATGTTAGCGTTTGGTAGCGTTACGTTAACCAAGCGATTATAAAACTTAAATGATACAAAAATTAAATTTAAAATACATAGGGTAAATATAGGAAGGTAAATATAATGAAGAAAGTGCAAGGCGAATAGAGAAAATAAGGGGTATAATTATGGGGAGGTGCGTTATATAATTTAGTGTTTGGTGGTCGATTCGGATTGATATATCGTAACCGAACCTGGTGAAATAATTGGTTTGGTTGTTTGGGATATAACCGATGTTGCTAAAACGGTTGGTTTGGATATTTATATGTAATTGATTTTGGTAAGTCGATCGGTGTAAATTGTCGAAAATCGGATAGGTCCTAACAAAAGGTTCTAAAACTAAGTATTTCTGGCTTGCGTGGCTTGATACGCAATAAAACGCTTTTTAAAAAGTGCACGGGTACGTTAAAACATTAAATATGAGTTAATGATAACGTAACAAAGCTTTTGGTAAATAGAACGTCAAATAAGGGTTAATGGTATCGTACTAAAGTTATCTTTTTTAAAGTTACTTAGTTTTTATATTCTTTATATATGTTGGCATATAATTTTTGTAAAACTAAGTGTTTAAATACAATTAATTGGGATCGCTATAGCATCCTATTATAGATTTTTAATATGTGTTTGTCTCTTTTTTACTATATTATTTGTAATCGACCGAGTCAGCTACTAATTGGTATTGGTAAGGTTTCAAGCCCATAATATTTACGTGAATATAATTTTTTTTCAATATTAATAAAGATAATTGGTAATTGTAGTATAAAGTAAGATAGATTTAAGGAAAAGTATCCAGAGGTGTACGCTACAAGTAAGGATTTATAAGCCCTTCACCCAGAGCATATTACTTTGGAATACTTCTTTTCGACCGATCCACGTATTGCTATTCGATCTGGTATAGTTAGTCTAAACCGATCCATGTATTGCCGTTCGGTCTGGAATAGTTATTTCAAACCGATTTATATATGAAGCACTTTGCACCTTGCAAGAGTACAGCCTACAGTGTGAAACGTTATCATGTACCCTGTAGGAGTACAGCTTGCAATACAGTGCACTTCTACTTGTTTTATGTATACTATCTATGAGGCTATAATAATATCCACAGAAATAAACCCTTGTTATTTGGAAGGTTTATAAGAATATAATTACCCCTGAACCCCTTCATTATTTTAAGATTAATCTATTCTTCTTTAGTTTTCAAAATTACGACTTTAAACTATAATAATGAGTTTATGACGCCAGTTTTTCGTAGGTCGCTTTTTATGTTTATTACTCTTCAAACATTATTTTGGCCTGCAAAAAACGTTGTACTGCTATAATTTCGGTATAGTATTCGTCCTTTATTTTGTCTATGGTCATGATATTAAATATATAAAGACTTAGTTGTAAATACCAAAAATGAAGAGTGTTAAGATTAACGTATTTCGATTAAAAGTATTATTAATATTGTTTACTTCCATTGGTAAAATGGATTCCTTAAAATTTGAAACTTTCAGCTTCATAAATAGTGTTTTTTACGCTTTTTTAAACGGTCAATAATAACGTTTATATTTACTAATACTTTATAATACTTTACTTGTATTTACCTACATACATTACCAGTAATTTTGGATTCAATACACTATTTGATTGAGTAAAATGCTATATCAATATTATTCATAATATATTTGAGTGTTCTTTATCAAACTTTTACCTAGTAGTTTACTAAAGTATTCTAGAAATCTGTAGCAAAAGCGCTTTACGTAAATTTCACGGCTTGGAATAATATTGTTACATTGACAACTTATAATACTAGTTAGCTGTTAAGATATATAGTATCTATAATAACCTCTTAGTTAAAGCTCACATTATTCCTAAAGCGGAATTTCAATTGCCGTAAGGTTTACGAATATTATTATTACTCGGAAGAAAACTTGTCGATAGTTTTTAACGCTTTTTTATTTATATTTATATGCTTTACAGCGTAAGGCAGTTGTAGAAGGCGTTTTGCGACCGAGTATTTACATCGGTGGTATAATATGCTTAATTCCGGTTACGTGAGGTAAACGGCTTTAATTGTACGCATTTCGGGGAAAAACCACAAGTATTCAAGTTTTAAACGGAGCGGTAAGAATACAATATTCGAAATGCGGATTAATTGGTTAGTCGTATTTCGAACCTTAATCCGAATCAATTTATATTAGTGAACGATTGTAAAACTAGTATTTTTTACTTTATTAAGTGAAATTTAACTGGGTTCAATCGTATATTTATAACGATTATACCGTGTAACAATGTTTTATCTCTACTAAATAAAACTTTCTGGTATTTTCCTATCCAGTCAAGTTAAAACTTGGAAAATTTCATATCGAAAACGTTTAATTATTGTTTTCTAACGATTAATATTTTTTTACGCTGATATTTACTATAATGCCCTAGAATCGGTTGCCGCACGTATTAAAAAGTATAAATTGTGACGTTATATAGGTGTTAATACCCCGTTTTCGTAATCTAAATTTACAATAAATGACAATAAGATATTTTATAAGTTCATAAATATTGTTTGTTAGTTTTTTTATTTTAGTCTATTAAATGAATTTTTTAAAGCGTTTTTTCCAAAGGTATAATAGTTTGGGTAAGCGTTACATTCCCTCTTTATGCCTTCGTAATCGGTTATATTCGTCGTAAAATTACCTTTCATTTGGTTTTCAGATGGGTAAACGGTTTAAAATAAGCGTCTAATTTGAATTTGCCTATATACTTGATAATTAGTCGACTAATAGCCAACTTTATTATATACGATAAATAGTTTTTGAAAACTTATAAAATTCTGTATACTTTTCCATATGTACTGTAAAGTAAGTGGTAAGTTTCGTATTTAGTTATAAGGTTATTTTCGTTGATAATTTTTTTATCCTCAGTTTTTAAAGCTTTTTCCTTCATATTTTTCGTTTCAATAACTGTATTCAAGGCGCTCATTTTATTTTGGATAGACTTTGAACCTTCGGTTACGGACGTGTTTACTTATTTTAATAAAATCCGCTTTAGTAATCTTGTCCTTACTTTTAGTCCTTTTGGCTATAAATATTAATCCGAAACTCGCTTATCGGCGTATGAAAGTTTCAAGCAATATTTTAAAACTTGTATAAAAAGCCTTAAAGTCTTTTTCTGATTTAAATAACGTAAGTTTAAAATTTAGGTTTACGCGATACGATTTTGCAACTAGTTGGATAAATAGTTTATCTCCTTTATATTCTAGTCACAAGGTCGCCTAACACTTTCAGGACTTCTTTGATAAGATAGTAAACACTTTTTATAGGTTTTTATCAACGTTTTTATATTAATTAATTACGAATTCAAAGGTAATCCCTATCTCATCCCTATCGTAAAGTTCATGGTTTATTTCCGTATCGAAATGCATTTGAAGCGGTTATAACACTTCATAATTTTATTGAACTGTATAAGGTTATATATATTCCACTTTCATTTACTTAATTAGTGTATTGGGCAAGATAATATAAAATTATAAAGATTTAATATCTCATCTTTTATAAGTATTTAGTATCATACAGATCTAATTATTGAAAACGTCGTACGGTTTATAACTATAATATTTTTTCTTTTTTTATAATTTAACGAAGTTGGTGAGTTTATTAAGGATACTTTTATTAGTAGGAAAATATTGTGGTGAAAGGTTGCGATAGGTATTGTAGGTAGTAGATATTAATCAGTAAAGTTCTTATTATCGTTTTACGTTATTTATCTTATCTTCGAAAATATTGTTTTCGTTATTCGAACCGCTTTTACTATAGGCGAAAATGGCGTTAAATGTATTTGTAGAGTGGTTTCGTCTTTATTTTTCTTCTAATATACGTATAGGAGTAGGTTTGTATTGTACCCGCTTAGCAAATAATATCCGCGGTTGTTCGTCCTTTTTCTCGAGTTCCGTATACCTCGTTTAGGGCGCGGGCACTTTTTCTGAGCATCTTGTATTTTTTCTACATCTAATGTTTCCATATTATTATTTTATTCGTATGTTATTAATAACATATTCTTTATATTCTTTTATATAACATCCTTTTACAAAGTATGTTTTCTATACTTTCTTATCCTTTTAGTCTAGTAAGTCAATAAGTTGAGTCATATTCAATATAGCTTTCGTAAGATGGACGTTCCTGCCTCCTAAAGTATTGATACCTCTGTTTTGTAACTATATCGGTAGTACTTTGGAAATCGAGTTCTATACCGTATACCATATTTTTATCGTTTCATTTGAAAATATTTCACGAAAATTATCTAATATAATAGGACCTAGGCTTTTTTTTTTCCAATAGCGAAAAATCACGGTTATAATATCCGTATTTGCCGTATAAAGACTTAAGTTCTTAGTTGGTATATCAATGATATTATCTTATAGTCTTAGGTTAATCTTATACAAAACGGGTTTTCTAACCCTTATATATTAAAATGAGAGGTTTATGCATCCGCTGGCTTTATTTTAGCTTATTGTTGATAAAGTTATAATTTGTAAAAGTGTAAAGTGAATTTTTTTTTTGGGAAGTTGGTTTGTATATATATTAGAAATGTTTAAGCGGTGTAAAAATAGATTTTGTATAGTAGTTAAGATTCGGATACGCTTGAAATACAGTGTTTGAAATGGTTTTGAAATAAAGTGGCAAATGAAAATTCATAAAATAGAACGGCTAGATAAAAGCATATAATATGTAAACGAATAGTAAATAAAATGTAATAAAACGTTTAAACTAAAGCGTTTAACGTTTATTAGCATGAATGAAAGAACTATAAGGCGTAATTATAAGATAGTTAAGTGTTTTAAACTAACCGTTCAACGGTTTATAAATATTATATTAGTTAATTGAGGAGTGAACTTAAATGTTAAAAGTAATATATTATAAAAAATAGTGTAATATAAGGTGAACGAAAGAATGTACACGGAGTAGTAATAACAAAAAGGTAAGAAGATATATATGTGGGAAGGTTAATATAATATATAAGGTTGAGTAAACGTTTTGAATTCTTTGTTTGGTGTATGAGGTGTATTTGGTAAGTGGTTTGGATATTGTTTTTAGGACGTGAAGTGATTGTAGGGTGTTTTAAAATTTGTATTTAGCCGCTTTCGAAATCCGTCAATGGTATGGGTATTACGTTTTAACCGTTTCTAAAGTTAATATACGGTTCGGATGTTATATTTAAATCAGATAGGTTCCAATAATGGGTTCTAAAATTTGGTGGTTTCAACTTACATTGCTTAATACATAATATGACGTTTTTAAAAAAGTGTCTAGATACATTAAAAATGTTAACCGAGTTGATAATGGCAAAACAAGGCTTTTGGTAGATAAAGGGTACTAATCAAAGTGATAATTTCGTATTAACGTAGTCCTTTTTAAAATCACTTTAGTTTTCCCGTTTTTTTATATTTTCGTATATTATTCATTAAGCGTGCTATCAAAGTACATATTGTTGGGACCGTTATAACATCTCGTTGTAAGTATTTCACTTGGTTTTTTTTTTTTTTTTGTTATATTATTTGTAGTTGACCAAGTCAGCTATTGATTAATATTGGTAAGGTTTATTGTACTGGATACATTAACGTAAAGGTAATAATGAAAAAGTAATTATAAAGATTAGTAGTAAATTTTAAAGTAAATAGTAAAATAAAAGGAAAAAAAGATTTACAGAGAATGCACGCCTTAGGTAAGAATTTATAAGCTTTCATCTGGGTAGTAGCACTTTACCATGTACTTTGCCAATCTCCCTTCTGTGCAGTGGCACGCTATCATACACTCTGTAAGAATGCACCTTGCAGAGTGGCACGTTACTGTGCACTCTGCAAGGGTGCCACTTGCAACGTGGCCGTTTACTAACTACAGCGATATATGATAATATCTATAATAGTAGTATTTTCACCGTAATTCTGAAAACCTAGATAATTCGGAGTATTTATTCTGATTTCTTGAAGCTTACTAGCAAACCTATTGAATAAACTAACAGGTAACGAGCAAACTCATTACTGTCAAATATAGGCGGCTTATTACTGACGAAAATAATAATATTTAGTGAAAATACACGATTATTATCTTTAATGGTACAAATGGAAATACAATCGATAGTATATACGCTGCTAACAATTTTACGCAAATAAAACATTCTACGGTCCAAGTATAGCTTTTCGCGCACCCTATCGCATGCACTCTATCGCGCGCAATTAGTTATATACATATGGACTAAATATATAGTGGGTTGTATACTAATATTAAACCTAATCTAGAGATTGCGTACACGTATCTTACCAACTGATTTTTTATACTGTTTAATCCGTTAAATACCTACATAATAAGTTTCTTTTGCGTTTAATAGTTTTTTTTCTACTTACGTAATAGTAGGAATTCTGCTCGTGCGTAGGTATGTACCGTGTACGACGCGTAAAAAGGGCCGTACATAACAGGGTGTACGCAACAGGGTGCGCCGAAAGCCACGCTCCTACGGTCCGGGCGGAGTTACTAAATCGGTTTAGTTGCCCGGGCAAATAAGCTAGGGTGTCGAGGCAAAACGGCTCCGGGGAAATACGAGAGGTGTCCTAAACTTTTTGTAGTCGATTCAATCTGAGCCCCATCCAATCCGTGGCACATTCAATATGCTGCTATGTATACTACATAATTTACTTGAAAGTTATTCCGAAATCATAGCCTTTGGGTTGAAGTACATTGTAGTAGAGCCGAAATTCACCAGAGCCACCTTTTTTTTTATCATTTTCATTGTATTTATTTTCGTATATTGTCTTCCCACTGCACATCTATTTCAACAAGGCCGAATTCTCGGTGTCAAACCAGCCGGCATATCGAGCCACCAACAAGTTAGTGTGCAGGAAGGTCACGATATTGACTACGGATTCTCGTTATTTATTAGGGTTCGAACCTTTGCCCTTCACGAAGCAGGTACAACGTAAATCAATGCATCGCCACCGAAGCCGACAGGTTCTGCTAACCGTATAACAGGGCTGCGTGGGTATCCATACCATATACATTATGCGCGGCTCCGCTAGTACTAATAGTACGAAGTGTAATACTACTTCTACTACTACACTGTACGTAGTATGGATGGATACCATGCAGTAAACACTATTTACTATACGAATGGATAAGCTCAATGGAACTAAGGCCTAAGCACGGTCAAAAGTTTCATTTACTCTTCACACAGGGTAATCCCTGGTGCGGAACGTCACGTACTGCTGGAACACTATGTATGCGCTGAGCGCCCACCGCCGTCCGGGCAGAAACATTCTTTTTTCCTCATGACTGTGATGGAGCCCGTATCACTAAGACATGGTAACTTTCCCAAGCTCTATATTTACATGTACAGTGTACGTAGTAGATCGTCCTCTGAATTGACCTTCACAGTCGATACGGTTTACCTCACTGTAGAGTAATAGAACCAAAAAAACACGGTTTAATTCACTATAATTCCGTTCATGCACTCCCTAAACTTCCAGGAAGTGCATGAGTCACGAGTAAGTGTTTTGACATGGTAGTGCATTGTTTTATTAAGTACGGCACGTCGTACACGGCATGACCGGGACCTTGGAATTTATGCGGCATGATCGGTGCCTTGGAATGCTGCTGGCTTTAAATTTGAGACAAGGACAACACATGCTTTGTACTGTATCCTAGTACTATGTAATCAGTACTGAGATGAAAGCCAATTCATCTCATTCTTTACCATGTACACTGCCTCGCTGAGCTGATTTACAGTTTGATTTGATGAAATATGATATATTATTTTATGTTAGCGTCGATGTATAGCTCGAAGCAATTCCTTTTCGGGGGATTCTGGGTTTTCATGCTTCGTTTCCTGAGTCGCGACCAATAATAAGATATGCGAGAACACTCAATGTTGAATGCCTATAAGGTCTCCAAAGAGACGGTCCATTTCAGCAGATGTTTTGTCCCCGGCGTTCACCCCTCATTGAGACACTTCTCAACCCTCAGCCTGTCTCGTCACATTGCTCTCACATTCGTCCTGTCCACCATGAAGCTCTCCCTCGTCGCTTTCTCTGTCTTCGCCAGCACAGTCTGGGCTACGCCCGTCGACCAGGCGAGGGCCACGCCCGCCGACAAGCCGAGCTATGATGGCAGCAATATTGTACCGGACTCCCACTCCTACAAACCTGGCCCAAATGATCTACTGTACTGGAACCTCATGTCGGTTCACTCAGACACCAAATCCCCCTACCACGATAAGGTTTTGAAGGTCTCCGGTTCAAAATTCCACATTGGCGGAACAAATGACTGTACTCTAGGGGACTACAACCCCGAGCTCGCAATGGTGAAATCCCAGATTCTGTTCTACCATGACAGCAAATCGAGCGACAACATGCAATACGGTGGGTCCAGTTGCTGTGTTTTTGAGAATCACCACGTTAGCGAAGCTAACAAATTCCCAATAGCCATGCTGAGCAAAGACCATTACTTGTCTTACACCAGCTTCAAAGCCGACGTTCCAAAACCTGACGACAACTTCAAGGCATTCAATGATCCTGTGGCCGGTGTGAACTTTTTGTACTACGGCGCAGTGGACAAACCCGAAAACGGGATTTGGCTCGCGATCCCACTCGCCAACGGCAAGTGGCAGATCATGCCCCAGAACAAGAAACCTGACGGAGGTCCAGACGGGGTTGAAATCAAGATCAAGATCTCATCAATTCCTAATAAACCCTCGAACTCGTGCCCAGTCAAGGACGGAATCGACCCCTCCAAACAGTAAATGTGGTTCATGGCCATTCTCGTTCATGGTTGGAAAGGCAATGTTATCACGCCTGCTTTTTGTCGCAACTGCATTTGTTACCTTCTACTTTGCTTTGTCTATACGGGGTTGTGTTTTCGAATACTGCTTCTTAGGATCTTGCATCACCCCCCGAGCCCTCTTGGTTCTTTTTGAGATAGATCATAGCGTTTAACAAACCCTTGATAGTTACTTACTGGAATACATTCTTTTAGCACCGATCTCTCTCTTTTACCTGATTTTAAACTATGTCGATCAATCATATTGTCACATTTGCACAAGCCCCGCGAGAATGCACAACAGTCAGTTTATATGGTCTATTCTCCGAAATCTCTGAGTCATCATTTATTATAAATTGAATAATTGGATGGGTCGTGTTCTTTAAGCTGCATTTATTTATTACAACGGAAGTTGGCACTGATTGAAATGGAAGTTGGTATTGTTAAGTAAAAATTGGTATTAATAGTTTTATGTTGGTAGGCCTTTATCGTGGCAACGTAGTCGATTCGATTCATTGGTTAAACTAACTGGTGTTGCGTTGATATTGATTAATTGAGATGTGTTCGTTCTAAGTTTGGCAGACCGCTAGCCGGTCTGCTCACTAATTTGTATGGCTAAACGCTTTGGTTTGTGCCCCACTTTGAAGTGGGTACCTACTCCACTGCATTTGCAGTGCAGTGTATTCAAATCCCACAAACTAAAGTCAATTTGCAGTATGTACAATTAACTTTACTTACAGTAAAGTCAACTTTACTTACAGTAAAGTTGATGACTACTGTATTTGACTGCTATTCAAACAATACTATTAAAATTATCGAAATAATTAAGGGATAAGTTTCTAGCTAGTTCAGTAATACATTATATAAAACCTTTATACGAATTAGTCAAAGTAGGCGTTTATCGGTTTTGAACTTAATAAATGTACTTTAAAAATAGGTTAGATATAAAGACTTTAATGTTTAACTCGTATCTATTAATTACGAAAGGTAAAGTCTTTGACATCATTGGTATATCAATTAACGATATTTTTTCCCTCAGAAATAATGGGTTTATAACGGCGAAATAGCGTATCATCGAGAAATTATGCCTCGAAAAGTGTAAGCCAATCGAAACGTTAGTTGAAGGTATACAACTTTAATAAATCGTTAATCTGTATTCATAATATCAAGGTTAAAAACGGTACTTATATTAACTTATATTAAAAAAGGCAAGCTATAAGTTTAACAGCTATGGATAAACCTAATGAGGCAAAATTACAAACATATTTACAGTCAAGGGTATATACGGCCTATATCGTTACGTTATATTAACCGAAATTATTATACAACCTATTTATCGTTATGCGAGTATAAGATCCATAAAATGAGGATTTTAACAGGTTGAATAAGAAGATTGAATAATGATTAAACAACTTAAAACGGGGTATCAATATAATTTCATTCAACCTAATAAAGGCAAAATTGATGATTTTTACGAACGGGTTATTTATTAATAATATTAATCTTATATTGTGAACTGGGTTCTTTATAATACTTGTTAATAAAGAAAGGTTTAAAAGACAATTTATAATTACTGGAAACCTTATATACCAAATATTCGTTATGTATAAGCGTATAATACAAAGCACATTAACTTTCAAAGTTTACAGTATTATGGACTCATACTATTGACCATTGAGTCTATTAGTTATGTGACTGTACATATAACGGGATATATAGTATCTGGTCCAGATGCAATCTGTATATAATATTTGCAAGGGCATGTAATGGGCTGAATACTAGTTATACCTATAGATCCTGCACGAAGAGCCACTATAACCTCTTCTAGTCTTCCGTCTGTACCTTAATAGTAAACCTTATTTGGTACCTACTTAGCTTACTATTGTAGGTCGGATTATAACATATTATCAAAAGTTTTTCTCCTTTTTCATAAAGAATATTACTCATAATAAATGAATCGATAACATATATTAATAGTTTTATGCTACACTTTAACGTTATGGAAAAGAATAGGCTGTCGGCGAATACCCAATTTTCTACCTTTATAAACACACCTTTTACTTCTTCGAGGCCAACTTAAACCGATATTTTTCGGTTACAAAACACTATAAGCCATATCACGTTTGTTCTAAAGTAACTGTAATAAACAAATTGATTAACTTTTACTATCGACCCTATATTTGACTTCATTTAAGTCGTAGTTAGAATTTAGTAATTCGAAGCCAATTTAACGGTAATTCGTATTAATTTTCCACCATCTTAGGGTAGAAAAAAACGACATAACTAACCGCAATTCGACGGATTTGCTTTTAGGTAGGCGACAATATGCCAAACGATCAAATTTATATTGGAAGCGAATAATATATAAATTGGAAATAGTTGATATACGTTCTTTTACGTATAGGGTTGTTACACATCGGTGGTAAAATAATCTATTACAACGTATTTTGAAGCCGGTAGATATAAATGTATATACGATATAGGCAAGTTTTTCAATTATATTAAAACTGTTTTTAATAACCTTTATCGTGCGGATGAAGCCTTAGTCTAATTCAAAAGATTCTTTTAAGCGATAAAGATCTATAGGTACTATTTACCATTAGGTTCGAGATATTGTTAGTGTAAGCGGACGAATTAAATTAACCTTTAGCCGTGAAATATAATTACTTACGCTTTCGCGTATCCTTACGTATCCGCGACAAATTCACTACGGCAATGTAAATCGGGTTATTTATATCGTAACCCTAATGAAATACCGCGAACTCGCTAACGAATTCAAGTTCTTAAACTTAAAACGACATTTTGGTCAACCACTAACGGGATGAATATAGGTATAACAGTTGAATGAAAATATAGTTATAATGGGAGTTTATATTTTTTATGTATTTTTATCAAGGGATCGTGTTAATTACGGCTAGTAATTTTAATAAACCCGTTCGGTACGTATTTAAAACCAAAAACATAAGACGATGTAAATAACGGCAAAAAAAAAAAAAACACCCTAAGTTAGGCAAATTACAGAGCGTTGACTATATTATAATTCGATGAACTACTACTAATGTAATTACGAACTTCGCCTAGTATTACCTCTGACATAAGTGTATATAGTCCAAGTTGAAAAGGTAAATAAAGGTTTTTTACTAACGATGACGGAAAAATCCTAACTCCTAGATATAGTTTCGTTCAAGAGTTATATTACTTTAATAGCATAGTTACAAAATCGAATGAAAAGTTTAATATAATTAAATAAGGTAACAACGAAAATCTATTCTTTATCTTTGTACTTTTTAATAATACTTACTTTTTGGATACTTAAATCTATTTTAACTGTGATTATTATCATATAATAAACGAGGCTTTTATATAACGGTTAAAAATAACGTCAATTTAGTTATTATATGCTTGAAATTTAAGTACGATATTAAGATTACAGCAAAATACGCATATTACCTAAATGGACAAGTTTCGCATAAATATTTATAAATTGTAGAACTCGATATTAGTATATGTGGATATTACTACATACCCTCATAGATAGTATACATAAGGCAAGTAGCAGTGTACTGTATTGCAGGATGCACTCCTGCAGAATACACGATAACGTGTCACACTGTAGGCTGTACTCTTGCAAAACGCAAAGTGCTCCATGCATGGATCGGTTTGGAATGACTATTCCAGATCGAACGACAATGCATAAATCGGTCTGAAATAACTATACCAGACCGAACGACAATACGTGGAATGGTCTAGAGTAGTATGCTCTAGATGAGGACTTATAAACCTTTAATTATGGTATATACCTTTAGATACTTCTTCAAATCATTATCTTTTATACTATAATACCAATTAATTTAATTACTTTTTAAAATCCTTAATTTATGTAAACCTTATAAGTTTTTAGCCTTACTAATATTAATTAGTAACTAATTTAATCGAATATAAGTAGCCTAGGAAAAAAGATAAATACACGTTAAATACTTATAACGGGATATTATAACGGTTTTAACTATTTGTACTTTAATATTTTGTTATTACAAAAATTATACGTCGATATATACAAAAACTATAAAGATTGAATAAATTTAAAAAGGATAATTTTAATACGATATTATTAACCATTATTTAAATTTTTATCCATCAAAAGCCCTATTACGTTGTTATTAACCTTTATTTAACGTTTTAACGTACCCGAACACTTTTTGAAAAACATTTTGTTACGTGTTAGGTATTATAACCCAGAGACCAACTGCAGACCATGGAACAGACCAGAGGCCAGAAGCTTGATGTCCAACACATCAAGCGGGGATATCTCTTATGTAAGGACCCAGGGTTAGGGTTGGGACCGCAAGGACCGAAGAGCGGTCCAGTCGATACTACATAGGACCGCAGGAAGCGACCAGCGACTTCAGCGGTCCAGTACTGAAGATGGTATGAAGGCCATAGGATATAAGGACACAGCTATCACCACATAGATAGTATTTCCTTCTTAGCTCTTCAGTTGTCAATCTAAGTATTCAGTCTACACACCTGAATAGCCTAACGGCTAGTGATCATTCTACAGCACGAACAAACATCTTCTTGATATTGCACCTTTGTTACCTCTGCTACCTTACTGCTAACATAAGCCCCCTGACACCTTCTATTTACTCACGGGTATTTAGTGTGATCATTACACCACACTGGCATGCGCGTACAAACTAAAAAGCCGCTAGTGTTGGAATAATATTACATGCAGTACAGTAGGTTAACTTTACTTATAGTAAAGTTGACTGTATTGCAAGTGTATTGCTTTGTGAAGACTTAACGTATTGGGTGTAAGTCGAGTGTAGTACGCTACACTTCACTTTAGGGCACGGGCCAAGCAATTGACCATACAAATTACAGTGCAGACCGGCTAGTGGTCTGCCGAACCTAGAACAATACATCCACCATCTGACCACGTAATACTACTGTTACTTCGACCAATCGAATCGACAACGTTGCAACATCTAAGGCCTACCAACAACAACGATAATACAATCTATTACATGACTCATAAGAGGCCTTGAAGGCTATTTATTTAAGTAAAGAATAGATAGTTAAATATGTCCTATTTCTAATCAATCTAATCCAATGTCAAATCTCAATATAGAAGGAGTCCTATACATTACCTACAGCTTGACTACATTTAAATTTTAATCATTTAACAAGAAATACAACCACTTTTTCACTCATATGTTGATACTACAGTAAATTATTATATATAACTATACAGATGTTGTAGATTTATACTATAATACATATTAGTTATGTACCTCATTCGACCATTTACAATCTAATTTATATTGTTACAAGTTTTGGGTAAAATCTACAAACAAGCACTTGAAAATACACATTTGTATTTATCTAACTCTGGTATGAAACAAACCCACCCCATGTCAAAGTTGTGTGCCAGTGCCTGGGTATGTAAATCATGCCAACGTGACAAAAAGCAAACAGACTCCACGTAACCAGGCCTTTTCAATGCACTGCTTTCAAATGACGGGCATCCTGAGCCCACGTCTAAATGCGATTGTACCAACGCCCAATAGTCCATTGTACCAACCCCCGATAGTCCTCCTGGGTGCCACCATAGCCAAAACAGAGCAAGTGGAATTTAAGAAGCAAACCTTGCATAGAAAAGGGTGTGCTGAGCCAATGCAGTTCTGTTCAATAGACCGTCACAGCGCTCACATATCCGTTGCTTAGCACCTCAAATACCAGGCCCGGAAACCCGTACAATGTTGTTGTCGAGTCATCGCTTCCATCAGGGCGCTTGGTCCCGGGTGCTGGCATCGTGCAGGGTACGCTGTCTTCCCACCCTCCAAGCAGCTCAATGCTGCTACCTGGACTGTCGCCCCATCCTCGATTGAGCACCATACCTCGCTGCTTCTGGGTAGCATCGGCCTCGGAGGCATAGGCAGACTGCCACTCGGTACGCAAATGTCTCTGAGTCTCCGGCCACGGCGTTTCAGCGTTGATGGGCGTGTCTGGAGAAGCGTGCTCGAGATAGGCGATCTCCCATCGTGCCCGTCGGTGGCGGTTAAAGGGATACGAGCCTGGGACGTTTCCGTGGAGTATGAACTTAGTGGCTACCACACGGTTTGGGGAATGGAAGATCAAGGGATTATGCGGCACGTCGGAGTTTTCCTGCGAAGGAGGTGGTTGCGAAGGAGGTGTGCGTGTTGATACCAGCACGTCAAACCCAAGGTAGAAGTAGTTGAAGAATCGCTCGCCGGAGGGATTCGGAGGGGTATCCTCGTCGGCAACTGCGTCATCGATATCGTCACCAGAAATGCTATGTGCCGAAGACTGGTCTGTGTCTGTCAAATCTTCTTGGCGCCTTAGTTCGTCCCCTTCCGGCCGAGTCCGGCTGGTGCTGGATGTGCGGATCTGGTGCACATACATGTGCTGATCGCTCTTCTGGTAGATGGCATCGGGTGGTCCGAGGTCCCGAACCAGGTCCTGTTCAGTGGTCTCGCCGAGGTATAGCCACGTGGACGTATTAGACCAATTTTTGAAGAGCTGAAGCTTGCCTCCACCGTGTATTTTGACCAGGGAGACTTCATCAGGATACACATCTTTGCCCTTGACAACAGGAGCGAATGTCTTGATGCTGGGCAGGGCCTCGGTCCACAGCGTTTTCCGAGCCTGTGCCCACGAGTCCCCACTGAAAACAGCCATTGATGTGGCTGGTTGAGTGGTGGAGGACAGAAGCGACACGACGTCCTTGGCGGGCGAATAGGCGTGCTCCGACAGAGGAAAGGTGAAGGCCACGCCGGGGTACGATAGCACATAATTTCCCATGTTGGAGCAGTTGGATGGGCGGAGGAACTCGCCACCATATGTCGGCCCTAAAAAGCGCTGGTATATGTGCTTGAAGGTGGGCTCGGCGCTCAAGACAGTCCTTGCGGGGACCACGGGCGAGGAGGCATCGCTGGTGGCTGGCTTGACGAGATCTCGTTCGGTATTCTGATCCTTGAAAGTAATGTGATTTTTCGTAAAGTCGATGACTTCTACCAGCCGTAGGCGCTGCTCGATACCGTCGAAGCGCAGGCGTAGCCCATTCGCTGGCAGGAGGACGATCACGGGCTTGTCGAAGGGGCGGTGGGGATCAGAAACGAGGTGAATGTTGGGGAACTGCTGAGGCTGGGCCTTGACACGGGTCAGGATGTCGTGGAGCGAAGCACCAAGGACTGCCAGAAGCAGTTATTAGCGGATATTCGCAGGTTGCAAGGCCAGCATGAGGAGAGACCATACCGAGCCAGCCCAGTGCGCGCCCAGGGTGAAGCTGCGCTGTGAACAGCGCCGGCGCTGACATGGCCACCGAAGCGGGAGGCAAGATGTTGTGTCCGGAGTATGGCGTGGATGGGGTGAGTCAATCGAATGGCTGATGCCGAAAATACGTTCCCAAACGTGTGGTGAAGTACTATGCATGAAAAACGCATACATAGTAGCTGTCCGGCACACAAGATGTTGGATTCCAGTCCAGCTGGTGACGCCGATGCAGTGAGGCAGGCAGGCGCACCTTCCGCCCGCGTGACGTCGGAAATGGAAGGGCAGTAGGGGCACCCATGCGAGGTAACAGGCAGGGATCAAGCCCTCCTCCGGTCGCTGTGGTGATGGAAAGAGCCGCCATGGCCTACTTGCAGGGGTTACGTACAGTCTGTGAAGACCCGCCCAGTCAACATGCACCCGCCTCCGCAACTTCAGCTTCAAGCCCTGTAGGAAGCTCTCAAGAGTGCATCCCGGACCATCGGTCCCGTACTTCGACTACCGTTACCTCTTGTGCATTTCTTGCGACACTCTTCACGCTCAACTTGATACTCTACTTTGGCTCCAACGACATTCCGTTGATACCTGCAAGCAGTGGTTGAACTGCTGTCCAGTCTACTTCCTTTTGACCCCCGAGATGCGACAAACCGCCGCGCTGGATTCCAAACACCCCGTTCCCCTGAAGAGGGGCGCGCCATCCACCAAGATGATGCCTCCCCCGACTCGATCTAGTGCCGTTAGTCGCGCGACCATGCGCCAGGGACCGCGTGCCTCTTCGACTAGGCCTCAGAGCCGCATGCAGCCCGCGAGACCCGCAACCGCCACAGCCGCCTCGCGCCCGTCCGCCGCGTCCCCAGCACCCTCCGTAACTGCAGGCAACAAGCGCAAGGAGCGTGACTCTGATTCTGACTTCAGCGAAGAGACCAACATCAATGTTGTGGTGCGGTGCAGAGGTCGCAGTTCGCGCGAGGTCGAGGAGAACAGCGCTGTTGTAGTTGGCACGGATGCGACCATGGGAAAGCAGGTCCAGCTGTCCATGGGCCCCAATGCGCTGAGCAACAAGTCATACCACTTTGACCGCGTCTTTTCCCAGGCAGCCGATCAGTCCATGGTCTTTGACGATGTGGTCAAACCCATTTTGAACGAGGTATGTCGGTCTGGAACACCCCAAGGAATGGTGCATACTGACTCTACCAGATGCTTGCTGGCTTCAACTGCACTATATTCGCTTACGGCCAGACTGGCACAGGCAAGACCTACACCATGTCTGGAGACATGACCGAGTCACTTGGCCTCCTCGCCCCCGATGCTGGCATTATTCCTCGTGTTCTGCAGGCCCTGTTCAACAAGCTCGATTCCGACGCCATCGAGAACTGTGTACGATGCTCCTTCATCGAGCTGTACAACGAAGAGCTCCGCGACCTCCTCACCCCAGATGAGAATGCCAAGCTGAAGATATTCGACGATCTCTCGAGAAAGGGACATGCCTCCACCATGGTGCAGGGAGTGGAGGAACGGCACATCACAACCGCTGCCGAGGGCATCGCGCGACTCCAAGAAGGAAGCATAAGGCGTCAGGTCGCGGCGACCAAGTGCAATGACTTGAGTAGTCGCAGTCACACCGTCTTCACCATCACGGTCCAGATCAAGCGCCCGGGCGGAGGAGGCGAGGACTTCATCAGCCTCGGCAAACTCAATCTGGTCGATCTTGCTGGTAGCGAAAACATTCAACGGTCAGGGGCCGAGAACAAGCGTGCTGCGGAAGCTGGTCTCATCAACAAGAGCCTGCTGACCCTCGGCCGTGTCATCAATGCGCTTGTCGATAAGAACTCTCACATTCCCTACAGAGAGTCAAAGCTCACCCGCTTACTTCAAGATTCGCTTGGAGGACGTACCAAGACCTGCATCATTGCGACTGTATCGCCAGCCAAGAGCAACCTAGAAGAGACCATTTCAACCTTGGATTATGCTTTCCGGGCAAAGAATATCAGAAACAAGCCCCAAGTCAACACTCTTATCAACAAGAAGGCGCTGCTGAAAGAGTACGCGGCCGAAATCGAGAAGCTGAAGACGGAGCTCATTGCCACCCGACTGCGAAACGGTGTGCATCTCACCAATGAGGCATACGAGGAGTTGACGGTACAGAATGAATCTCGTCGCATCCTTACAGAGGAACAAGCTGCCAGGATAGGAACCTTAGAAACAAATCTCCGGCACAAGGTACAAGAACTCTTCTCCTTGACCTCGAGCTTTATGGGACTCAAGAAGGAGCATGAGGCCACCAAGACCTTACTCGACGAAACCCAGGGTGTCCTTGACCGGACGGAGCTTGTTCTTGCTGCCACTCGGAAGACCCTCGCTGAGGAAAGTCACATTCGAGAGGCACATCAGCAGACCGAGGAGAAGCTGACTGCCATGGGGAGCGAACTCATTTCCACGCTCAGGAAGACGATTGGTGACGTCGGTGAACTCCAGGCCAAGAACAAGAGGAAGTCCGACTTGCAAGACCTAAATCGGAGCACATGGGCTATGTCGCAAGCTCAGGTCTCAGAGGTCACCGAACTTGTGGAGGGGCGCATCCAGGATTTCCAGAAAGAGCAGCAGGCTCACATGTCAAGCGTGTCTAAAAAGATGCGAACATTTGTCGCTGAGGAATTGCAGCAGCTCATGTCTACTCAGACACTGCTCAACGACAACCTACACAGCTTCGAAAGGTCGAGACACGGCCTTTTGGAACAGAAGGAGCGGTCCAAGGAAGAGATGGACAACGTTTTGGAGGAGATCAAGGTGGTCAGAGACAGCATCAAAGAGCGAGTGGGTGGCAGCCTCAATGCCATTGCCGCAGCAGCTGCACGGATCATAGAGGACGTCCTGAGTGAGCTGGACTTGTTCCACAATCACCTGCACACATCTTACAGCTCGATGGGTCAGGACCTGAAGTCTACATTCGAGGATGTTCTTCGCCATCTTAGCATCCAACGAAGCGAGTCTGACTCGTTGAGGCGCCAGTTGGGGCAGGCAAGCCAAGCGGTGATACAAGCAAACGAGTCCGTTGCTGTTCAAATTCAAGAAGTGCTCGAAGAGGAGCGCCACCATGCGGCGGACGAGAAGGCAAAGTTGTTGATGCAGATCTCTGGCCTCATCAACGCTCACACTGACCAGCAAGAGACTCGCCTCGCTGGCAAGGCTGCAAAGATTCAACAACGAGTGAATGGCGCCAAGGATGCTTTCGAGGGGCAGTTCACGTCTTACTCTGCAGGTATGGATGCTTGGGATTCAAATGAGGAGAAGCTTGTACAGGACGTGGCCGGGGCCCGTGACAGCATGAAAACGAGGCTCAAGGACGACTGGACTGTGAGTGCTCCAAGGGCCCTGTTGACCTGCGAAATATAGCGCTGACCATGGGAACGCAGACTGCAAATGACCACAGCTCGTCGATCCTGATGACAACCAAGTCTGTACATGCAGAGACTGTTCGTGTTGTGGATGAGCAAATGAAAGACATTGAGAAGCAGATGACGGACTTGGACGATTTCGTGACTCGGGTTCGGTCGGAGAACGCTGAGCACCACACTCGGCAGTCGGAGTTGATGACCAAGCTGTCTACTACAATCGACACATCATTCTCGGATATCTCATTGCATTACCAGGACACAATCTCGAGAGTTGAGAATTTCGGCAGTGAGATGGAAGCCAATGTGAAGCAGCTTCAGGGAGACCTACAACCTCTCGACAGTACCCTCTGCCAGCCGTTGGGCAAGTTGCGTCAAGACATCGGATCGACCGACCTACAAGAATACGAGCCCACTGGCGAGACACCGGAGAAAGTCCAATATCAATACCCGACCCAGCTCCCTCGAACTACTCCCCACGATGCCCTTATTGCCAGGATGCATGGTGGCACTACCGCTCCAACTCCAAGCCGACCCATCGCCACCCCCGGCAAGCGTACGCCCGCGCAGCAGGTCTTCAACGACCTCGATGAATCTGAGCATGCTCGCTCACCCAACCGACCTAGTTCGCCCGACTCGGCCGCTCGCAACCCTCTTAGCATGAGCTCGCGCGACCTGAACGCGAACCTGACCACCGGCTCGCTGGTTCTCGAACCTACGGCCAGTACGCTGTCTTTGTTGCCATCGGTGGCGGACGAGAACACGGTGCCAATAGTGAAGAAACACGCAAGCCGCATACCGGGCAAGGGCCCGAGCAAGAAAATGCGACTGGATGGAGTAGAGAATCTGCCCCCGAACGAGCTGCGGGAGAGTACGTCGCGCAGGAAGAGCCCAAGGCTGCAGCAGTGATGGTTTGGGTGGGTAGGAGAAGGCTTGAGGCGGTCTTGGGTGGAAGACAAGGTTTCTGTCTGGTTGACTGTTGCACGGGGTGGAAGGTTGGGGCGCAAAGTCGCGGGCTTATTTGAAGTTGCTTCTCGGGGGTTCGACGCGAGTCTTTCGCATTGTGTGGCTTGTTATAAAGCATAGAAAGGGGCTGGTTTGATGTAGGCTTACTCAGTATTTCCGATACCCTCTGACGAATGGTTGGTCTTCGCTTGCTTGGGAAAGGTCTGGGGGTTCAAATGAAAATGCTTCTTTGGACCCCACGAAGTGATGGCCATGCACGGGGTGCCCTCTACTGACTGTAATCTACATTTGTGGTGCCGTTGATTCGTTGAGAGGGTAGTGTTTTGTTGAATCTGGGTGAATCTATCCACTAGGTTCGGAGCATTGACAAATAGGAGTCTAGCAGTGGGTGGCTGGACGGACCCAACGGCCTTTTTCATACCGCATATATTGGCAGTGGCTGAGCATTCAGCCCGGGTGCCGACAGCTTCTCCTCACAAACATATCTGGCCATTGGATGTACGCGGATTCACGATGCGTACAAAGATTATTGATGGGAGGTTCGTATTGAGTCTATGTAAGGGCTATTATTTACCCAACGGTCGCCTAGGCCGTTTGATAGGATAATATTGTCCCTGGTCGCTACTTTCCATAAACAAAAACAACACTTGCCATCATCTTTCCCTCATTTTCTTTATGGCTAAGTTTTGAAAGCTATTATTCTGAAGGGGTAAAATAAAATAATATAGTTGATATATATGAGTTATTACCCAGCTATCTATACGATATTATAATTATCTTCAATTATTTTTAAAATGAAACGAATGTTTGATAAAATTAGGTTTAACGATCTTAATGACGATAAGCCACTTTGTACAGTCGTTTTCTATCTAGCCATCGAAACCTTTCTACGATGATAATTTCTTCTCATTATAAATAGTACCCCGGATATCCTTAATAATATAACTTCCTCCAACACTTAATATGCCTTTTAGTTCTATATATTCCACAGTTTTAATTAATTGGCTTTGATATTTTACAAGCTTAAGTACTGAATATTCCGTTGCTTACAGTATATTCAATCACATTTTATATATTAAATGATGAGTATACATACTAATTCCGATGGTAATAACTACTTATTTCCCTTCGTTTTCCTGATATTCTTTTATTTATTTAAAAGGCATCTTTTTGCTTTTGGATACTCGTTGTAAAACAATTATCATTCAGTTGATACGAAATTTAATTTCATTATCAACGATGAGGTAATTATTACTGGCAAGAGAAACATATTAATTAATTTTTTTTTGTTATAAGTACAATTCGATTACATAAATGTAAAATTTATTATCTTCATAAAAACCAAACTTTTTAATATTAGTCATAGAATCCGGTTAATCTTTTTTTTGTTATATAAAACGATAAATATAATATAGTAATTAAGTTAACGATATTGATTCCCTTTTTGTTATCAGTCTCGTTAGCGCAAGAAATCCGATCCTAGTATTTTTATATCAGCGGTTTCTTTTTAATATCGGTCGCTATAATGTTAGAATAAATAAAAATTTTCCATTTTTCAGGTAACAAGTTGGAAATACAAGGAAATACTTTAACCAAAATCAAGCTTTGTTAAACAAAGGTATTGTATTGCGGAGGGGGTACTTGCTTTACTTGTACACAAGCCTGGGTACGTTGTCTCATGCCTTCTCACGAGACTATCTACTCATGAGTGTCATAAGTCATCCTTCACAAGTACTTGTTGTTATGCATGCTCTGGTAAATTCCTTTACTTAGTCTTCAACCTCAAATATAGACCGGAATACCACCATACGTTCGCACATACACGCAACACAACAAATAGTAGCTGTAAGCTGAAATTCTACTTGGCACCAGACCGATTAATTGCTGCAAGGCAATTAAAAAAGGCACCAATACGAACCTGTAACCATACAACTCTGCCACCAAAAACAACAGCTTTCTCTATCTTCTTCTTCCTCCAATTCTAACCCATTACGAGTCCTTAATCTCAACATATAAGCCAGCAAGAGTTACAAGCGCTGGGCATTACACTACCAAACAAGCCTCAAACTCCTCGCCATACGCGTTAGCAAACTCGTTGTGCGAATAAATCTGCACCTTTTACGCCAAAATTAACTGTTACTTTCCTTTTACTTCCGCCAAAAACCCTACTTTCGCCTACGCGTATACCTTTGTCTACAATATCTTCGCTTCCGAACTTACGTTATTACACCTCTTTAGCTCATTCTTTATCTATACCTCTTACTACTATAGAGTTAGGAAAGATATCCTCGGCAGCGGGCCCTATTAGCAATGTTAGAGCGATGGAACTCGTGGCAAATCTATGCCACGAGTTTTAAAAACGTGATGTTGCGAAACATGCGAAGCATAATGCCGTTATAAAACGCCTCGACAACTTAATGGTTAAAAGTAACTTTTTTCTCGCCGCTATTATCGCCGACCTTTGCCTATTTCTATAATTTTCTCGGACACTTCTAAAGGCAGCCGCCATCACCCATGTAAAGAGAAGGAACGTAAGTCTTTTCGCCGCCACCGCGAGCCTTCCCGAGACCGTCGCGACTCTCCTCACCGCCTCGAGCCTTCCCGAAACCGTCGCAACTCCCCTCGCCGCCGCGAGCCTTCTTGCGACCGCCGCGAACCCTTTCGCCGCCGCCACGAGCCTTCTCGATGCCGTCGCGATCCTTTTCGAATCCTGAATACGATAGCTACTTAATATTCGATAAACGGAACTCGCTGCCTAAAGCGTAAAAAGATTAAAATATTTAACCTCGAATATCTTAATCTTTAGGATATAGGTATTATTATAATTAAAAAAGACGTAATTTTTATTAACATGTAAAGATTCTAGTAATATTTAAATACATTCGTAAATACCTTTTTAATTTTAAAAAGTTAGATCGTAAAAATGTTTTTATCTTATTATAAAGATCGGCTGTATATTAGTAAAATACCGAGGTTGATTTTTACGAACGTCGCAAAATGTTTCGTCACGGACTCGTTTATATTATAGGTATTTTCGTTAACCGTTTTTCTAAAAACCTTGAACGAGTTAATACAAAGTTTAAAAAGGTTAAATTCTCGTGAATCAATCTGTTAAACGATAAGTATAGCTTACGTAAATATATATAAATTAAAATACGATACGTAAAAACTATAGGTAAATTAGATTACTATAATAACAATTGGTATAACGTTATAATAGATATTTAATTTGCATTAAACCTAGGTATTTTATAATTGTTATCGCTTTTCTATCGTAAATGAATTATAAAGAAGTACTTGGCTAAAGTCGAAAAGTCGAAAACCATATTATTCATAATAGCAATTCAATGTTATCCTAATTGTTAACCTCTATCAAAAAACTTACGCGAAAGATACGATTCGCAGTATTTTCGTAAAAACGAATATTGACTTCGTCGGGAAAAATACCAGTTCCGTAAGCCCGAAAATAACACTAAAAGATACGAGAAACGCCCCTCGTACGAATACAATCGTAAATGATATAACTCTCATCCTCGCGAGTATACCGACCGAAACCGTAATCGGAATAAATGAAAATGTAATTTGAATAAGAGACAACGTAATTTTGGTAGGCGAAAACGTAATTATAAATATAAAGTTAATAATATATTATTTAAGACAAATGATATTAACCATTTCGATTAGGACTATTTTAATTACTTACGAGCGCTTTTATAAGTCAGTTTATATCATTCGAATAGTAAGGTAAGTTATGTAATGAAACCTACCTTGGCGTTTTCTAATCGATATACTTATATATATGATAGTAAGAATTGCGGTCTATGCAATGCTCTATTTAAGTATTTAAAGGCCTGTACCCGGATAAATAAGGTTTTTTAATGATATAAAAAGGAGTATTCGATAACTAAATCGTACGTAATTTATAATCGACTTGAATAATATCGTGAATAATAAAAATAATCTTAATATTGTTATAACTAAGCTTGTTAACAAAAAGGTGATACACATTATAATTGAGTATCGTTATTTATAAATTGCTGTACAAATAAGCCTTATATGTAAAAATAACATATTTTATCTCGACACGGACGTTAGTAAAGATCTCGTATTTAAATTTTAGTTAAATACAAACTTTTTCGATTATATTACGACCGATGTACCTATAACTAAACGTTAAACTATTAATAAAGTAATAGGTCCTTTTATTCGCTTTACTATTAATTAAGTAATAGGTCCTTTTATTCGCTTTACTATTAAGGTATGTTAAACATTTTATACCTCCGGATATAAGTTTAACGACACTTTTACTTTATTATAAGAAATAGCTAAAACCTGACTTATCGATCGCCTAGATACAGGCGTTTCGTTAACAAACCATTAGATAAAGCCTCATAACACAAATATATTAATATCGAGAAATATAGTTTATTTTCAAACCAGTCATTTCGAAATTCCTTTTTTAATATATAAAGTAGCTATATAACCTATGGTTCGCAAAGTTACTTCTAACTTTAAGGTTATTATTTAACCTAGATAAATAATATACGTCGTAGTCGAATATATTACTCTTTTTAAAGGGAAATATTTTATATTTACAGCTTAATATTAATGTATTTTTAATATTTTTATCGATATTATTACTCCTTATATGATACAACTCTAAAATTTCACCCTTCAAGTAGTGCACTTTATGAAATATACTCGTTTGGGAATTATTGCGAAATACGAAGATAATATTTACTTTTAAGCGGAATGGAAAAAAGCTATATTAGCTTTTATATAGGTTACCGGTGTTATTAACGTATTATTTGTAGTGGTACAATCTATTGAAATGACTGTTAACAACTATTAAATCTCTTTTGCTCCTATTAAAACCTTGGATAAATTTGCCTTTATTCCGGCAATTAGTGCCGAATTTAAATTGAATTCTTCAACTTTTTAAGTTGTTGTTGCGCCCGCAAATATGCCTTCTCTTATTATAGCTTTTGTAAATCTTTACGTTATCACCCTTTTTTTTAACGTAGTGACGTATTTAATCTAAGAATTTAGAATCCCTAAGGTGGTAAACCTTACTGACGAAAAAGCCGTTTTCGTTAAACTTCGCAACAAACCACGTTACCGAAATACCTCTTTTGGTATAAAAACACCCAGAAATATACCTATAGTAAAAACTATATACGGGACTTACATTAATACGACTAATCCGAAACAATCTGTTTAATTATAACGTATTTATAAACGATATCTAACGGTATAAAAGGATATCGACCTAATTGAAATAACTATAAATTAAATAAGGAAAGTTCTATTAATTAACTGTAAGCAATATGTTAAGTTTAACAGTTACCCTTATCCGATATTCAAATAAAACGAAAAACCTTTCGATTAATAATTCGATTTTTTTTACGAATAATAACGTATATAGTTTTTTACCGACATTTTACCATTTGTATTACCAGTATTTGTAATATAAAAAACTATATAAAGAGTAGATAAAGGTTGAGTAATCATACATTTACGATTATTTAATAAATAGGCTATTTTGGACTTCTATCTATTACCTTTATAAAAAGATGTTATTAAATCTATTCGCGGAAAAAAAATAGATTACAATTATAAACGTTATTAAATTTTTCTTTCAACTTTTAGTATATTTAGATTTCTGCGACCGATTCACTTTCGTTAGTTACTATAAATTCTAGTGAAGTAAAGTTATTTTTATTGGTTTTTGTAATTCTCCTTCCCACGCTCAACGTTTTATAGATCGAATATTAAAGGAATTTTGGCCTTTTTGTTGCGTTTTTATCGACGATGTTTTTTTTCAATACGTTCGAAAAACACCTTGTTTATTTGAAAGTTATATTTAAGCTTTTTGCTAGTAATGACATCGCTTTGTCGCCGGATAAATTTTATATCAGCTTCTAATCAGTGGAACTTTTACCATTTTACGTAAACGTCTTCGGACTTTTAATTACCAAAAAAAAAAACCTTAAGGTTTTCGGAATTCTTTCTTTCCTCGTAACTTAAAAGCCCTTGAAATACACTTGGGGGTAATAGGATTTTCAAGGCTAATAATACCCTATTACACCCATTTATGAGGTCCATTTTAGAAACTTAAAAAGAACCTATTAATATAAGGGAAAAAAACAAAGATAATTCGAAATCGGTAATTGAAGGAAAAGATTACATTATACACAGTTTACTTTTATCTAGCCTACGTTTAAATAATGCCAGTTTTTTGAATCTATATAAACTTATTTGTGTAAATAGTTTAAGTTATACTACCTAAATCCAATACATTAACTTTTTTAAAAATCAATGTGAGTTTTAAACGCAGATTTAGTATTATGCTTTTTCACTTAAAAACAGGTTATTTTTGAAAAAAAAAAAAAAAAAAAAAACAGCTCATTTTATTAACTATTACTGAATTAGTAATTTTTTTTAAATTATCGATTAACCTAAGTTAAACTTAATTATAGTCCTTTAAAATATAAGGTTATATGTCTTATATGGGTATATAAACGCTTGCTAATAACTTTGGTTGGTAACATTTTACAAACTATTATTTTTACTGATTATAAAGCTACTTAAGGTATTGTAAACCAAATATTATTAAATACGATATTTACAAATAAGGTAAATCGACGAATGTTTAACTTGTTAATTTAGCTTAATTTATACTTGTTAAATGTCGTTTACTTATTGAGACGTTTTAATTTGGTGCCAAATACCCTTAGTCGTTTGCTTTCTGACGAGGATGAATAACCTTACAATACTGATATACCGGTATTAAATCAAATTTTTAATAACTTGGAAATTTGATATCAGGGTTAAATAATATACCTTGTTAAGGCGCAAATGCCGGATAATATACGACTTCGCTTTTTGATTGGTTATTATAAAGATGTTATTTGTGTGGAATTTTGCAAAATATCGTAAACAATAAAAATAATGAATACATACCTTTTAATGTTTTCAAACTTAGTTACCTATTTCCATTGGTTAATTATTTATTATATAATCGCGATGCAAGCGATTATAAAAGACTTGTGGTTTTTATAATAATCGTTGAAGAACTTTTCGCCGAGGTATACGATAAGAAACATCATTTCGAACCCAAAAGAATAGTGACTACTTTAGACGGAGTATATTCCTATTGGAAACGTAATCTTATAAAAGTATATATTAGGAATTACATATATTACGAAGATCTTCGTAACGATAATGGGAAACTTTTTCGTTTTTTAAACTTATCCAAATACCTAAGGAACTAATATATACGATTTATATGGACTTTGTGGTCGTATTATTAATAATGCCCTTTAAAGGCATATCTTAGATATTACCTGGTAGGGAATCCTTCGATGCTATAATACTTATTATATATAAAACGTTTAAGTGAACGCTCCTGGTTCTTAGTTATACGACGTATACGGCCGAAAATAGGGTAGCTATTTTGATTTAACAATTTCTTCTATACGATTAGCCTTATCCACGATAAATTATTTCGGATAAAAATGTCAAATTTGTATTATATTTTTGGCAAAGTTTGTAAAAAGGATTTGGAATACGCTTAATGATAATGATAGCCTATTATTTATAAGCGGATGTGTAATTATAAAAAAATAACTAGTTGGTTAAACTAACATTACGTCACTCTTTCGCAAAATATCTTAAATAATATTTGGTTAATATTGTACTGACCTTACAATAAAAATTTAAAAAATACTTACTTATGTACCTTCAAAACCGATCCACATAAGTAATTATTTAAATTTAAGCTTACGGCACTAGTAGATATTTTTATAACAATTTTACCTCACCAACAAGTAAAAATTCGCTTTATGCGGGAATTTTTGCAACGAAAAGTATAATCAACGAGAAATATTGTCGCAGGTAAGGTAAAAAAACGATACGACCAGAATGATCGTTGGCACGAATTTGTTTTAGGTGACAAAGTGTGGTTAAAGTTGGGGAAAACCTACAAACCACTACATAAAAAGGGAAAATTATTGCCACCGCGTATAAGGCTATATACAATTGTAACAAAATCAATAATTTAGCTTTTACATTAAAATTTACACCAAATTTACGAGTCCACCCAACTATTAGCATTACTTATTTGTTACCCTGCCAAAACCCAGTAAACGAACTATTTAACATAATTACACCACCGCCCAAACTAGTAAAATACGAGGCCGATGGATCGGATGTCGGGAACTGAAAAGTGAAGCGTATATTAGCTAAACAAATAGATCGATGCTATCGTAATAGGGATTAAGTTTAATATCTTCTCAGATGAAAAGGTTTTATAATTCGTAACGACGAATGGAAACCGGTATCAGAATTGAATTTCCTGAAATTGATTGAGGCCTTTGAGAGGAACAATGGGAAGGAAGAAGAATGACAAGGTTATCATTATTTCTTTTGGCCCCTGGCATTTTTTGTATTGTGAAAGAGGTACTTACTTTGCTTGTACACAAGACTGGGTACATTATCTCGTGCCTTCTCACGAGACTACCTACTTATACGTGTCATAAGTTATCCTTTATAAGTACCTGTTGCTATGCATGCTCTGGTAGATTGCTTTACTTAGTCTTCAACCTCAAATACAAACCGGAATACCACCATACGTTTGCACGTACACACAGCACAACAAAAAGTGTAATTGGTACGATTTTCAATGATTATATTAATATATCCGTTGTGTTGGTAAGACTTTATCATTGCAATGTAGTCGATTCGTATTGTCCGAAGTAACTGGTGCTGCGTTAAAAGTGGTTGATGTATTATTCTAGGTTTGGAAGACTGCTAGCTAGTCTATATAGTGATTTGTACGGTTTATTACTAGACCTGTGCCCTAGTTTAAAGTGGGCGCATACTTTACTTAACTTGAAATTAATACAATAAACCCACAAAACAACACACTTAATTCGCAGTCAGTATAATTGACTTTAATATAAGTAAAGTTAACTTATTACACTATAATTACTATTATTCCAATACTAGCAGACTTTTATTTGGTACGCGTACGCTAATATGGTCGACCAATCTTTTCCGGTTACCACTAAATTACATCCTCGTCACCTGGCTAGATCCATGTTAATTCCAGTTGACTTATATACCCAAATTAGCCCAAATTACTTTCTTTTTCTCTATAGCTTCGAGTCTCGACTTTACCAACTTCCGTATACAAATCTTTTGCCATAAACTTGTACGTATTAACCCATTATCACCATTAGCGCTTTTAACTAATGTGGGTTAAGCCACCTATCGGTTTGATTTAACTCACATAGGTTAACTAGACTATTACTATTACTGCTACCTACTACTAACATTACTACCTCTTACTGCCACTAAATATCTTAAATAACATAAATTAAGCCACCTATCATTTTTTCTGAACTCACGTAGGTTAACTGACCTATTGCTACCCCCAATTTAACAGTGTTAGTAAAAAAAGCTATCGTAACTGGTATCCTGTCTGGAATGGTTTTTAATTTATCAGTATGTCTTTGTTCGCTGGCACGTGACTTGGCCTTGCCAAGTGGCCTGTTAATGTAGCCCTTAATGTATATAGTTAGATTATTACTGTTTACAAATCTTTTCAAGGCCTTATCTGACAAAGTTTTTGTTGTAGCATTAATAGGATTATCCATACCATTGATTTATCGAAACTTCTCAATTTCCCTACCTTTATAAGCTTTACGGAGTTCCATTACATTGATTATCAAGCTTCTTTCACTGGTGGTTTCAAGATATAAAAGGTATTCAAATAAGCTCCTCAAGTCGGTACGAATTAGTACCTAGATAGATGAAATCTTTAGTTCTTCAGTAAAGATGTTAAGTGTTTTCTATATTATTATACCTATAATAAAGCCGGTTATTGTGCCGTAAACCTTTGAAGCCAGTATGCTTCGAATTATCCTTTGGTATTTAATAGTGATCTAATAAATTAGGTTTTCAACAATGCTAAACTTATTCTTTTATTTGTTTCTATTAACGGTCTTTATTAAATAACCGATTTTTAACGATAATTTTTATTATTTGTAAAGAAGTCGTTCGTATCGATCATCAATTTTAAACTCAAAAAATTAATCGAAATGTTATAATAGTAGTAATTGCAGTATAGTTAGTTGACTACACTGACTGCAAGTTGAGTGTATTGTTTCGTGTGTGCCTACTGTGTTGAATGCAATTTAAGTACAGTATGCGCCTACTTTCCACTAGGGCATAAGCCAAGAAAATGGCCATACAAACTACTGTGCAGACCAGCTATGAGTCTGCCAAACCTAAAACAATACATCTACTATCTAATCACGTAATACTACTGTTACTTCGACCAATTGAATCAACAACGTTACAATGTCTAAAGCCTTACCAACACTGATCAGTGCTTATTAGGTCAAGTACAGATAATCTAAGTGAAAGAAAAAGCTACTTTTTGGTTACGTTTTACGGTAAAAAACGGCCGCTGAGGTAGAGAAAAGGCTTTTGCAAAGAGCTTTTATTAGTATTACGTCAGTCCACAATGATAGGAAAATAGAGAAAACTCTTAGGTTATATCAGTTTACAACAGCAATTAAGAAGTGAACAACGGTATTGCTACCTTAAAACATTGAAATATCTTTACCAAAAAAAAACCTTTTAATGTTAAAATTAATCATGAAAAAAATTCAAAGTTTGGTAAGTTAGAAAACGGCTAGGTTAATACGATTACGGGTGCTACTATTGTAAAAACGACTAATTCCTATGGCTTACAACTTTTAACCTTCGCTCTTTAATAATAAACGACCTACGACCTTACTTTTAATACTAACTTTTCCCTTTACTTTATTTTTTATTACCCTTACATTGATTTAATCGCCAATTTCACTACCCCAAACGAAAACACCAAAATTTTTCAAGTCGCACTGAGAAAGATACATTACGCGATCTAACGTCAAGTCGTCAAGTTCCCACACGACTTTATATCAAAACACCAAGGCCCTTACCTACTAAATCCCACATAAGCCAGAACCTCAAAATAGTACCTCCTCAGGAATGAATAAGAGCAATTAAAGCTTTTGAAATCATCTTTATGAAGTATTACAATAAAGATCCTTAGGTGTAAAATGTCGAAGAAATCTTAACAGAAAAGTATTTAATTAACTTCTTCAGATATTATATAGTTAAATATAACTACGGTGAAGATCTTGACCGTAATTTTTGTAAGTACCATAAATTTTCCGATGATTGAATTATTAATATGTGGAAGGCAATTTAAAAAGGGGTTTAGTCGAAGCGTAAATTGAAACTTAAGTTAAGAGGGATTTACGAGTAGGTATAGGGTATTTCAAAGCTAATATAAGCTCTTTAAAATTCAATCTAATTTGAAAATTTCCCTTAAAACTCACGGTTTAGGGGGGAAAGTATTAAAAACATTAAAGACCCTACACGTATTTTAGGGAACCTCTCCGTTACCTTTAGTTCAACGTATAAACGATAAGGAACCTGTTAACTTGTTAGGTAGTTTAATACCTTTATATAAAAGCGTAAAGTACGCCGTTAATAGAGGAAAAGCACACAAAGTAGCGGTTACCAACATAGTAAAAGGTATTGATGTTAATGTTTTACACCAGTCAATGAAATGAAATCACTAAGTTTTTCAAAACCTTTAAGCCCCTATTACCCCTTATCACTTTAATCAAAATCGTTATGCCCTTTAAAATCCTTTTCGTGGTAGGTTCATCTACATACGCAAGCCTACCATCAGTCTTACTATAGGACCTTACCTGGGCCAAGCCATTAGAAATTACCCTTAACACTGTGTTTTGGAGGCTTTAAAACTTAAACGATTAGAAAATATCAATAAAGATTAAGATAATTATCGTGACTTATCCCTAAGATATATTAAAATGATTAATATCAACTATAAGCTTTTTATGAACTTCAAGATTTGGAACAGCATAGAAAAGTATAACTGAAAGCTTTATAACATCTTCAACACGAAGATAATTACCTGTTTAAATATTTGCAAGTAAATAGAGGTTTCACATTTTGATTTTTACTTACTATTTTCTAAGATCTTTATAAGTCACGTTAAAAACTATTACATAACTTTCTTTACTCGAGTAACTACCTTTAGCGAAGTTTACGATAGTATAAAGAACTACTTCGAATACGACGTTCATTTTACTCGATACTATACGAATGAGGCTACTATAAGGTAGACTATAATAATAGAGTGAAAAAAGAGAAAAAATACTGATGGATAATATAAACTAAATCCCTAAAAAGTTAATATTATGTTAGCAGACAATGGAAAAAGTTTACATTATTGCAACTATACTTTACGAATAGGTACGGGTAGCTGTTACGGGTATTAACAAGTTTGAATACGCCTTATACATCCCAAATACCACTTACAAAATCTTTTTTAGTTAATTGCGCTCCTTATTTATAACTGTGATAACGTGTATACTAAACTCGCTCGATAAATACCCTGAAATCAATAATTTCCCTAAAGAGAATTAAAAAACATTACTGTTGGTAAGCCATCATTATTTTTGCGGTGTAGTCGATTCTAATCTCTGTGGATGAAGTAACTGGTGCTGCATTGAAAGTGGTGGATGTATTGTTCTAGGTTTGGCAGACCGCTAACTGGTCTGCATAGTAATTTGTAGGGCTAATTGATTGGCCCGTGCCCTAGTCTGAATCTCGCACTCCACTTGCAGTCAGTACATTCAACTTCACAGTAAGTAAAGTTGACTGACTGTAATGCAATTTACCTGCTAAAAATAGCTGTTAATATTGTTCCAACACTTACTGTAATTAATTACGTCAATTTTAAGTACAGTTATAGGCGCTTTTAACGTTTAAGGTCTAGTTTGTCAACCTTACAATAAAGGTAACAGCCACGTTAACGTTAATAAGGTTAAGATTTAAGCGGAATTATTAACCGTAAGAATTGCTGTTATAATAGTGGTGAAAAACATTGAATCTATGGTAAGTTACACTATGGGTTGACTCGTTAATCCCCCATAGAGCGAAACGAAAAAAAGGTAATATACTACATCCAATACCTTACTACTTTTAAACAGGACTACCTGAATTAAATTACAAATTTTAAAAGCGACGAGCTGATTAATGACAAAGATATCTTTGAATAAATTAAATCACATAAAGATATAGTTTCTCACACGTCCTAGTCATTAGCCGACCATATATTTCCATATCATTCAGACGGTGAAAACCCTTACATTTGCTTTATTACGCTCCTAACCCTTTATATATCTTCAACCATTGCGATCGTTACGCGGACCATACATTTCAAGTTATTATACTGGATATAAGGATAATAAGGTACTTAATAGGAGGTCATTTGTAATACGTGGCACTACGAGGGGATAGTATTACGACTACTAAGATTGATCATCACGATACTGGTAAAGCTAAAGTTAACTTCGGATCAGGTAAATAATTATCGTTATTATAGATAACGGTAGTTTAAATTATTATTGTGTCGATTATGTTCTACATCCTAAAGTTCCCTAACATATTTTCCTCTTTTCTTTGAGAATATAAAGCTTTTTAGCGCTAAAGTTAACGTTAACGTCGATAGAATAGTTAAAAACGACTAAAGATTTCCCCTCCTCTTTGAGTATAGGCACTTATAGTTTTACCTTTAAAGCCCGTGGGTAATAGTGTTAAGCCTAATGGAACTAAAGATACGTCAACTATACCTATGTTTTAACTAATTAGCTGTTGATAAGCTATATAAGGTTTTAAAGTCCGTAGTGTAAGAAAATATAAAATACTTTGTTTTAAACGCTATCAACCAGCATCGTCACCACTGCCAAATATTTGTCTAAGCCTCCTGAAAATTTAAATTTATATTGAAATATGATAAAGATTTTCATTACGAGGTTATTATAAATGTATTTCAATTATATAATAAGCTTATTCTTTACGTTGTTGATTTCGAAACCTCTTTTTATAAAACTAAATTTTTAAAGTCCTTTTTAATGAAAGATATGTGGGAAACGTTAAGGATGCTATGTATTAATACGTACTTGAGTTCATATAAAGTCATCGTCTACGATACCAGTACCAATTTTGTGGCGGCGAAATTCCAAAAAAGATGTTAAGATAATAAGGATCTAGTATAAACAATTAATTGTAAAGGCCTATTAAAGTATTGAAAGGATGGAAAGATCATACGAATTACGTTGCCGAACGTATAATATATTTATACTAGAGATTAAAAGCTTTACCAATTCAGAGGTACGCCTTCAGATAGCGGTAAAAGGCCTAAATGATATTATAGGCCTTAATGGTCCAATAACAACGCTATTGGTTTTTAAAGCGTACCTACGCCAAATGAGTGAATATTTTATATTAGTAAGTATTTAGATACAAGCCGTAGCCTAGAGAAAAACACTAAAGAAACAACTAAAGGAATCGGTACACTGCTAAGTTAATGATACCTTTAAAACCAGAAACCGTCCTACGATTATCGATGAGTTTATTTTGCCCTTATAATGTTATATGCTCGTATAGCGGGAGTCGAACGAATAGGAGGGCCCATATAAAACCTTAAGTATCGCTTACTCTCAAGTAGTTATTAAAATTTCCAATAGTCTTATAACTTTTTGTACCACTTAAATTAAGCTTTACATTATGGCAATTAACGATAACGACCTTGAAGCTAAATAACCGTGTTAATACTAACCTTCCTCACCCTTTATTAATAAGCTAATAAAACGCCGCCAGCGCGTACAGTCACTGAAAAAAAGGAAAATAAGAGAGAAAAAATACATATCAGACCGTACCTATGATACTACGTAGGTAAATAGGGAAAGGAAGAACGACGAAGACTTGGCACTAAAACTTCGAATATAAAGCATTATTAAAACAATTGGCAAACCTTTCACAGAAAATGATAAAGTCGAAATTGACGGTTTATTAATACGAAGAGTCGTATAATTCGTATTAGAGGTCAAACTTAACCTTTAAAAGCTAAGTGTTACGATCTTTAAATCGAAGATTATATACAAGGTTAAAGGTAAAACTATGGGCCGACCGTATGAAAAATTACGCCTAATCGTTTAATGAGAGGGTAATAAAGACAAAGTTTAAATCCTTACGTAATAGCCAACGATTTAAAGAATTAGTTAACGTTTAGTAATTGTTTTGGTAGTAGGTTTACATTTAATACCCGAAATATAACAAAAGCCTACACGTAATTAATAACAGATTTATAACGGATTATATTACCAGAATTACCATAAGAACTATGGATTATCCAACTTCTAGGGACGGTAATACGATATATTTAACCTTTATACAGATTAAGTAAAACAAATTTCCATTAGTTTCTAACCTCCCAATTACACTTTAATTCAAGTCTAAGTATAAAATTCTCAATATACAACACGTACCTATTAGTAAAGTAAAAGGAAAACTTTAGCCTGGTAAGTATACCAACTAACTATACCCTTTTCGTTAAAATGGCTAGCTTTATTATATCGTAATAATAGGCTATTACGGACTTTAAGTTCTCAAACTATAAGCCGGTAATAATGTTAAAAAAGGGCAACCAACTTAACTTTAACGAATAGTTAATCCGTATACTTAATATTAATACCGGTTTTGAATTTGTACTAAGAAGGATAAAATCTTAACTTAACCATAATTAACAAGACTAATGTGGCTAAGACCTAACGATACCTGAAATAACGTATCCTTGATAGTTATATTACCATATTATATTAACTGAAAGCCTTTTATAACCTATCTATTACGGTATAAACATAAAACCTAACATATAAAGACTTTAACAGGCTAAACTAAAGGCTTAAATGACGAATTAATCACCTAAACTAAGGAATTAATATAGTTTTAATAGATTTGTCGAGGGCTAAGTTGATCATTTTTACGAATAGGTCTTTCATTAATAACATCGACCTGTCTTTACAGATCGACTTTTTAATAACCCTCATTAATAAAGATAAACGGGAAGACTGATTTAACATTATCTGTAACCTGATTTATAATATCTTTATCAAATGTAAAAGTATTACGTAAAGCTTATTAGCTTGAAAAGTGTATAGAATAATAATAGAATTTAATATTAATATAATATAGTAAAAAAACTTGAACTTTATTACCAAGAAATTAAAGATTTCTTTTATCTCAGTGGTAATCTGTACCGACTCGAAAAGCCTATTCGAATACCTTTTAAAATTCGGAATAATTAGCTAAGAACGCCTCATAATCAACGTAATGGCATTTCGCGAAGCCTACAAAGGGTGATAAATTAAGGAGTTCCGGTAAATTAATAAAATGTATAATCCTACTAACGCTATAACTAAGATATTACCGATTAAGACCCTGTAAATGTTTTTAAATAGCAATGAACGAACTATATACATCGAAAGCTACGTAAAAAGGCTGCCCGGTAAAGCTAAATCACGTAACAACATTCAGAGATGTGCTAGTAAACTGAAAGACTACCAAGGGAATGAAGATAACGATTAATTTAACTAACAAGTCTAAATTGAAGGTTTACATAAGTTTATAGCGAAAAAAACTTTTTATAAGAGTTGATAAAGTCGAACTTTGGAGACGTAGGGTAATTGAAAGCAATTAAGGTTAACTTAAGTATAAATGGGTTGAGTTTAATATGAAATTTGATTGGAATTGATAGGGTTTTGACCAATTAACGAGGTCGTAATTTAGCGCTTACCGGAAAAAATGGTTAACCACCTTAACATACGCTCACAAACTAAAAAAATGCTAATGTTAGAATAATATTGATTGCGGTACAATAGGTCAACTTTACTCACAATAAAGTGACCTATATTGACTACAAGTTAAGTCTATTGTTTTTTGTAGACCTACTATATTAGCTACAAATCAAATACAGTATACGCCTACTTTACACAAAGGCCCGGGCCAAGCAAATAGCCATACAAACTACTGCGCAGACCGGATAGTGGTCTGCTAAACCTAGAATAATACATCCACCATCTGACCACGCAATAATACTATTACTTCAACCAATATAATCGACAACTTTGTAATGTCTAATGCCCTACCAACATGAAACAATATTAACCCCTTGGTTTATGTTTCGCATTTTCCACTCTAGCCTTTCATGAAGCCGGTTAAAATCTTTATTCGTTGGATTTTTCATTTATACCTAAATCAATAAGTTGTAAAAAGCTTTCAGTTAATATAAGGTAGCGATATAGCTGCCAAAAATACATTGTTTTACATAATATTCTGCTCTGACTATATCTTTTTTATTAATAGTGGCCAAGTTAACTCCCTAGCCCTTCTGGTAAAAACTGAGGCAATTATCAACATCAAGTAAACGAGTGAACTATATGTTAAAGTTAGACTGATTTCTTTTTAGTTAAGATTATAACTTGTTCATAGTTCCAGTACTTTAAGTCTTTCATCGTTTGCTAGAATAATATCACAAAACTAGCAATTTCTATAAAAAAGATATCGTCAATTTTTATACCTATTAAACTGTATCCCTTTTTCTACGTTACTAATAGATATGAGTCGTATATTGAAAACTTTATGCCTAACCTTAATTCAACGTAGTATTGGTTGGATAAAAATTGATAAACGTTTTTTAACCAATTCGTATAGTAATTTAATGAATTACATTACTGTTTCCAAAAGGTACTCATCATGTAGATCCTATAATAGTTCTAGTAATATAATACGTTATTAATAGATCGCTAATGACGTATATGTTTTTATTATATCACGGTTATTGAAGGTCAACTTCGCTTTAATTTTAAGGGGAAAGTTCATTGTTAAAGCAATTATTAATCGTTAACCAATACTATACATTATTATTGATTACATGAGGATATAGTCTTTACTTTCATTAACGTATATTCAAACTTTTAGGCGTAACTTCCTATACGCCAGCCCCATAACCTTATCTTTAACTTTTTAATAATTCTCGATTTTTAGATGATGATATACGGGTCATAAAGTTTTTAGTATGTTTTAGGTACAAATTATATCACTCCTTGAATTAAGAATTCGTTAATTTTGACCCTATTATATTCCTCAAAATATTTGCCGAAGATTTTAATAACACTTTATATCCGTAACTTTATAGCTTAGTCATAATCGTCTTTATTTTTTTTCTACTTACTAAAATAGTATTATAAATGCGATCCTATGTATATTCCTTGTCTTTAATGATTCTCCTCTTTAATGGTTGCCTATACCAGCAGCGTTTCATTAACTCATCAATAATAGAAGGAGAAGGCTCGTATTAACTTGTTCACCAAGCTTAGAGGTTTTGATCGCTATTGTCAGTTGCGCTAATATGAGACTTAACCTAGTTGATGCGAAACGTTACAAATCCGTTAATAATTTCAATAACTACTTTAAGGTTAACAATATTTAAGATATGATATGAGCTATCTTATTTGCCTGGCTCCCGATACATAAAAACCTTTTTCTGCAACAGCCGAGTATATACGTCGATCGTCGTAAGATCATTTCTAGTAATAAGAGTATTATTGACTTAAGACCGTGCCAACTCTTTCCGCAATTTTTTCAGTACCTTGCCATAGGCCATAGCTTTTTTCAAGTACTTACTAATAGTAGAGATTTTCTCGTTAGGTGTAGGTACGTTTTAAAGACTTATAACGTTAGTACCAAGTCATCAAAATCTGCAATATCATTTAAATCCTTTACTGCGATTTAGAATCGTGCTATTGAATTCTAAAAGATTATGAACTTTAATATAAGGATATTGTACGTTTTACGGAGTAATATATATACCATCTCGACTTTTCCAATACTTCAATGAACCTTGAAAAATACCTATTTACACCAAATTCAATTATCTTAGCATTTACCTGAAATTTTTCGTTATAAAGTCGTTACGGGTATTGTGAATGATAAAGTCGGTTAGGCAGAAGTACGTGTTAATCCATAACATCCTTAACGTTTTCTACGTATTATTCGCCAATGATTATTTTAAAAATCAAGCATTTTTCAAAAAGCTTTCAAAATTATGTACGTGAAAAATAGGCATGTTTTTCAAGTAGAATACGTTAATAAAGATTTCATAATTAAAACCTTTTTCGTTTTTTACCCTGAATTTGAGTTCTCGGAAGATTTAAGTATATATTTCGCAATAATAACCAAGTTTTTCAATAACCCCCAAGACAAAGTACTATACATTTTCAAACCTAATAGAGTTAAAGACTTTATATAGCCTATCAACAACTAGGTGATTAAAACATCAGTATAATCAACGTATTTCTAACCTTTTTAGGTTTAAAACTATTAACTTTAGCTTGAAAAAGTAAAACAACAAATACTTCTACTTGAAAACGAAGGAAAACCTTTAACCGTCCTTAAATAACTTACCAGTATTAATATCATATTTGATATCAAGGATCTTTATATCTTCCAAATAAAGGGGTGAAAAAGTAGCGGACTTTAGGATATAAAACCTAATTAACTCATTAATAATCTAAATAACCGTTATTATTAGTAAGCTTTCTTACAAATATAGGCCTTTCGTTGCAACTTGATCAATTCGAATCAATGTAGTCGAAATAACTGGTATTATATTTAAATTGATTGTTTTTGATATTATAAGTTTGGCAAACCGCTAGCCGGTCTACACACCAATTTGTATGGCCAAACTCTTTCAAATGTGCTCCACTTTGAAGTAAGTACCTTCTGTACTGCACTTGCAGTACAGTCCCACAAACTGTAGCCAATTTGTGGTCGGTTCAATCAAATAAACTGACAGTTTAGTTGACTTAACTTTACTGCATTTGCCTCCTATTACAATAGTTATCCATGATAAAGATAATTGTTTGCCTAAGCCAAATCTACCTTTGGATTTGCTAATATATTAACGATTAAATTTTGTAATAGTAATATATTCCCTTCGCAAAATCATACGATGAGAATAGCTCCCTATTAAGGACCTTAATATCCCCATATTTAACATGGTATTTCAAAACGTATGGCCCACAAAACGATCGCCAAAGTTAAAAATATGTTAGGGGTTAAAATCTTGGTCAAAATAAAGGTCAAAGTCTTCTCTACTTAAACGGTATTAGAAAACCACGGTCAACTAATTACTAAACTAATTTAGAAGCAATATCTTTATATTACGTAAACTATTTAAAAGTATTTTCATCGTTATTAATTTCTCTACACTGGAAATCTACGATATAGTCCAATTAGTCCTACCCGGAAATAATAAGATAATTGATGTAATATTTCACTTATAATTTATTACGTGTCGACGAAGGGTAGCAAGTGGAATAATAACCGGGTAAACCATGAATTTAATACTTCTTACTCCTATCACAAATATATATTTTATAGTTAATAGGTCCACTTAATTTTGTTCCTTGTTATTCGCACCAGCGTGGTTATTACATTCAATTCGAAAGTATTAAACCAGATCTTAATAGTTAGGGCCGCTCATACTTGCAATAGATATAGTATATAACTATACGGTTTTTTTCATTTATATCGTGAAATTCATCAATTTAAGGATATATATCAAATGAGTTTGACGTACATGCTATTGAAGTCGTAATTTAACACCGTAGTTATTTCAAAAATGTTTTTATCAGTGGAATTAAGGTATTTTAAAACGTATTTAAACTCGTTTAAGTCCCAAATTATCAGCCGTACCTATTCGTGGAATGTAACGTAACTAATATACGACTTTCCCATTATTTTTAGCATAATATGAATTTGTTAAGTATATGGTTTAAAACATTTATCGGTATTTTCTCTTTTTTCTTTCCAGATATTATTTTCGTTCGCTTTGTACTAACTCAATCCGTATAATATCAAGGAAGGTGGACGTCGTATTTGAATTTGTTTTTTATACCATTATAAATCTATCGAAAGGTTTTTACTCGCATTAGGAATTGTAGGTAATATTATTTTGCGTAACTTATGAGGATTCTATGGAATAGTAAGTGAAAACCAGAGAAGTTGACCTTTATTTTGTTGAAAATATTTAAAAAGTGTATTATATTCTTATCAAAATATTTGTAGAGTTTTCCTTTATATTTTGCTACGTCATTCTAGATTTTCTCAAAGTTTGTTAGGAAATTGTGGTCAATATTAACTATCTTGAAAGATTTAAGCGAAAGGTTGCGATAGTTGTCCTAATTGTTGGTGGTATTTTCTATCAATTTAAATTGTAGGACTTTCGAGTTGCGATAATAAGGGTAATTACTAATCATTTAATCCGTGATGTGAAGTCCTATAGTAAGATTTGTAATAGTCTTACGCGTATAAAAGTACGTACCATAAGAATATTCGCTTTAAAATATTTAACTATTTTAAGGGATTTGGAGATTCTGAGAGAATGATTAAAAGGTAAGGATAACTTGGCCATAAGAAAGGCTGTAGGAGGTTTAACAATATTGTTTAATTAACTAGTAGATAAAGTTAACGTCAATCTTTTTGTTCCATTAACAGCAGTTGTTTTACGTGGTTCACCGCTATTAATATTGTACTTTGCTTTATTATATAAAGTTGTTAAATTGTCCAAAGAATCAATAGGTATTTTACTATGAACGAATATATGAGCGTGATTTAATTAGGAATTTAGGGGAAATGTTTTTGAAACATTCGAAAAGGGATTAAATGTCCTTAATACCTTTTTCATTAAGGTGTAGGGTTTCAAGGTATTTTTCAAATTAGATTAAATTAAAATGGGGTTAGGTTAACTGAAAAGAATCCTTTTAATATGTAAACTCCTCTTTGCCTCAATTTTAACCTTAGCCTATATTTAAACTCTTTTTAAATGGTTTTATACATATTAATAGTACAATTATCAAAGGATTTGCGATACTTATAGAAAACGCGGTCTTTGTAGTTAAAAATTTCGCTATTGTCTTTATCGATGATGTAGCTATCAACAAAATTAATCAAATGCTATTACGTTGAGTTTTCGTCTACATAGTACCCTTAAATATTTTTATTATAGTGTTTTGAAAAAAAGGGGTCCAAGGGTTTTAATTACTTTTAGTCGCTTTTGAGCAGGTGCCATCTTGAAGTTATAACTAGTATTGGAACGCGGGACTTAATGGTTTAGAAGCGTGAGGATTTGTTGTTTTAAAGTAAAGTCGCGTGGTGTACTTTCTTTTTAGGCGCAACTTTTTGTTTTCACCCGGTATAATGATCTTAACAATTGAAGTGGCGAAAGGGAATTGAAAAAATTGAAGTAAAGTGAAAACTTGATATTTAAGGCAAAGGTTTGATATAGATGGTAAGGTTGGAAGTCGTTTATTGTTGGTGGTTAAGGACGGGAGACTTCGTCGTTTTTGTAGTAGTAGTAACATCTGTAATAGTAATAACTTGGTTGTTTGCCAAATTGTCGATTTATAACTTTGAGCGATGAATCTCAATGCTTTTCTTTAAAAAGGATTCAGAAAGATTTCTTAGTATCTTCAAATAACGATACCATTGCTTACTTCCTGATTTACGTTATAGATTAACATGGTATAAAAGTCTTTTTCATTTTATTATCGATGTGGGCTGAAGAAGTACTAATAGAGGCACCTTGAAAGAATCTTTCTTCTTGCCTAACCGTCGTTTGACATGAATCGTTACCTGAAAATAGCCTTTTCTTCTACTTATCTTATCTATTCTTAATCTAATAAATACTGATCAGTGTTTATAAGACTTTATCGTTGCAACGTAATCGATTCGTATTGGTCGAAGTAACTGGTATTGCATTGAAAGTGGTTGATGTATTTTTCTAGGTTTCGCAGACCGCTAGCTTATTTACACAGTAATTTGTATGCTAATTTCTTGGCACATGTACTAGTATAAAGTGGACGCATACTTTACTTAACTTGCAGTTAATACAATAGACCCACTAAATAATACACTCAACTTATAGTCAATATAGTCAACTTTACTTGTAATTAAAGTTGACCTATTTCACTGCAATTACTACCATTCCAATATTAACGGGGTTTTTTTTTTTTACGCGTACACGAGTGTGATCGATCCAACTTTTCCGGTTGCTACTGAATTACATCCTCATCAACTGGCAAGACCCTTGTCAATCCCAGTTGACTTTCGCATCCAAATTGACCCTAATTACCTTCAGTTGCCCCACGGCTCCAAGTTTCACCTTCATCTATTCCCGTACACAAGTCTTGTATCACAGACTTACACGTATTGGCTCACCACTGCGATTAGCATTTTTAACTCACATGGGTTAAGTCATCCATTACTTTAGTTAACCCATGTGAGTTAAATGGGTTACTATTGCCCTTGCTATTACTGGCCATTTCAACCAACTTGATTTAAGCTAATCTTTTATCTTGCTTAACTTATATATGTTAATTAACGTATTACTACATACAATTTGACTGTGCCACTTAAAAACGTTGTTATTGACATTAATCTAACAGTTTTCCAGTTTTTCCGCTTATCCTTATCCATTGAAACGAGATTTAACATTACTATGTGGCTTGTTAATATAGCCTTTAATATATATAATTAGTCTATTACAGTCTACAAATCTTTTGAGGGATTTGTTTAACGATACCCTTGTTATGGCGTTGATCAAATTGATTTTTTCAATCGATTTATTGGAACTTCTCGATTTCTTGATTTTTGTAAGATTTATAAAGTGTTATTCTGTCGATTATTAGGCGCTTTTAATTAGTGGTTAGAAGCTTCAAAATGTATTCGAATAAGGTTTTTAAGTCGATATAGATTAATATCGAGATGAAGGGAATCTTCAACTGCCTGGTAATGGCGTTAAAAGGTTTCCACAATATCATGTCTATATTAAAGCTAATAATTATATTGTAGAGTTTTAAAACTAGTATACTTTATGTATTCCTTTTATATTTGATGGAGGTTTAGTGAAAAAGATTGCAGATAATGCTAAACTAGTTCTCTCGCCTGTCTTCATTCACGAGAGTTATTAGAAAGCCGATCTACAAGGATAAGCCAGTGTTATTTTTAAAGGAGCTGTTTGTAAAAAAATGTTAAATTAGCCCTTGATAAGTAAATAGGGACTATATTAATTCTTTGGTCCAAATTTCATATGTACTATTTAAGCCTCTTATTTAGACGGTTAAATTCTTTATTCATTAATTTTTTTTATTTGCATCGTGATCTATAGGTCTTAAAAGGTATATAATTTATATAATATGACGATTCAACTCACCTAAATACGTTATTTTAAGTATCGTTGGGCCTTAGCTATGTTAATCTTATCAATTGTGGTCAAGTCAGCGCCATGGCCATTTTAGTAAAACCTAAGGTTAGTATTAACACCAAGTATATGAATTAACGATCCGTTGAAATTAAGTTAGCTGGTTTCCACTAAGGCTAGGACTAGCTTGTAATTCTAGAACTTAGAGTGTTCAATCGCCTGCTATTCCGATGCCATAAAGCTAATAGTTCCAATAAAAATAGTATTATTGGTTTGTATAACTATCAAACCGTAACCCTTCTTTTGCGTAATTGATAGATCCGGGTTGTATGTTAAAGACTTGACGTCTAGCCGTAACTCAAAGTGCGATTGATAGGTTAGGAATTAATGGACAATTATTTCAGTCTCTTCGTATAGTGGTTTAATACATCGTATTATCGTCCCCGAAGGGTACGTAACACGTAATTCCTATAGTAATTTGAGCACATTATTCTTTGTAGATTGATCGCTAATTACGTAAATGTTTTTGTTATATTACGGCTATTAAATATCAATTTTTCTTGAGATTTTTCTAACAAAACTGCCGTTAAAGCGACTACTAAACGTTAGCTCATACTTTAAATCGATGGCGACTGTATAATGATCTAATATTTACCTTTATTTCCGTATTCTTGAACGATTAGACGTAACTTTTCGTACGTTTTCCCTGTAGGTATACCTTTAACTTTATATGTAATTTTCGACTGAAAAATCATGATATTTAAGTCGTAGAATTAAAAGCCAGTTTTGGATACGAATTATATAATTTCTCTAATTAGGAGGCCATTAATATTGACTTTATCGTTTTTTTTTTTAAAAAAAAGACTTACCGAAAATTTCAATAACGTTTTATAACTGAAGCTTTAACGTTAAATCTTCTTCATCCCTTTTTTTTTAACTTACTCAAGTAATATTTTGAATACAGCCCATTATATATTCCTTATCCTTAACATTATTTTTCAGTCATTTTCTGTACCAGTGGCGTTCCAATAACTTAGTAATAACAAGGAAAAGAAGTTCGTTTTAATTTAGTCGCTTTGATTAGAGGTTTTGATCGCTATTGTTAGTCGCCTTAATATAGGTTTTTACTTACGTAATGTGAAATTTCGTAAGGCTGTTAGCAATTTGAATGAATACTTTAGAATTGGCGATATTTAAGGTTTTATATAGGCTATTTTATTTTCCTGGCTCCCGTTAAATAAGGACTTTACTCTGCAATAATAGGGTAAACACATCGATTATCTTAAGACCATTTATTATATTGCGGGCATTATTAATTTGACTTTATTCTGATTCCTTCCTTAACTCTTTCAATACCTTATCATAAGCCAAAACACTTTTTCAACTACTGACTAATGGCGGAGATTCACTCGTTAGGCGTAGGTATACTTTAAAGACCAACAACTTTAACATTAAGCAGTCAGGATCTATAATGTTGTTCAGACCTTTTACCTTCATTTAGAGGCACGTTTTTTTAATTCGTAAAGCTTTTAATCTCTAGCGTAAGTATATAGTACGTTTACAAGAGTAATATATTTTCCTTTTCGGCTTTTTAAATACTTTAATAGGACTTAATAAGCACTTGTTTAAATTTTATTCTTATTATCTTAGCATTTGGTTAAAGTTTAATGACTACAACGTTAATATTAGTATTATAAACAACGACATTAAGTAAACCCAAATACGTGTTAATCCACAACATCCTTAATATTTTTCATATTTTTTTGCTAATAGAGACTTTAGAAATTTTGCTTCGTAAACATAGGTTGCAAAGATAATAACGTAAAAAATAGGGTTATTTTCAAATAAAAACACATTCATAAATATTCATTAATTAATGTTTTTATCTGCGTTTAATATAAATTTAAATTATTGAAGGGTTTGTGTATACATTTAATAGTAAGAGTAAAGCTTTTCGATTGATTCTAAAGTAAAGTATTCCACATCTTTATGTCTTACGGATATTCAGAACTTGATGAAGTTTATTAATGAATAAGTAGATAAAGCGCTGTTATAATGAACGTTTCTTCGACTTCAATAGGTTTAATATCTTTACTTTTAAGCCTTCAAAATTAAACTATAGGTGCACTTATTTTGAGACGAGAGGAAACCTCTAGGCGTTTTTAACTAGTTTATAGGCTTCAACGCCAACACTAGTACTAAGGGGCTTTGTATCCTTCAAATAATGGGAAAAAATGGGTAAGGGACTTAGGGATATGCAAAGAAATCAACTTAATAACAGTTTAAAATACTGTTATCCCTAGTAACGATGATTATTCGCCTTGGCCGAAACCAAATGTATTCTTGAAAATATCTTGACGATTGATTTCGGTGGCAACATTCAGTTTCCTCTGCAAATCCATATATTATAAATAACCATATATTAAATACTTCATTGCCGTTATATTTAGTATAATACCTTAAAGAGTATGATTCGTATAATAATCGCGAAGGTTAAATGTGTGTAAGGGATTATGGGAATAATTAAAACCAAGATAAGAGTTTTTACCATTTCAACAGTATAGGAAAACGTGGTCAACTAGTTACTAGGCTACGCTAAGAGTAATATTATTATATCAAGTAATCTGTTTAAGCTTATCGTTATTGTTAAAGTTTTTTTGACCTTTAATATCTATGATACGATTAAGGTAGTTTTATTTAAAGGTAATAGGGTATTAGATATGGTATATTACCTGTTATTTATAACGTTCAATCGAAACGTAGCGAATGAATTAATAACCGAGTTTGACACAAATCCAATATCTTCAACTACTATCATGATGATACTTCTTATGGTTAATAGGTGCGCTTCAGTTTTACTCTCGATATTAATGTTAATGTAGTTATAAACTTTCATCCGAAGGTATTAAACCAACTTTTAAAGGTTCAAGTAGCCTGTTCTTTCGATAGAATTAATATACCATCGCACGGAATTTTCTATCCACATCGCGAAAGTCATCAACTTAAAAGTATATACTTAACTAATTTGGTGTACGTGCTATTATGGTTACGATCAAGGATATTAATTAGCTAAAAAAGCGCTTATAGGTGGTATTTAAATTTTATAAAGCGTATTTGAACTTATTAACACCCGTAACAGTTATCCGTACCTATTCGTAAAGTGTGGATTTACTAAAGTAGGTTTTCCCAATCGTTATTTCGAATAACATTAACTGATTAAAAATCTAATTTAAAATATCTATCGGTATTTCCTTTCTTATATTCTTTGTAATTATCGTTGTCCACCTAGTAGTAGCCTAGTCCATGTAATATTACGTAAATTAGACGTTGTACTCGAAATAACTTTTTATACTATTACAATTCTTTCGAAAATGTTTTACTCGCGTTAGGAAAGTTACATAATAATTATTCGTATATCCTACAAGGATTTCGGAAAATAGTAAGTAAAATTTGAAACGAAGGACTTCCATTTACTTATAGATCCTTAAAAAGGGTATTATGTTCGTGTTAAGGAGAACGTAAAAAATTCCGTTGAATTTTTCTATATCATTTCAGATTTTGACCAAGTCTGTGAAAAGCTTGTAATTAATATTAACCATTTAAATAGGTTTGTGGAAAACGTTACGATAATCATTCCAGTATTCGTTAATATTTTCGGTTAATTTAAGTTTTAAAGCCTTCAAATCAAAGTGTAGGGGTAATTGCCAGTCGCTTAGTCTAAGGGGTAGAGTCCTATAGTAGGACCCATGGTAGGCTTACGCATATAGATATACTTTCTATGGAAAACTTCGCCTTAAGAGACTAAACAATTTTAAGTTAAGGGTTAAGGGGTAATGAGGACTAGGTCATAAAAAATGTTCTAAGTGACTTGATGATTCAGATTAATTAACCGCATAACGCCGACGGTGATATTTTTTGCCGTATTGGCGGCTGCTGTTTTACGTGTTTTGCTGCCGCTAAAGGCGTACTCAGCGCTATCACGTAAAAGTGCTAGGCTTCCGAACCAATTAACACGTTCTTCAACGTCGACGTATAAAAAAGCTTAACTTAACTATAGGTAAAAGAAAAAGTCTCCTCGAACTAGTATAAGAGCGTTGAACTAATTTCACACACTTTTCCCTAGTGCGTAAATCTTAAAGGCATTCCCTAAACTGTGCCAACTCGAAAAAGGTTTATACTAACTTAAAGGTGTGTTTATCTAATACGTATACACCTCGTCGAATAAGCTCGGCCTTTAACTTATTTTCAAATCTTTTTTCGATTAACTTCCTTATATTGAAAGTACAATCCCCGAAAAAGTTCTGAAAGGTTTGAAATGAATTTTCTTTACGATTGAAATAGCTTCTCTCTTAATCGAAAATAAAGTAACCAACGAAGTTAATTAAGACTTTTCAAGTTAAGTCGTCATCGATATATTATCCCCAAAAGGTTTTATCGAAATCTTTGATCAAAAAAATGCCGAAGGCTTTAATTACTTCTTTCCTTATAGAATTGTTAAAGGCCTCAAAATTTAGGTTTTCAATAACCATCTTAACTTTCTAGCTAATATTGGATTTGGTATTTTAATATGCAATCTCGCGACGTAACTTTCTTAGCGCAATTTGACTATTTTCAATGTTTTCGTTTAAAGTAACAATTTTGACTATTAAATTAGTATAAGAAAAGAGAAAAAAGTTAAATCAAGGTAAAGGTTTGGTAGGAAAGGTAAGCATGGAAGTTGTTTGTTGTGGTTTTTTGGCGTGAGACTTAATGGTTTGTCGCAGTAGTAACACCCATGGTAATACTAACTTGGCCTTTTGACAAATTATCGATTAGATAATTTTAACGGTTAATCCCAACGCTATTCAAAAGATATATAATGAAGATTTATACATTTTCAATAGCGATACTATCGCTACCTTTAAACTACTATAGAAACTGATATAGTATAAAGATCTTCATTACTTATTGTTGTAATGACTAACATAGTAGTAAAGGCTCTTCGTAAGAATTATTTATCTATCTTGCCCAAACAAAGCGTAAAAACCGGAAATTATCTTTTTCTTTTACTTAGCTTATTTGGATCCAACCTAATAAGTACTGATAAGTATTGATGGAGCTTTGAATGTTGCAACATTGTTGATTCTTTAATTAAAGTAACAGTAGTATTGCAATAGTTAAGTGATGGGTGTATTGTTTTAGGTTTGGCAGACCGCTAGCCGGTTTGCACAGTAATTTGTATAGCTAACCATTTTTCCCGCACCCTAGAAGAAAGTGGCGCATACTGTACTTGACTGGAAGCCAATACAATAGGCACACACGAAACAATACACTCAACTTGTAGTCAGTATAGTCAACTTTACTTGTAAGTAAAGTTCACCTACTGCACTACAACGAATACTATTCCAACAGAGGCGGTTAATTCATGAACAAAAGGAAAAAAATATTGAAGGATGAAATTATACGAAGCAAAAAAATAGAAAGTAAAAGAAGTTTTAAAAGGGGTAATTAGAAACTAAAAGCTATATAATAAAGATAATAAGTATGATATTGAAACTTTGTTAACGATTATTTTCAAAAGATATATCACCTTCTATTTGTCATAAACCACTATTAATATTTTAAATTCGACAAAAAGTAAAATCTTCGCGCTACTTCGATGTAAGCTAATAGTCACTATCGTTGCTAGGTTTCTTTGACGTTTATTAAGTTTGAAATGACCACTTCATTTGTACCTTATCTAATCTATAACCGTCTTATTTTCGGGCATATAACTTTAACAAATTTAAATACAATTTTCGGTATTTGTTTCTAATAATTGAATCGAAGATCTCAAATAATACAGGTAATGCCACCTGATCTTCCTGCCAAGATCTTCTCCATCGTAACTTAAATACTAATATTAAAGTTTTAAGGTATATGTTTTGATTATGAACGATAAACATTTTTAATTCAATATTACGCGTTTTTGATAAGATTTTCCAAACTTAATCCCCGATTGAAAAAAAAAATGAATATAGTAAGCTTAGCATTCATTCATCGATGAATTCATTGGTTTGCGACTTGTTTCGATTATTTCGTGTCTAAAAATTGGGTATCATATAATATCCTTATACTAATTTGTTTCGTAGATATGTGTCATGCTAGAGTTTCCTCCAGACTTAATATTCGACTTGAATTTAATAATCCTATTATTAAACGAGTTTGTATTCCTAGGTTTCTAAGTATAAGTAAACGAGCGCAAGAACATCCTACAACTATTTATGGTACTTAAATTTCTATGTTGTATTGAAATAATTATACCATTGGTTCCGCTAATTTCGAAGTGCAGTTTGCGATTTTTAGCATTGAATCGGTTTTTGGTCATATGTAATTCGAATATCTAACATTCTTAAAACTTGCGTCCATTACATAATCCTACTGATTAGTATAATAAAGCTCCTTAATAACGAAATCAGATTTATATATTGATTATATATTATTGTTGATAAAGGTAATTTGAATGTTTTACTATAGTTAATACATTTTTCTCTCTCTTTGTTTATCGTGTCTCCATATCATCAAGGCTTTATGATCATAAGGTCATGATTTTTAGATATATTATTAATTTGGTATTTAATTTACTACATGTAAGTAATACACATAATTATAAACCCATGCTACCAAGTTCTTCACTAAACGTGTCCGTAATCATGTGGTATTATAAAAAACGGTTGGGTGACATTAAAACGTTTTGTTAAATTATTGAATTATCACCAATGCTTCGACCTGTTTTTCTTTTCGTAAGAATTTTTCGGGCACTTGTTATATTTGTTAGAAGATCTTTCATATAGAAGTTATCTTTGGTATTTCCGTCATATACGACATTTTCAATACAACAATTTATAATCTTCGCCCACATATAAATTTCGTAATATAAGAGGTAAGGTATAAAACTTCGTCGAGTATTTTGGTTAACATGAGGTGATTTCCCGATTTCGACTATATTTAGAATTTTTTTCGATGTTTTCCTCATAATTCAACTTGTTCTTATAAATGTTTGACACCTATGGAATGAATTCAACTTTCGAATAACACTATTTTATGAAGTATTAGAAAAATTCGTCCAAAATAATTTGGAGAATATGTTACAAGTATAAGAAGTTCAATATCGCATTGAATATATGTATTGGAATATCCGACAAATGCAGTACAGTTAATTGATCTAAACTTGCAGTCAGTTGATTGTACTGACTGCAAATTGACAGCAGTTTACGGGATTAACCGCAAATGAAGTGTAGTAGAAGCCTACTTACAAGTGGGGCACGGGCTAAAGTAGTATACTATACAAATTAGTGTGCAAACCAGCTAGTAGTCTGCCAAACTTAAAATTTACAAGTCAACCAGAACCAACTTCAATGCAGCACCAGTTACTTCGACCTCAGTGATTCTAATCGACTATGTTGTAACGATAAAGACCTATCAACACTGATAAGTGCGTATTAGGTTAAGCACAGATAAACTAGGTAGAAGAAGAAGTTACTTTCTGACTGTTACGTTTTATTTTAGTAATGTAGAGGAAAGGTTTTTGCGAAACCCCCCTATGGTACTGTATCGTTTTCGTGGTAATACGTTAGGAAGACCCTTAGATTATGTCCTTTTCGTGGTAATTTATATTCAGGCGTTGGTATCTCTATCTAAAACACTTAGAAACTTTCATTGAACTAGTTTTGAAGAAAATCATTAAAGTTTTTCACTAAAAGTATTAATGATCGTCAAGTTATTAGGTTCGCAAACAGCTAAATCCTTATTGCTATTGCGGGTACTATTACTGAAAATTACATATAGCAAAAACGACTAATTCTCACAACCTTTGACAAACACTAACTTCGATAGCAAACCTATGACCCATCTATCTACATCACTCCCCCCCCCCCCCTTACACAATTAGTTATTGTTTCAATAGCTTCAGAATATACTGGAATCAATGCCATTACCAACCTTCTTAGAAAGGAAGTAATTAGGGATTTCGGCGGAATCTTGGAGAAATACTACGACGAAGATATTTGGTATACGGAGGCCAACAAAAACATAACCACTAAGCATTTACCAAAGTAATCGGGTGTTTTATTATCGCCTTGAACCTAACTGAAACCGTTTGAAAAATTTGAACAATTGATGATTTTTAAGGCTGGTTTCTAAAATAAACCTGGAATATATGGAAAAATGAAAACAAACAAATTAAGATAAGGACGAAAACTGAGCTTTACAATCGAAGCATTGATATTTCCTTAAAAAAAGGGAGGAAAAGTAGTTGAGTTAATAGGGTTTACTAATGCGTAACAGATGAAGACACTTAATGGGTTGAGGCTAAGGGCAAAGGCATTACTGGCAACGACGTTCCTTAACGCACTTATATACGTTCAAAAAGCCCTCCCCAAGCCCAAATAAGTTTCCCTGACCTTTTTATGTAAAGTTCTCGGCAAGCTAGTATTAATGGCCGTGAAGAATCAATTGACTTATACGCCGAAAGTTTTCAGGTCCACCAGTTATTAAGTAGGAATATCGACATACCTTTTAATGTTAAAAGAGGTATTACTAAGTACCCCGTGGAAATCCTTAAGTTTCTTTTCCCAGACCCCTTAATAAGTTCATTTCTAGTAGCTAATATTAAGGAAGGAACAGCTCTATACGCGAGCGTACTATAAGCACAACTATTAGCTTTTTCCCTTCAAACTCGACTAAAGGTAATTATCCTGCCCACCAATACCAGTATCTTTTCCAAAATCGGTCGCGGGATCCAAAGGGTTCTTATGATTAGTACATCAACCTTTCTTTTAGATACGTCCCCATATTATATACAGATTATACGGTAATCATTACGTTCTTTAATTTTTTGGAAGAAAGGAAAAATATAACGGTAAGATGTCTAATCTTTTCAATATCAAGTTGCGTCCGTTCTTCAATATCTGTCGCTAAATAAGGATTAAACTGCCAGGCTTTTACTCATTATTTCCTAGTATCTTCACCGGTTGAGCCGAGAATTACTACCTTCAATATTTTAAGAATTGGTCTTTTTTTCGAGAGATTTACGATGGTTTCAAAAGATACTTCGAACACAATGTTGATCTCGCCTAATACCACATAAATTGGAATATTATTGAATGGTTTTATATCTTGAATTATAAGAAAAAGCGGGAAAGTAAAATAAACTTCTTTAATCAAATATTAAATAAGTTAATATTTTGTAAACAAATAATAGGGAACGTAGAAACTAGTGAAGATACATTACGTCAATAGGTTCAACAAGCTATCAAGGGCTACAAAGAGTCTGAATACGACTTATAATACCTTAACGTCACCCATATAAGGGTTTTTTAGCCAGTTGCGTTCCTCGTTGGCATTCGTAACGGTTTGAGTCTCGAATGTGACTGGTATGTACCCCCAAACTTCAAAATTCAGCGACGACAAAAAAAACCCTTTCCACTTATATTATATCGACCGTTAGTACGGAACGACCGGTTAGTATAGTTAATGAAAGTCTTGAGCCTGGAGATATAACTAAGTTATATATAAAGAGGAGTATTCTTTTTCCTTAATGTCTAAAGTAAGTGAAGTAAATTCATTTTGAATGTTAAATGATATTAAACTTACGGAAAATAAAGCTTCTGGTTAATAAGCTATACAGACGCCGAACGTAAATCAAAGTAGATGATGTACCATATGTAATTCCCCTCCACATCTTAATAGGATTACGTTTTGAACGTCGAAGAATTTGAAGGGAAGAAGGTCAGAGATGAGGAAAATAAGCCTAAAGTCATTGGTTCGCATTAAGATACTGGTACCAGCCCGGAAAAAACATAATTATTTGCCGAATACGCCTTTGTATACCTTCTAACAAGTAAAAAACCCCATAGCTATTATAACAACGAAAATTCTAGCCTTACGTACTTGTTAACCATTCGCGATCATTATATGAACCAGGGGTTTTAAGGTAATATACAAGACACTAGGCGGTATGGTACTTAACAGAAGTTTATTCATAATACATTGCGTTACAAAGGAATACTAATATTATTACGGGATTTAATTATACATATATTAGCAAGGAAAAAGCTAAATTTAACCCTAGAAAACGCTTTTTTTATTAGAATCGACGAATATGATTACCATTATTAAACTTAGTATTTTCCATAATGAAATCCCTTACCATTTTCTTTATTTGCCTTGAAAATATCAAAAACCTCGGTATTAACGGTAACAAATAAACTGATAAACTAGTTCAAGTTAAGGGCGGTAAAAGGTTTCCACTCAGTCTTGAGTGAAAGTACTTCTAGTTTCATTTTGAAAGTCCAACAGAAATGTTATTAAACCTAACAGAGTTGAAACTTCGTTAAATATATCATAAGTTTAACCATCCAGTGACTTACAAGTTTTATAAGGTTTTAAAGCCGACTAGTTACGAAGATATGCACTTACCAACGTTAAAGGAAATTAAATGGCTTTGCCATCACTACCAAATACACTCCCAGACCCCTCTCAAGTTTAAGTTCACGCTAAACAAAAATCAAAACTTCAACTTTAAGGTCTTTATAAACATGTTTTACCTGGACAACAAACCAGTACTTCACGTTGTAAACTCCGCTACAGCTTTTCACGAAGCCAAGTTCCTTAAAACAAATACAGCGGGAAAAACTTGAAAACAATACGCATTGTGTGAATTGAAACGTAGCTGGGGCCACCAACTGTGCTAGTTTACGACGCTGGTATTAACTTTACTACGATAAAGTTTTAAGCTAATACCAAGTTGATAGGAATCCAGTGAAAACAGGTCCCTCTTAAGGTCCAATAGGGAATTGGTAAAGTCGAAAGGGCTCAAAATCTCCGACGAAAAGCCTACGATTGTTATAACTCAAATACGTTGACGGGTCAAGAAGTCAACCAGCGGTCAGTTGCGCCATCTAAAACCTAACATCTAACACACCAGGCGGAACATCTCTCAAGTTATCTACGGATCATGTAATCCTTGAGGGTTAGGGTCTACCCTGGATTAACAGTTCTTATTGAGCTTTGGTAAGCACTAATAAGTATTAATAGGCTAGGATAAGCCAGGATTAAAGGCGTATAAAGACACGGATATATGAAGATATAGTTATAACCAATTATATAGAATTTTTTTATAGATTTTGAGTTGTTAATCTAAATATTTAGTCTACTCTTAATAACATAATGGGTATTAATAACCACTAGCCCGAATCGAAATCGATATTGTTTACTTATTACCTTTATCAACCTTTTCATAATATTATCCTTTTAGTACCTTTTATTCACTTACGGGTATTTAATGTAACTATTACATTTCGACAATTTTCTTTTCAAATAGGTATACGTGATAAACAATTTAAGTTATAGAGATTTTATATATCTACTGAAACCCCCAACTCTTTTAATATTGATATTAACGAGCCTACGAATACCCAGATAATTCAACAGATCGCTTACTTTAAGTAATAAATTAAGATATTTTACAGCGCTTAGTAAGGGGAGATTTACAAGATAAAAAATCCCACTATTTCTAATGGAATTAAAGGAACCTTTGAGGGATTTCTTACGTAGGGTAGCGTTTACTTCGTATATTATCATTACTAGTTGACCAACGATATGGACAATATAGTGTTTTTGGGATATTATCTTGAGGGAGATGTATTGGCCTAGTAAGACCCCATGTAACGGAATCTTTTGGAAATTAAAGAAGAAGACTGGAAGCAAAAAAAAATATTAGATCTTTTTAAGAAGTTCGAAAATTTCGAAGAATTATTAAAAACTATTTTCATCAATCCAAACGAAGACAATACCGCGGAAAGACAATTGATATAATAAAGGCTGATTCAGTTAACTTTGAAGTACGCCGCTAAGTTTCGAAAGATTTTAGTTAATTTAGGATAGAAAGATAGGCCCCTTATATCTTAATTTTAGAGGATTAAAGGAAGAAGTTAAAGACAAACTAATTAAGTAAAAAAAACCCGACAACTTCGCGAAATACAACGCGATTATGGTTCGCATCGATAACCGCTTATTAAAACGTAAGCAAGAAAGCCAAAAAAAGAAACCCCATAACGAATACCTGGAAACGTCGTTATCAAGTTAATACTGGGCAAAAAAAATCCTAATGATAACCTTACTACCAAAATAAAGCAATAGGAAAAATAACTTACCTAAAACCTATGGCGATCGATGCCTATCAATGAAAAATACCTTTTTAAGAAAGGAAAAAATAATACTATGATTACGGGGAAAAGGGACACTTTACTCGAGAATGTAGATAACCTAAATTATAATAGAAATTTGTTCCAAAAATACGACAATCATTTGAATAACGAATTAAACACACTTTACAAACAATAAAAGATTTAAATCAAATAACGATCAATATAAACTAAATGAGATGCCGACAAGAAAGCGTTAATCAAAGAAAACCACGATAATACTATATAATTGTTATTTTAACTAATTATAGCCGGTGTATCTAAAAAGAAAAATAACGTTTATTTACTAACCCAGCCTTTAGGTTAAATATCTAATTCACATCGACGACAAAAAAATTACGATTCGGATAATGAACTATTTTCGGAATAAATGACAGATTTTGTTAAAAACTACGAATCCCTTTATTAGAGCTTTTATTGCAACAAAAATTACGTATTAGAACTTTCCAAGAGATAAGGTTTAGGATAATTTTCTATAAAGAAAAAAACCTCATGAAAAGCGACAATTATCTATAAAAGAAAGCGAACCCCTATACGATATAACAATAAAAGACACTAACTTCAATTACTTTAATATTAGGGAAAACTATTTTAATGACTTAATATTGAGAAATACGGTGATTGAAAAATGAAAAAAGCAATAACTCGGAAAATATATAAGTCAAATTGAATAAAATCGATTATACTAATTAACCACTCTTAGTATAACTATAAAAACAGTAAAAGAAACCAATTAATAAAATGTACCAGTTAGACAAAGCTTAGGAATATCATCGACGACAAAACCTAAAACTTATAATAATATCAACCGCGATTATATAAGGATACCGAGTATCAAAACCTTCGGAAAACCGTAAAAATTATTTGTAATGGAACGACGAGTGATTTTTAAAAAAAATTCTTTATATAACAAGTTAAAACAACTATACTGTTGGAATAGTAGTATTTGCAGTGCAGTAGGTCAACTTTACTTACAGTAAAGTTGACTATACTGACTTACAAGTTGAGTGTATTGTTTTGTGCGGACATACTGTATTGGCTGCAAAGAAAGTACAGTATGTGTCAACTTCACACTAGGGTAGGGGCCAAGCAATTGGCTATACAAATTATTGTGCAGACCGGCTAGCGGTCTACCAAACCTAGAATAATACATCCACCATCTGACTGTTGAAATACTACTGTTACTTCGACCAATCGAATAGACAACATTAAAACGTTTAAATCCTTACTAACACTGATTAGTGCTTATTGGATTGAGCACAAATTGACTAAGTAAAAGAAGAAGCTACTTTTCAATTACGCTTTGCGTTAATAACGGCGGCGAGGGTAGAGAAAAGATTTTTTCGAATGGTCTTTATTAGCACTCCGTCAGTCTATAATTGCAGGAGAATAGATAATATTTTTAGGTTGCGCTAATCTATAACGGTAATTTAGAAGTAAGCAATGGTATCGCCATTGAAAACACAAAGAAATCTTTACGGATATTTCTTGAAAACGATGGAATTAACTGTTAGGAGTTTTAAAGTTCGGTAAGTGGTTAAACGGATAATTTAATACTATTGTAGGTATTACTATTGAAAAGACGACTAGGTTCGACGGCAAAAATAACAAATAACCTTCGATCTTTATTTACAACAAACGACTTACGACCTTACCCTGTATATCAAGTTTCTCTCCTACTTTACTCTTTTTAACCTTCCTATGCCAATTTAATTGCCAAGTTCGTTGCCTTAAGCGAAAACACCAAGTCGCATTAAGAAAGCTACGTTGAGCGATTTAACATCAAGTCGCAAAATTCCTACGAGATTTTACGCCAAATTACCAAGTCCCTCGACCCTCGCCTACCATACCCTACGTAAGTTCGAACCTGAAGATGGCTACCACCAGCCCTTATTTTGAAGCTATTACCGACCCCGCTAGGAAAGAAGTAATCAAAGCCCTCGGATCCTTTTTTACCATATATTACGATAAAGAGCTTTAGGGGTCTGATGTCGACGAAGACTTAACGAAGAAACATCTGGTTATCTTCGTCGACTGGTACATTGTTGACCAAGACAGCGTCGAAGAACTTGACCACAGCAATAGTGCTATCAAAAACTTTCGTTAAGTCTTTGTCGACGAGAATATTGATATATGGAAGAAGATTTAAAGTGTTGTTAAGTTGAAATTAAAGGAAGAATTAGATTGACAAGTGATTTACGTGATAGAAAAGAGCTTTAACCAGTTTACAAACACCCTTTTGGTACTAACCGAGCTTAAGAAATGCCTTTAAGATCTACTTCCTAAGAGACAGCATGTTGAAAAACCTTAACGCCCTTATACACAATTTAGGGGACCTCCGCTTTACCTCTAGCTAAGTTAAGCCTTTTTACGCGCTGAAGATGAGGAACTTGTTGACTTGCACAACAGTATAGCTCACTACAGGTTTTACAATAGGACTTTATCCTACGGATTAACTAACGGGTAATTACCCTTAATACCGTGTTTTGGAAGCCTTAAAATTTAAACTGCCAGGAAATGATAATAAAGACTGGGATTATTATCGCAACCTACCCTCAAAACCTGTTGAAATAGTAAATATTAAGCATAAATTTCTTACGAATTTCTTCAAGATTTATAAGAATATGGAAAAATATAAAGGAAAGCCCCATAACGTTTTCTATACAAAGATAATACCCCTTCTAAGTATTTGTAAATGGATAGAGGTTCCTCGTTCGGGTTTTCGCTCACTATTACCTGGAAATTTCATAGGGTAAGCTAGGGATTAATACCTAACTTTTCTAACCCGAACAACTGCCTTTCGCGATGTTTATAATAATATAAAAACTCACTTCGAATACGACGTCCACCTTACTCAATACTATATAGATTGGGCCACTACAAACTAAACGATAATAATAACGAAAAAGAAAAAATATGAAATACTAATAAATATATTAAACTACATGTTTAATAAAATGATGTTATTCTCGAAAGTAATAGTAAAGGCCTATGCTAACGAAGCCACACTTCGAAAACAGGTATATTCAGTAGTTACGGGCATTAATAAGTTCGAATATGCCTTATAACACCTAGATGCCACTTACGAAGGCTTTTTTAGCCAGTTGCGCTTTTCGCTCGCCATTATAATAGCACGTAAATCAAACTCACTTGGTATATACTCTTAAGCCTACAACTTCTTTTACGTGGATAAAAAGATCTTACTCTAATTAATTACGTTGGACATTAGTATAGTTACAAGCGCTCTTAACGCCTAATGTCTAGCTTATTAATCTTAGACTAAAAGTAATAGCTTCTTTGGCGCTAATAAGGACAAAAGTCAAATGGACTTGTAAACCAGAAGTATTATCGTCATAATAGTAATGAAAGATATTGGATCTATAATACGTCTGACTATTAGTTCATTCGTCAACCCTCTGGCCAGCGAAATAATAAAAAGGTAATATATTATATCTTTTACTTTACCACTTGAAAATACAACTACTTGAATTCAAGCACAGACTTTAAAGGTAACAAGCTAGTTAATGGTAATAATAACCCTAAATAAATCACATGCAACAAAGATAATTCTTCTAACGCAGCTTAGTAATTAGCCGATCATATCTTTCTATACTGTTTAAATGGTAAAAACCAGTATATTTGCCGTAACTAAGCCTTTACTCCCTTATATACCTTTAAACTTCGCCATCGTTACACGGAATATACAGTTAAAGGTATTATACTAAATATAGGGGCAGTAAGGTATTTAACAGGAGGCTTTTCGCAGTACATGTTATTATGGAGAGAAAGTACTATAGCTACTAAGATAAATCGTTACGATGCTATTAATACTAAAGTTAAGTTCGTACTAGGCGAGTAATTATCTTTACTAGGTATAACAGTAATTTAAATTATTATAATATCAATTACGTTTTATATTTTTGAATCCTTGACCCGTTTCCTTCTTTTTTGGAGGATATAAAGACTCTTGGCGTTGATATGAATGTCAAAACCAACGAACTGGTTAAAAACGACTAAAGGATCTCTCCCGTCTTTAAGTAGGGGTAGCTATGATTAGATGTTTAAACCCCAAAAGTAGTGGTATTAAACCTAATGAAGTCGGAATTGCGTTAACTATACTGACAATTTAACAACCTAGCAATTAATAGGCTATATAAAGTCTTAAAGTCCATAGGATAAAAAAATGTGGAATAATTTGTATTGAAAAATATTAAAAAACCTTTCTATTACTATTAAACATATATCTAAGCCCCTTAAAAATTTAAGTTTACACTAAAAAACAGCAAAGAATTTAATTGTAAAGTTTTTATAGATATGTTTTATTGAAATATTAAGTCTAGTTTTCACGTTGTTGACTCCCCAACCTTTTTTTAACGGAGCCAAGGTTTTAAAGTCCCTTTCGGTAAAGTATATGAAAGAAACGCTAAAGATACTCTAAATCGACACGTACCAAGACCTCCCCAATGTCGTTGTTTACAATTCTAGCACCAGCTTTACGGCTGCTAATTTTGAAAAATATATTAAAATGATAGATATTTAGTTTTACCAGGTACCTATAAAGGCTTATTGAAGTATTAGGAAGGTTAAAAAGTCATACACTCTATTTCGCCGAGCGTTTAATATCCTTATGTTAAAGATTTGAATTTTTACGGATTTGGAGGTACGCTTTTAAATGGCGCTAAAGGGCCTAAAAATATTATAGGTCTTAACGGCCTATTTCTAACGCTATTAGTTTTTGGAGCGTACCCTCGCCAAACGAGAGAATCTCCGCTATTAGCAAGTACCTAAAAGAGAGCTGTAACCTACGGTAAAACACTAAAAGAACTGTGAAAAGAATCGGTACGCCTCTAGGTTAACGATAATATTAATACTAGGTATGGCCCTATGACAATAGACGTACTTTATTTGCCATTTTAAAGTAATATCCTTGTGTAGAGGAAGCCGAGAAAATGGAAGGGTCTATATAAGATCTTGAATATCGTTAACTCCGAAGTAATTATTAAAATTGCTAACGGTCTTATAACTTTTCGCATTACTCAAGTTAAACATTATATTAGAGCTGTTAACGATAAAAACCCTTAAGCCAAAAGAAAGAGTTAATACGAACCTCTTCTACACATTATCGACAAGCCGATAGAACGCCAACGAAGAGAACAACCCATGGAGAAAAAGAACGTTAAAAAGGAGGAATACATACAAAGTTGTATTTAGAATACTATTTAGGTAGGCTGTAAAAAAAAGAATAACTAAGACTTCGTACTAAATATTTGAATATAAAGTATTATTAAGACTTCCGATAAATGAATATAAAGTATCATTAAGACTTCCGATAAACCTTTTAGAGAAAGGAAAATGGTTGATATTAATATTTTACTAACTCGAGGAGTTTTATAACTCGGGTCGAGAACCGATTTTAACTTTTAACACCTAAATATCACCATAATTAATTCAAGGGTTGTCCACGAGGTTGAAGGCAAGCCTACGGGGCGGAAGTATAAAAAATTACGCCTAATCGCTTGAAGATACGTTAATTAAGAAAAATATTGAATCCTTATACAATCGCTAACGTTTGGTAGTCGTTTTGACAGCAAGCTTATTAGCTAAGATTAAAGGCAAATTTACGCTTGATAACCAAAATATAATAAAGGCCTATACGTAATTAGTAATAAATTTATAACGGATTGTACTATAGAAACAGCTATAAGAACTACGGCCTATTTTCCCTTTAAGAACGGTAATACAATATATCAAGAATTTGTATTGACTGGTTAAAATAAGAGTTTATTAGTTTATAACCTACTAATCGTACTTTAAATCATAGCTAGGTATAAAGTCTTCAATATACGACCCGTGTTTTCTAGTCACATAAGAGAAAAACTTCGGCCTAATAGGTATGTAAACTAATAAAACGCTTTTCGTTAAAATAGCTGGCTTTATAGTATAGGAATAGCAAGCAATTAAAGTTTTTAAGTTTTAAAACTATAAGCCGGTCATTATGTTGGCAGAGGGCAGCTAACTTGACTTTAATAGATCATTAATCCGTATACTTGTTGTTAATACCGGCCTTAGCTTTCGCGAAAAGAGCTAAGGTATTGATTTAACTACAATCGACAAAATTAAAGTGGTTAAGGCCTAACGGTACCTGGAATAGCGTACTTATAACAGCTATATTGGCACATTATATTAACTGAAAGCCTTTTACAACCATTTTATCGCGGTATAAATACAAAACCCGATAGTTAACGACTTTAACCGGCTAAATAAAAGGATTAAGTAATAGATACGAAACTTGGACCGCGGGTTTAATATTATTTCAATCAACCTATGGAGTGCTAAGTTAATAATTTTTACGAATGGGTTTTTCGTAAACAACACCGACCTATTTTCACAAATTAGCTTCCTAATAATCGTCGTTCATAAGGATAGGCGGGAGGACCTGTTTAGTATCATTGGTATCCTGATTTATTAGATATTTGTTAAATGGAAAAGGATTATACGAAGTGTACTAGCTTTTAAAGTTTAATATATAATGCGAAGCTTTAGTACAGCTATAGTATTATGTAAAACCCTCAACTTTATTATTAGGCAGCTAAATATTCTTCTTATCCCGGTGGTAATTTGTACCAACTCAAGGAGCCTATTCGAATACCTTTCGAAGCTCGGAGCCACCAACAAGAATCGCCTAATGATCGACGTGATAATACTTCATGAAGACTAACAAGGAAGAGATGTTAAGGAGTTCTGGGAAATTAATGGAAAGGATAATCCTGTTAATGTCATAACGAATGTATCTCTAAATAAGGCCCTTAAAAGGTTTGTAGATAATAATACGCTGATTATATGCATTGAGAGTTACATTAATAGGCTGCCCGGCAAGGCCAAATCATATGGTGGCGACGGCCAGGAATAAGCTGGCAAACCGGAAAACTTTGGGGGATTAACGATAACATCGTGTTTGATTGGTACGGTAAAGTAAAAGATTACATGGGTGTTGAGCAGAAAAACCTTTTATAGGAGTTGATAAGATCGGACTTCGGAGCCGTAAGGTAACTAATGATAACTAGGGTTGATTTAAGTTCAAATAGGTGTGATTTATTGTAAAGGCCAATTGGAATTGACAAGAGCCTGTCCAGTTGACGAGATCGCGGTTTAGCGTTTACCGGAAAATATTGGTTGATTATATTAGCCTGCGCGTATAAACTAAAAAGCCGTCAGTATTGAAATAGTAGTATTTGTAGTGTATTAGGTTAACTTTACTTATAGTGAAGTAAACTATACTAAACTGAAAGTTAAGTCTATGGTTTTGTGCGGGCCTACTGTATTAGCTGCAAAGCCATTCCAGTATACACCCACTTCACACTAGGGTATGGGCCAAGAAATTGGCCATAAGAATTACTGTGCAAACCGGCGAGCGGTCTGCTAAACCTAGAACAATACATCTACTATTTGACTACTGCAATACTACGGTGAATTCGATCAATCGAATCGACAACGTTGCAGCATCTAAAATCCTAACAATATATACCTATATTATATCAAAAGTGTAAATCGATAAAACATGTAATAATGGACTAATAGATAATAGCGTCCAAGGAAATTATATTTCGCCCAAAATGATTAATAAAGATAAAATCTCTTGGAAACGAAAGGAATAACCCTATATACTTAATATAATAAAAAGATAAAAGATTTTCCGCGTAAAGAAAATTATCAACAAAAATACTAATTATCATAATATTATAGTATAGGGGAAAAGACCTTTTATATTTAAGAATACCATAAATATAACATATTAATTGGTAGGGCCTTAGATCTTTGCAATGTTGTCGATTCGAATCGTGGTCTAAGTAACAATAGTACTGCATTGGTCAAGTGGTGGAGGTATTGTTCTAGGTTTGGCAGACCGCTAGCTAATCTACACTATAATTTGTATAGCCACTCGCCTGGCTCTTGCACTGGACTAAATCGGGCATTACACAATTAATATACTTGCAGTCAGTACAGTTAACTTTATTGTAAGTAAAGTGGACTGATTGTACTGCAATTTACCTGCTAAAAATAGGAGTCAATATTATTCCAACAATATTAGGAATTGATTTTATGACTTTCTTAGTGAAAAGCTATGAATTCTTGAATAGATTTGATAATTTGTCGAATTTCGTTAAATAATGCTATTACCTAAGAAATGATAGTAATTGACGGCATAGGACGAAGTTTAATTATTAAAAAATCGAATATAGTAAACACAACGTTTAAATAAACTTACATATACCTTTACAAAAGGATATAACGAGGTTGACGAAAAAATTGAATTGGATTTAGTAACTTTACAAATCTCACGAAAAGAGGGAAACAGATCGAAACTATAAATAGATAGTACTCGATACGAGGACGAATATCTGTATAAGAATACCTTTAGAAGAATACGTAATAAGGCTGAAGGATGGATAAAAAAGGATATAGTTACTTTATAAATCTTACAAAGAGACGGAAACAAATCGAAGTTATAAATAGACAGTAATCGACACGAGAACAAGTATCTATATGTTACGACCCAAGCATGATAGCGGGTCAGGAAGCAAGCCAGTGTGCAGCTGAGCCCGAAGTCCAACACATCAGGCGGGGAATACCTTTCCTTTGTTAGCGGAAATGACTAAGCCAATCATGTTGTTAGGATCAGTGGAATCAGTACTGATCCAAGTGATCCAGGATCAGTGGGCTCAGCACTGATCCAAGTGATCCAGTACTGAAGACGGTATGAAGGCACGGATATATAAGGACACGGTCATAACCACATAGATAGTTTTTCCTTCATAGCTCTTCAGTTGTCAATCTAAGTATTCAGTCTCAGTATATTCTGAATAGCCTCACGGCTTTTGATCATTACTTGCACGGTTGCGATATTGTTCACTCAACACCTCTGCCACCTTTTTGATAACATAAACCCTCTGACACATTCTATATACTCACGGGTATTTAGTGTGATTAATACGCTATATAGGAAAACCTTTACAAGAGCACTGAACGAAGCTGGCAAATAGATAGAAAAGGATCTATTAACTCAAAAATACCCTGAGCGATAGTACGAAAATATATTAAAATATGATAAATACAGGGAACAATCTTCATATATTCAATTTATAATGTCAAGTGAAAAACTATTAATATACTTAAAATTATTTACAACAATATCAACACTTTTTACGAATATTTTGAAAAGAATATAATATTAGTATACCTGAATATACCTAGTACGATTATGAGATATCTCTATAGAAAGAAACGACGCCGAAATTTTATAAAACTTACGAACTTGATAAAAATCAACTGAAGGTACTCTGGAAATACCTCGAAGGAAATTTGAAAAAGGATATATTAAACCCTTGAAATTACTAGAAAAATATTCAATTATCTTTATAATAAATGAAAACATCAAAATCCGACTTCATAAAAATTACTAATACCTTAACGACATCATAATTTAAAACATTCAACTATAAACTTTGATTATGGAATTACAAGATGAACCTAGAAAAACAAAATATTTTACAGCGTTAGATTTTCCAGGCGCTGGTTACTTAATTTGGATATAAAAATGGACATAGGATAGCGTTTTGAATACATTACGGATACTACGAATAATTAATAATATTTTTTTAAACTTAATAACGTACTAGCTTCTCTCTAGGAAATGAATAATTATGTTTTACGTCAAAATTTAAATATTTTAGTCATCTTTCGCCTTGATAATATCCTTATCTACTTTTCTGATTATAATATAAACCGGTAATACGTTAGTTTAGTGTTATAAAGATTGTAAGAAACGAAACTTTTAATCGAATTAAAAAAAGTCTTGATTCAAATAAGATGATTACCTCGAATATACTATCGAATTTAGATAAATTTATATATAAAAAGATAAAGTAGAAGATATTGAAAAATAGTCATAATGAAGAACGGTAATAATGTTGGAGCATTTCTTGAATACATTAACTTTTATAAGCAATAGATATATAATTACAGCGGAAGCTTCATGCCGTTTACTTAATTTACTAAAAGAAACAATATATTTACATGTAACGATAAGGTACAAAACGCCTTTGAAAGGTTTAAGAAGCACTCCATGACAGAAATTAATCTTTCAAAACGTAAACCTAACAAAACCTTTCTAAATGGAAACGGATATCTTGGATTTAGTGTTGGCAATCAATGAGGATGAACAGATAGTTAAATTCGTTCCAAAATTATTAATGACTTTTAATAAAGTCTTGATAGATTAAAGTTAAATTAAAGTATTAATAATAAAGAATTTATAATTATCATGAGGGTATGTTAAAAATTGTAATATTACGTTATCAAAGTAAAATAAATTACTACAGTATCTATGGATTATAAAAACCCTATATAATTTACGATTATCAAGGGTATTAATCGTCGATAAATTAGATGATAGTAATTCTTTTCTTCATTCGATCTTGGAATCATTAACTATGAAGAAAAGGAAAATGGTAAAGCCAAAGACTTCAGCTGGCAATTAAACCAAGAAAAATGAAAAAATATGAACGATAAATAATCATTGTTAACGATACTTAACGAAATCTTATTTATGGAAACAAGGCTTCGACACAATTTTAAAATCATATAAAAGGTTAAAGCTTTAAAAATATAACGATTTAAAAATGAAACAACTTTTTTTGAAAAGTTCACAACGTACTCGCGTATAAATATTAATGAATTATAACGATATTTCATAGAATTCAGTAGAGATAGAATTCCCAAACCTCAAACGACGCATTGAAACGATACTGAAAAACTGGAACTATTGTAAAAGGAATAAAATAAAGACATACAAATTATACGGATTTTTAAAGCTACTTTTAATACCTAAGACGATATAGTTATCTATTGACCTAGACTTTGTTATTAACCTACCACGTTTACAAAAACTTTTAACTGAACTTATATCCGATAATTCTTTAATAATACTTTATTAATTAACGAAATATTTTTACTTTATCCCATATAAAAAGGCTAGTAATATAGAATATGTTGGAATAGTACTACATGCAGTACAGTAGATCAACTTTACTGTAAATAAAGTTGACTGTACTGTAAGTTGAGTGTATTGTTCTGTGCTGACTTACCGCATTTGGTGTAAGTCGAGTGCAGTACGCTGCACTTCACTCTAGGGCACGAGCCAAGCAATTGGCCATAAAAATCACAGTGCAGACCGCTTAGTAGTCTGCCAAACCTAGAACAATACATCCACCATCTGACCACGAAATACTACAATTACTTCGGCCAATCGAATTAACAAAGTTGCATCGTATAAGGCCTACCAACACTGATCAGTATTTGCCTACCTATTAGATTAAGTACAGATAAGCTAAGTAGAAGAAGAAGCTACTTTCTGGTTACGATTTAAGTCAAATAACAGCGGTTAGGGTAAAGGAAAGATTCTTACAAAGGGCCCTTAATACTTTGTCTGTCTCTACGGAAATACGTAATTGAGACCTTTAGGCTACGCAAGTCTTTACGTCAGACCAGAGGTAGCGACTGTATCGTTATTGAAAGCACCAATAAATCTTTATTAATTCATCTTAAAAAAAAACGATGAGATTGACTGTTAAAAGTTTCAAAGTTCGGCAAGTTGGTAAACGGCTAAGTTAATACTATTGCGGGTGCTACTAGTGTAAAAACGACTAAGTCCTTACGCTAAATAATCACAACAAACAACCCTCGCCTTTTACTACTAATAACAACCTTCGACCTTACCCTTAATACTAAACCTTTGCCTATATTTTACTCTTTTTAATCCTTACATTACCTTAATCGTTAAGTTCGTTAGTTTAAGCAAAAACACCAAGTTTCGCCGAAAAAGCCACGTCGCGCGACCTTACGTTAAGTCGCTAAGTCGCCAAGTTCCCACGCAACTTAACGCCAAAACACCAATCTCTTACGCCTAGGATTACCAAGTCTTTTGCCTTACGCGTCCTACACAAGCTTGAACCTTAATATAGCACCTACCGTAGAGATTTAAAAGGTAATTAACGCTTTGGGATCTATTTTAACGAAACATTACGATAAAAAAAAACCTGTAAGAACAAGATGTCGATAAATACTTAATGGAAAAGCACCTGGTTAGCTACGTTAGCTAATTAATCGTTAAGAAAGACGGCAGTAATGAATTTCACCGCGGGGACCGAGCCTTTCGAAACCTTTGTGATCTTTTCGGCGACTAGATCCTTAATATATGGAAGAAGATTCAAAAAGGTATAAAATCCAAACTAAGGGCTGAGCTTGAATGCCGAGGGATCTATGTGTTAGAAAAAGGGCCTATGAAGCTAGTAGAAACCTTTTTCGATTTAAACCGACTTAATAAACGCCTTTAAAACCCTAATCCTTAAGCTTTATAAGAAAAAGAGAAAGGTATTAAAGATTTACAACGCCTATATATACGTTTGAGGGAATCTCTTACTTACCCTTAATTAAGTTAGACCTCTTTATGTGCTAACAATAAGGAACTTGTAAACCTGTTTGGTAGTTTACTACACTTACGTAACAGCGTGGAATATGTTCTTAATGGCAGCAGGGCACGTAAAGTCGCGGCCACCAACGCGGCCAAAGGTATTGATATCGGTACTTTCTACTAGTTAAATGAATAAATCGCCAACCTTTTCAGAATTTTCAGGTACCTATCACCTCTTAACAATTTATTCGTTAAGGCTTTTAAAAACCTTCCCCTTTTAGATTTACTTGCGCGCGGGAGCCCATAACAGGTCCTATTATAGGGCTTTACCCCTTAGGCCAAGCGACTGAAAATTACCCTTAACACCGTATTTCGGAGACTTTAAAACTTAAATTACTAGGAAACACTAATTACGGTCAAGACGATTATCGCGACCTTTCTTTACAGCCTGTCAAAATAGTTAATATGAATTACAAATTTCTAATAAAATTCGCTAAAATCTGTGATAATACAAAAAAGTACAACGAAAAGCTTTATAACTTCCTCAACACCAAGATAATGCCCCTTTTAAACATTTGTAAGTGGATGGAGGTCCCACCTTTTATTTTTACTAACTTTTTTCTGAAATCCTTACAAGTTACATTAAAAACTACTATTTAACCTTCCTAACTAACGCTACCACGTTTCGAAACATCTACGATAGCATAAAGTGCTACTTTGAATACGATATTCACCTTACGCAATACTATACAAACCGGGATACTACAAGGTGGACTAAAATAATGGCAAAGAAAGAAGGGGAGGAATTACCAATTTATATTTTTAATTCAATGTTCAATAAGTTGATAATATGTTTAAAGGCGATGGAAAGAGCTTACTCTAGCGAAGCCACACTTCGCGAACAGATACGGGCGGTAATTACAGGCATTAGCGAGTTCGAATACGCTTTGCAACGCCTAAATATCACTTACAAAGGCTTTTTTAGTTAATTACGCTTTTCGTTTACTACCTTAATAGCACGTACACCAAATTCGCTTAGTATATATTTCTAAGTTTGCAACTTTCTTCATATGAATAAAAAAAACCATACTGTAGTTAATTACGTCGACCGTAAATACAGGCGCCTATAACGCTTAAGATTTGGTCTAACGACCTTAACCTCAAATTGGAAACAACAATTACGTTAACGTTAATAAGATTTAGTCGGACCTATTAACTGTAAGCACCATCGTTGTAATAGTGGTAAGAAATATTAGATTTATATTAAGTGTAGTTGTTGGTTAACTCGATACCCCCTCGCCGAGCGTGATAATGGGAAAATATCATATTATATCCAATACCCTTTTACTTAGAAACGGGATTACTTAGATTAAATTACAAACGTTAAAGGCGATAAACTAATTGATATTACTAACGGTTTTAAGGATATTAAGTAATACGAAAATACTGCTTTTATAACGGCGGCCTAGTAATTTGCCAACCACGCCTTTTTATACCTCTTAGGTGGTAAAGATCTTTACCTTCTCCTTAACTAAACCCTTAATATCTTATACAAATTTAACTTTCTCGATCTTTACGCAAACTATATGTTTTAGGGTTTATGCCAAACATAGGGGCAGCAAGGTATTTAATAGGAGGCTATTCGTAGTATATAGAAGTACGAAGGGAAAGTATTACAGCTACTAAGATTAACCGTTACAATGCGGGTAAAGCTAAAGTTGGTTTTAATTGAACCAAATACCATCGTTACTAGGGATAACAGTAATTTAAACTATTATGCGAGCGATTTCTTTTTACATCCTTAAGTCCCCTACCCCTTTTTTACTTTACTTAAAAGATATAAAAACTCTCGGCATCGAAGTTAACATAAGGTTAAAAACGGCTAAATATTTCTACTCGCTCTTAAGTAAGGACATCTATAGTTTTATCTTTAAGGTCCAGAAGTAATAATGTTAAACTTGACGAAGCCGGAAATACGTTAACTCAACCGATGTTTTAACTACCAAGCTATCAAGAGGCTATACAAAGTCCTAAAGTTTGTAGGGTATAATGATATAAAATACTTTACCCTAAAAGCTATTAAAATGCTGTGCCATCATTGTTTAACGTATACCCAAGGCCCCTAGAGATTTAAATTAAGACTAAAAACGATAAAGATTTCAACTACGAGATCTTTATTAATATATTTTACTTCGAAAAAAAACTTTTCCTTTAGATCGTTAACTCTGAAACCTCCTTTTACGAAGCGAAGTTCCTAAAGTCCCTTTCGGTATGATATATATAAGAAACATTAAGGATATTGTAAATTGACACATACTTGGGTCCACTTAACGTCGTTTTTCACGATATCGGTACAAATTTTGTTATAGTGAAATTCCAAGAAAATGCTAAGATAATAGGTATTCAGTACAAATAGGTACTTGTAAAAGCCTACTAGAGCATTGAAAGGTTAAAAAAGCACACGCCCTACTTCGTTGAACGTACAATATCCTTAAGTTGGAAATTAAAATCTTTAAGAATTCAAAGGCTCGCCTGTAAATAGCAATCAAAGGGTTTAATAACACTATTGGCTCTGATGATCTAGTATCTACGCTTCTAGTTTTTAAAGCATACCCACGCCTAACGAGTAAATCTCTAGCTTTAATAAGTATCTATAAACTTTCTGCAGCCTACAACAAAGCTTTAGAAAAACTACGAAAAGAATCGGTACGTCGCCAGATTAATAACGCCTTTAACATCAGAAACGGCCCTTTAACAATCAACGTACTTACTTTGAACTATAAAGTAAAGTCCTCGTGTAGCGGAAGCTGGGTAAATAGGAGGACTTATATAATATACTAAGTATTACAAACTCTAAAGTATTTGGTAATATTGCTAACGGTCTTATATCTTTCCGAACCAGCCAAGTCAAACCTTACATTAAGGATTCTAGAAATAAAGACCTTTAAGCTCCTTAAGTAAAACAATCTAGTTGATATAAACCTCCTCCGCCTGTTCTTAATGAACCAATGAGATACCATAGGTACGAGCAATCACCGAAAAAAAAAGGCATTAAAAAAAAGGAATACGTACCGAACCGTATTTATAATACTACTTGAATAAACAGGCAAAAAGAAGATAACGAAAACTTAATAGTAAATCTTAGGGTATAAGGGATTATTAAAAACTCTGATAAACCTTTTAAGGAAAGTAATAAGGTCGAGATCGACAGCTTTCTAATTTGAGGAGTTATATAATTTGAATGGAAAACCGACTTTAACCTCTAAAACCCGAAGGTTACAATCTTCAAGTCAAAGATTATTTACGAAATTAAGGGTAAAACCACGGGGTAACCATACGAAAAGTCGCAACTAATCGCTTAAACATACGGCGATAAAAGTAAAAACTAAATCAACACGTAGTCGCCGACGATTTAGAAGATTAGCTAACGATTAATGGTTACCCTGGTAGCGAATTTACTAGCTAAAACGAAAGGCAAGTTTACACTTAATAGCCGTAATATTACGCAAGCCTATACACAGTTAACAACATATCTATAAAGAATTGTACTACTAAAACTACCGCAGGGACTACATACTATCTATCCTTAAGGAACGGTAATATGGTGTGTTAAACCACTATATAAACTGGCTAAAACAGGTATTCAATAACTCCTAACTTGCCAGTCGCACTTCAAATCCCGGCTAACGACAAAATGTTTAATATACAATCTGTACTTATTAGTGACGTAAAAACAAGAATTTGGCATAGTGGGCATACAAATCAACGATACCTTTTCCGTCGGAATGGCTAGCTTTATAACACTAAAATAGCAAGGGATCAAGGACTTTAAGTCTTAAAATTACAAACCGGTAACAAGCCTACCGGAAAACAATAAATTTAACTTTAATAGATCGTTAATCTATATACTTGGTATTAATGCCGGCTTTAACTTTCGTTAAAAAGGTTGAAGCGCTGTTTTGGCCACAATTAACAAGACTAACGAAGTTAGGGCTTAATGATACTTAGAATAACATGTTTGAGGTAGCTATATTGCTACTTTATACCAACCGGAAATCTCTTAAGATCCATTTATTGCGGCTCAAATACTAATACTAATGGATAATGACTTTGACCGGCTAAATGAGAGACTTAAATAGCAGATGCGAAACTTGGACCACGGGATTAATATAGTTTCAATCGATCTTTTAAGAGCGAAGTTCATCATTTTTACGGGTAAGTCTTCTACAAACAACACCGATTTATATTTACAAATCAGCTTCTTAATAATCTTTGTTAATAAAGAGAAGCAGGAAGATTAATTTAATATTATCGGCAACTTAATTTATTAAACCTTTATTAAGTGTAAATGGATTATATGAAGTGTATTAGCTTTAAAGGTTTATAATATGATAATGTGCTTTAACGAAGGAATAGTACTGTAGGAGACCCTTAAACTTATTATTAAGCAACTGCGAATTCCTCGTATCCTGGTAGTAATCTATATATACTTAAGAAGCCTTTTCGAATACCTTTTAAAACTCGGAATTACTAGTGAAAAACGCCTGATAATCGACGTGATAGCACTCTGTAAAGCCTACGAATGGAGTGAAATCGAGGAGTTCCTATAATGGATAGCAAAGATAACCCTGCTAACGCTATAACGAAGGCATCGCTAAACAAGGCCTTGGAAAGGTTTGTAGATAGCAACAGGCTAACCATACAAATCGAGGGCTACGTTAATAAACCGCCCAAACAGCCCAGATCACGTGACGGCGGGGAGGGATGTACCGGCAAACTGGAAGATTGCAAAGGAATTGATAATAGATTTTTTGAGTAGCACGGTTGAAGTGGAAGCTTATAAAGATCTGTGGTGAAAGAACTTTTTGTAAAAGTCGATGAACTCGAACCTCGGGGCATGGAGTAATTAAGGTCAAATGGGGTCAATTTGCATGAAATTGGGTGCAATACAACATGAAAGTCAATTGGAACTGATAGGAGTTTGGCTAGTTTACGAAAAAGCAATTTAATTATAACCGAAAAAGATTGGTTAGCTATACTAGCGTACGTGTACAAACTAAAAAGCCGCCAGTGTTGTAATAGTACTACATGCAGTGCAGTAGGTCAACTTTACTGTAAGTAAAGTTGACTATACTGAACTGCAAGTTGAGTGTATTGCGTTGTGCAGACTTACCATATTGGGTTTAAGTCGAATGCAGTACGCTACACTTCACTCTAGGGCACAGGCCAAGCAATTGACCATACAAATTACAGTGGAGACCGGCTAGCGGTCTACCAAACCTAGAACAATACATCCATCATCTGACCACGCAATACTACTATTACTTCGACCAATCGAATCAACAACGTTGCAACGTCTAAGACCTACCAACAGAAGAATCCGTTTAAGTTTTTTTTAAAGAAAGAAATTACGAACAGAAGAAATTATTAATGATAAGGATAAGCTTTTCACTTGAATTCTTTTGAAATTACTTATAACGTAAATCGGATCGAAACAAAAAAAAGCTTAATATCTTTAGACAGATGGATAAACGGAATGAATTAACGAAATTGTGGAATAATACCTACGATTTTACCTTAACTACTAACATAATAATGAGGTTTCTTTTTTTGTAAATGTGTAACTCGCATGTAATAGGATAAATACATTCAGGATAGAATAATCTTCTTTTTACCTGAATTATAGGTATGAATCAAAAGCTTATTACGATGGCATTGCCAGATGAAACGTTCTTTAATTAACGTAAGAAATCAGGAAAATTAAGAAAATTTCAAATGACAATTGGTCAAAATTTTACTCTTTTTAAAAATGAAACAACTGAATACGCAAATCGTAAAAGTATTAAGGGAATAATCCTTCAAAAAGAATATAAAGTTTACCTTTTAAGACGTAATATCAAAAACAAACGACTTAATAACAAATTTGATTTGAAAAAATCGGACTATTCAAAATTTCACGTAAACTTTTAAATGTTAGTTACGAACTTTTGTTAATTTTAGATATTAGGATACACGTTATATTTTATATTATTCTTTTCGAACCAACACCAGTAAAAGTCAGATTCAGCTGAAATACTATATTAGAAAATTGCTCATTCAAATACGAGGTTAAATGTTAGAATAGCTATTAAATGCAGTAAAGTCAAGTCTACTTTACTTGCAATAAAGTTGATTGTATGTACTTCAAATTGACTGTAGTTTGTGGGACTGCACAGCAAGTGTAGTGCAATAGGTGCCCACTTCAAAGTAGGATACAAACCAAAGCGTTTGGCTATACAAATTAATATGCAGACCAGTTAGCGGTCTGCTAAAATTAGAACATACACATATCAATCAATAATATCAACGCAGCACCAGTTACTTCGACCACAATAATTCTAATCTATTACGTTGCAACGATAAAGACCTACCAATACTGATCAATAATTATTGGGTTAAGCATAGATTGACCAAGTAGAAGGAGAAGCTGCTTTCTAGTTACGCTTTGTCCCTTTTAGGTAAGGTAAAGGAAGTGTTTTTGCGAAGTAACCCTATAGTACTATATCGTCTTCGCAGAAGTACGTATGGAAGGCTTTTGGATTATGTTGTCTTCGCGACAATTCAGAAGTAGGCGTCGGTATTACTATTGAAAACACCAAGAAATCTTTATTAATCCTTTTTGAAGAAGCGTTAATATTGATCGTTAAAAGTCTTAAAGATTACCTAGTCGGTAAGTTAGCAAACGGCCAAGTCAATTGCTACTATAGGTATTACTACTGCAAATATTAGAAACGACTTAGTCTTACAACCTTTAACCTATACCAACTTTAACGGCAAGCCTACAACTTACCACTTTATATTACTATTTTTAAACTCCTAATATCAACTTAATAGATGAGATCTCTGTTCCGAGAAAAATTATGAGGAATCGCCAAATCGCGTTAACAAAGCTACGTCGCGCGACCTCACTCTAAAACGCTAAGTTCTATACGCCTAAGATCAACAAGTCCTTCGCTTTACACGCAATATACCAGCCAGAACATCACGATGGCTTTAAAACGCACTGGAATCGATAGTGTTACCAATCTCGTTAGAAAAAAGGCAATTATTACCTTCGGCAACATCTTTGAAAATCATTAAGACGAGGAGCTCTAGTATATCGAAGCCATTGAAGATTTTACCTTGGAGCACCTAACCAACGTTATCGGTCAATTAATTTTCAACATAAATATTACTGGAATGAGGCGTGGACCTATTGTCCTCGACGACTTCCAAGAATGGTTCCGAGACTGGAATCTAGATATGTGGAAAAAGACGGAAAATACGGTAAAGATAAGACTAAAGCTCGATCTATTTGCTCGAGGAATTGAACTCTCCGCGAAGAAAGGGAAGGAAAACAGTCTGGTTAATCTACTTTACAAATACGCCACGAATAAAGACTCTTAATAAACCTCAATCAAAGGTAAAGAGGTTGCTAGCGATAGTAATCCTTAACGACTACACACACGTTCTTAAGGACCTGCGTAAGCCCAAATAAGTAAACGTAAAAAATTAGTCGATTTACATATCTTAAGCCCCTAGATTTATTAGTTAATCAAGAAAGAACTTCGCCAAACCTCTTAACACTAAGAGGATTATCTCCAAGTCTCTCGCGACGGAAACCCTAAGGTCCACTTCTTCTAGGATTCTTAGCACGTTTAGTTTTAGCAGCCAAATCAAGGAAAAACCAGCTTTATACGTAAGCTTACTATGAGTATGATCATTAACTTTTCCCCTTTAAACTCTGCTAAAGGTAATTATCCTGCCTACTATTAACAACTTTGGTCTTTTCCCTAGTTAAGAAAAAAAGGTCCTTACGACCAGTACATTACTCTTTCCCCTTAACGTGTCCCTATAAAGTATACAGACTGTACGGCAATTACTATGTTCGTTAAGATTTAAGGAAAAAAGGAGAAATATAACGGTAAGCCGTATAACCTCCTCAACATCAAGTTACGCCTATTATTTAATATTTTCAGCCAGATAAAAGTTAAACTGCTAGGTTTTCACTTGTTGTTTCCCAATATCCTCACCGGCTAAGCCGAGGATTAGTACCTCCGATACCTGACGAATTGTACCTCTTTCCAATAAATTTACGTTAGTATAAAGGGCTACTTCGAGTACGATATTAATTTTTCCTAATATTATATTGACTGAAATATTAACAAGTGGTTCTATATATTGAATTACAAGAAAAAATCGGAGAGAAAAATGGATTTTTTAAATCAGATGTTCGACAGATTTATGCTTTGCTAGCAGGTAATGGGGAACGTAGGAGCTGGCGAAGGAACCTTATGCCAGCAGGTCCGGCAAGAAGTTACGGGTTACAAAGAGTTTGAATACGCTTTTTAGTACCCTGATTCCACCTGTAAAGTGTTTTTTGGCCAGTTGTGTTCCTCGTTGGCAACCTTAACTTCTCGAGTTTTCGGCTCTATTAGTATATACCCTTAAGCTCCGGAATTTAGTAACGAACGAAAAAACCTATTTAATTCTTATTATATTAATCTACAGTACTTAAGGCTCGGCTAGTACGGTTAAGCGAAGGTTCGGTCCTTTACCTACGGAAAAGGGTATTCCTTTTTATGATGGTCTTTAAGTCTATTAAGCAAGTTTAATTCAAACATTAACAAATATTGGATTTATGGAAAATAAGGTTATTGGTTAACACGCCACACTGCTGCTAAGTGTGACGTAAAGTAGGTAATAGACTATACGTAATACCTATTTTCCGTTAAATGGGACTATATAAAGCGAATTATATAATTTAAAGGAAGTAAAGTTAAGGAAGAGGAAAATAAGCCAAAGGTTATCGGCTGGTACAAAGATACTAACATGAGCACTGGTAATGGTTCTAAAATAACGTAATAACTAGCCGATCACGCCTTTTTGTATCGCCTTACAGGCGAAGACTTCTATCGTCACTACGATAATGAAAATCCTGGCCCAATATATCTCTTTACTATTCGAAACCGTCACGCGAAGTAAGTTTGTCAGGGGATTATGCCGGATACGGAGGTAGTACGGTATTTGATAAGAGGCTATTCGCAGGATATCGCGTTGCGAAAGGATATTAACACCGTTATGGAATTCGACTATACGGAAATTAGAAAGGTTAAGGTTGGCTTTAACCTTAGAAAAAAGCTATTTTTAATGGGATCGATGACGGTTAAGACTGTTAATGGATTTGTTTTTTTTTATATTTTGAAAGCAACCACCCCTTTTCCTTTTGGCCTAAAATATATTAAAAACATCAGCGTTAACGTTAATATTTGGACTAGCCAACTTATATAAGTTAAAGACGGTAACAGGTTTCCACTTAACCTTAAGTAGGGGTATCTTTGGTTTTATATTTAAAGGTCAGAGATAGTGATATTAAACCTGACGGAGGTGGATCTTCGTTAACTATATCTTAGGTTTAACCACCTGATAATTGATAGGATTTATAAGGTTTTAAAGGTAGCTGACAATGAAGATATGGATTGATTAGCACTAGAGGTAGTTAAACGCTTTTATCACCATTGCTAAAAAAAATTCCTAAACCCACTTAAAGTTTAATTTTACGTTAAAAGAAGATTAAGACTTTAATTCGAAAGTTTTCGTAAACATGTTTTACCTAAACGGTAAGCTAATACTATACGTTATGGATTCCACCACGGCTTTTTACGGCGCCAAGTTTCTTAAAACTATCACGACGAAAGAAACATAAAAGATATTATATACTTTGTAGATTCATACGTACCTTAGCCTACTAGACGTGCTAATTTATAATACTGGTACCAATTTTGTCTCGATAAAGTTTTAAATTAATATAAAGTTAATAGGGATTTAGTGTAAATAGGTTTCCATTAAATTCTACTAGGATATTAATAAAGTCGAAAGGGTATACGCCATTTTACGAAGGGCTTATGATATCCTTAAACTGGAAATCGAAAACTTTACAAGCTAAAAGGTACGGCTTTGAATAACGGTAAAAAGCCTTAATAATATTATTAGCCCCAACGGACTTATATTAACTTTACTGGTATTAAGGGTTTACCTACGTATAAGAAATGAGTTTTTATTTTCGTTAAGAACCTAAAAACATATTATAGCATATGGCAAAGCACTAGAGAAACTAAAAAAGAAATCAGTACGTAGCCAAGTTAATAATACCTTTAATACTAAAAAACGAACTTTTAATAACAAACGTAGTTTTACTTTTCCTTTAAAGTAAAGTCTTTACGTGACTCGAGCCAGGAAAATGGGATAGGTCGTACAAGATTATAGCTATTACCAACTTAAACATAGTGATTAAAACTGCCAATGGCCTCGTAACTTTCTAAGCCATACAAGTCAAACCGTACCTAAAACCTCTTAAGTCTAATAAAGATCCTAACGTTGATAACCTCCGAGCCAAGCGAATTAGCCAACATAACACTTCCTAGCCGACTATTAACAAGCTAATAGAACGTCGGCAGCGTATACGACCACCTAAAAAGAGGATATACACTAAAGAGAAGGACAGTGATAAGGACTACAGGCCTAGTAAAGTATATACAACGGCGAAGTTGTCTTAAAAGGAAACTTCTAACGGAAAACTTTCTCTCAAGCTATATGCCTAAGGTATTATTAATATAATGGGTAAGAATTTTAAGGAAAGTAACTAAGTGGAAACTAACGGCTATCTATTATGGGGGGTTGTACAGTTTATATCATTAACGCAATTGAAAGGTTAAGAAGCTATTATCCTCAATTCGAGGATAATTTACGAGGTCAAAGGTAAGACTATAAACCGGCCTTACTAATAATCATGACTAATCGCTTAAGGATATAATAATAAAGGTAAAGACTAAATCCTTACTTCATTATTTATAATCCAAAAGATCAACTAACGTTTAATCGTTACCATTGCTACCATTTTGACTACTAGAATCAAAGGTTAGGTATACTTAATAGCTGGTATATTACGAAAACGTATACGTAGTCTGCCACCGCTCTTTAGCGGATTATACTATTGGAACTACCCAAAGAATTAAGGGACAAGTTTCTAGCCGGTACGGTAATACTCTATATCAAGCCTTCATATAGATTATCCGAGGTAGGCGTCTACTAGTTCCTAAAGTACCAGGTATACTTTAAAAATAAGCTTGGTATAAAGACTTTAACATTTAATTCGTTCCTGTTAATTATAAAGGATAAAGACTTTGATATTATAGGTATATAAACTAATGATACCCTTTTTCTCGGCAATGTTAGGTCTATAATAGCGGAATAGTGTGCCATTGAGAAGCTAGACCTTTGAAAGTATAAGCTAGATAAAACATTGGCTAAAGGCATATAACTTAACTTTAAAAGATCATTATTTCGTTTCTATGATATTAAGGCTAAAAACGGTACTTATATTAGACTAAGTCAAAAGTAGAAAGCTGTAAGTTTAACGATTATCAAGAAGGCCAACGAGGTAAGATTATAAAGATAACTAGAGTTAAGGGCCCGTACGGTTTATATAGCTATGTTATATTAACTGGAGGTATCGTACAACCTTTTCATTATAATATAGGTATAAGACCCATAAAACGAAGATTTTGACAAGTTGAAAAAACGGATTTAGTGGCAAATAGACTATATAAAAAGAGAAATCAATATGGTTTCTATAAATTTAACTGAAGCAAAGCTAATTATTTTCGCGGACGGTTTATTTGTTAATAATACTCACCTTATATCGTAAGTCGACTTCCCAATAATGCTCGTTCATAAGGATAAGTCGGAAGGGAAATTTACGATCACCGGAAACCTTATACATTAGACATCTGTTAAGTATAAGCGTATAACCTGTAATATACTAGCCTTAAAAGTCTATAACATAATGTTAAGCTTTAACATCGGCATAGTAATCTACGGAACATTAAGGATTATTACCAAATAGCTAGAATTACTGCTAATACCTATGGTAATATGTACCGACTCCTGAAGCTTTTACGAATACCTATTAAAACTAGGCACGATGAATAAAAAACGCTTGGTAATAGATGTAATAGCGTTAAGGGAGGTATACGAAGCCCGGGAAATCATTAAGTTTTAGTGGATTAACGGCAATAATAACCCTACCAATACCATGACTAAGGCCATGCGCAATAGCGCCCTAAAAAGGTTTATGGATAACAATAAGCTAATCATACGAATTAAGGGATACGTAAACCGCTCGGAACGTAACATAAAGGAATAGGCTAGCAAATTGAAACATCTTTAGGGTAATTGTGGCGATACTAGTAGTTTAATCTACTAGTAAAAGGTACGCAATTAGTGGCGTACGTAATTTGCATAAGTTTATGGCGAAAGATCTATATACTGGATTTGAGGAATAGGGGTTTCGGAAAGGTGGAGCAAAAAGGCTACAAGGAGCCGTAATTAAAGTCATTTCTAGTACAGATTAATTGGAATTCACAGGGGTTTGGCTTGTTTTTGGCTTACGGATTGAGGAGAGATTTTAGAGGTTGCCACCAATTGATAACAGGCCACGCTAGTGTATAGGCACAAAACAAAAAGCCGCCAGTATCGGAATAGCAGTCAAATACAGTACAGTCAAGTTAACTTTACTTGCAGTAAAATTGATTGTACGTACTGCAAATTGACTATAGTTTGTGGGACTGCACTATAAGTGCAGTGCAAGGTGCCTACTTCAAAGTGAGGTACAAGCCAAAGCGTTTAGCCATACAAATTATTGTGCAGACCGGTTAGTAGTCTGTCAAACTTAGAACTTACACACATCAATCAACAATATCAATACAGCATCAGTTACTTCGACCACAGTGATTCGAATCAACTACGTTGTAACGATAAAGGCCTACCAACATTAAATGTATATTCTATTTTATAAATGATTACCAGAAATATCTTATTAAATGGAAAGAACAAGATTAAGGAAAAAATGCATGGGATATAAAAGAGAACTGGTATACGTTGAAGAAAAACTCGAAACATACCGTAAAAATCTTTCATATGAAACAAAAGCTAAGACCCTATAAAGATTGAAACTTAGGAACTACGTGGAATAACAGAAACTTTAACCAACGAAGCTATAAAACCGAACTGTTCCAAATATAATAAGTTTCGAAAAACAAATACCTAATACCATAATGAACTATTGAAAACTTTTCAAATTTCTAATAGGCGCTATAATAGTATTATTAAATAACCTATTACCTAGAAAAATAAACCAGTGAATCATGGTGGTTCTTATGATAAACAAATTCAATCGAAACCTTTAAAGTTAGAATTTATAGCAACTTGGGCAAAATTCTCGGTTATTATTTCCTAAGCCACCTTAGTGGTACGATTAAGTTCCTTTTTAGTAAGACCTTCATTTAGTATCTTCACACCTTTATTTTAAAGAAAGTGTTTTTTTCTTTTTTGAACGCGATGACCGAAATAAGGACTCGTTTAAAAGAGTTTTTTTTTCATTGAACGATCCTTCTCCTTGAATTCACGACTATTTAAACGAAAGAGTCTATCCGTAATTCGGGATATTAGGAGAAGTTAGAAAAAAAGGGGCGAAGTTAAAAAAAGAAATAACTTATAAAAAGAAACTGGTAAACGAAAACTATTATGAGAAAGTCTGCGCTTGGTATATTATGCGCAACTATTTACGTTATTTAATATCCTGTAGATAATTAACACATCAAGACAAAGATAACACGACATAAATTCGTAACATTATCGTTTAATAAAAGAAAAACGCCTTAAATAAACGAATTGTTTTTCAGATAACTTGGATGAAAAGTTAAAGAATTTCGTAACTCGAGAATATTTTACTTTACTGAACATGATGAATTAGGAATGTATAATTTAATGAAATAGATTATAAAGGATAGCTAAGGAGATAAGAAAAAAAGACTTATTAGTATCTTTCGGTGCGAAAAATGTAGGTAGGGAGATAATGTTATAACTTAGATACGCTGATGGATTAAGAAGTAAATCAGCGATTAGTTGCCCAATAAAAAGCCTAAAGTCTAACTTATTAGGTGAAATATCTTTTAGGTTACTTATAGATCAAGCAATCCTTGAAAGTTAGAGTCGACTCTGCACTACTAGTGTTTACTAAATCTTAGTAAGTACCGATAAACATTAATAGTCTAGGATAAAATATGACTAAAGACGTATAAAGATACGTATATATGAGGACACAATTATTACCAGTTAGATAGCACTTTCTTTATAGCATATCATGCATTTTACCATTTACGTACCTTTTGCCAAAAATTGCACATACTGCTACTGTTGCCTCCGCTGCTATTAACAGCATTACACTGGTAGTCTTCTAGTTTACCAGGATATACCTGCTCTTCTATATTACGTGCCGGGTGGTTTACGTAGCTTTCGATTCTTATAGTTAGCGTATTATTGTCTACAAATCTTTCTCCGGCGTTATTGGACGTAGATTTGGTTATAGCGTTAGCATGGTTATTTTTGCCGTTAATCTACCGGAATTCATCGATTTCCCGGGTTTTTTATACCTTTTTTACAGTTATTTCGTCTATCATTCAAAGTTTTTTATTGGTTGTGCCTAGCTTTGATAGCTAGTTATAGAGGCTCCAGGAGTATATATATATTACAATGTAGGGATTTCCGTATAATTCTTATTCACTATAGGGACACATCGATGGGAAAGGGTGATGTATTGATCGTAAGGACACTTTAAATCACTCCACTGATGTTAGGTGAAGTGATTTTAGTAGGTAAAATAGTTCCCTCTAACCAATTTTAGAGGGGAAAAGCCGGTAGTGTACGGATAGTTGGTTCGCGTATAAAACCGTTTCTGCCCTTGTTTGAATGCTCAAATTAAACCTATTAAAGGTCTTGCGGGAAAGGGACTTAATTGTTTCCACGTACTTAGTAATACTTCTCTTAGTATTAAAGGGTATATTAAGGTTTATATTTAAGTACTTAGTGAATTTAACGGCCCATAACATATATGTTAATTAATTCCTAACTGCCAGTAGCATTGAACCGTTGATGTTGGTCAAAAGGGTTTGAGAAACTTATCTAGAATTAGGTAAAACCTTGCTAACGCGTGTAAAGGTGTTGAGGAATGCTTTCTCCAGCGATTTCTTTACTTTTACTCTTATTTATTAAGATTAATTAAGGGTCTTTATCAGTAGTGTATTCGTAAAGTACTTTTGCCAAGTTACCCTATTTCCATTTCTTAAGAGGGAGGTCTAGACTTCGGCTCGCGATTGAATATTAGCCTAATTTTAATATGTTTGTTTTTCATCTTCCACATATCAAAATTCTATTTTCTACAGTATTTTCGAAGTCGTTATATGCCTTTAGGCCTCAAACAGTTCTAATGAGATCTGAATCGAAAATTTATAAGATGATTACGTTATTGAAGTTCTCGATTAAGGAGTTTTTGTTAGCTTTAGTGAATTAAAGGTTTTCGCTGTAATATTTTTCGAAGGTAACTCCAAAAGCTATAATTGCTTCTTTTTTGATAGGGTTAACAACGTCATTAATTCCAGCGTTTTCCAAAGCCATCGTAACAAAGATTCAAGAATGAAAGGAGGTAAAATTAGATGTAAAGGGGTAATTCGTAGGTTCTCCGTCAAAGTTGGTATAATACAAGGTCGTGAGACTTAATTGTTTTTGCGAATTTCAGTAGTAATACTATCAATAGTATTAACTTAGCCGTTTACCAACTTTGCGACTTGGTAATCTTTAAGACTTTTAAGCGGTCAATTTCAACGCCTTTAAAAAAGAACAATGAAAATTTCTTGGTATTGTTAGTAAAGATACCATCTCTTACTTATAAACTTCCACAAGCAAGTATCATAGCCTATAAGTCTTCCCTACTTACTACCGCGAACAACTTACACAATGTATAAGTCTCTTCGCAAAAACCTTTCCTCTAATTTTAGCCTTCGTTTAACGTAAAGCGTAACTGTAAAATAGCCTTTTATTCTACCTTGCTAATCTGTGCTTAACCTGATAAACACAGATTAGTGTTGGTAAGCCTTTGTCGTTACAACGTAGTCGATTCGAATCACTATGGTCGAAGTAACTAGTGCTGTATTGAAATTGGTTCGGGTAGATTGATGAGATGTAAGTTCTAATTTTGGCAGACCGCTAGCTGGTCTGCACACCAATTTATATGGTCAAACGCTTTGTCGTGTTCCCTACTTTGTAGTGGGCACCTACTGCACGGTACTTGCAGTTAATCCCACAAACTGCAGTCAATTTGCACTAAGAGCAATCAACTAACTATAAGTATAGTTGACTTTCCTGTATTGAATTTGACTGCTATTCCAACAAAACCTGAAATATGCCGCATATACGAGTTCAATTCCTCTAATGATAATAGATTATCGGTTGTAGTTTTATTCATATACGCTAGTTTCATATTGAAAAGTAATGTTTTCAACCGAAGCTGCATGAGAATAACTACCGAATATGCGCCTTTTTCAACCAATTTGAACGCGTTCCCAGCATCACAATTATTTGCCGAAGGATAAAAAAGTTAATTACGACTAAGTAACAAATCGTATAAAAGATAATAAAAGGTAATAGAAACATGGATCAAAAATAATACAACTAGTAATAATATATATATATAGTTTGCTAATGCCGTCTGGCTACCATAGACCATCATCAATATTATAAGTAAGTTAGGTTTTTAAATGTTTACTCACAAGCTTTCCGAGGTATTACGTGTAATCTATTCTACTGAAAACCCATTATCAATTGAGCAACGACGAATATGGATATTATACGTGTTTTCATAAATACATACCAATTAAATTTCTATTATCTTGTGCAAAATATAGTCTCGTATCATTGTCACTATCGATAAGTATAAATAATAGATATGTTTAAGTTTTGTAAAGGTTTTTATTTATTTGTTCAGGTATGTTGGATAGTATCTAACCCATATATACGAGCTATTTATTTACGGAAAACTAAGCTAAGATCTAAAAGTTATGCTAGTGTAATTTTCGGGTATATTTCTTGTAAATTATCCGTCAAATGAAATCAGTTTTTGAAATAACCGGAAAATATTCGAATCGGCAAAGTATCTTCATTCTAACCCAAGATAAATTCACATTCTTTCTACATTCCTATTCTAAACTAACTTAATCTTTAACTAAATAGATCCCTATTAATTTATATTATCAAAGGTATGGTTCAGAATTATAACGCTTAACAGTGTAATAAATATAAGATTGTCTGATGGGTAATGTACAGCACTTATTCTCTCATCTATTTGTTTGCAAGATTATAAATACTAACATATCAGTTCTACAAACAACGCTCAATGGTTATCGATAAGATAAATTCCTTCTTTCCATCTGTGTGTTTTTAATCTCTCTTGTTATCTGTTCACTTATCACAAACACTACCAGGAATTCCCTTCGTTAAATTGATGATACCCAATGATCCAATTTATTTTTTACCAAGTTATGCATGAAGTGAATGTCTCTGGATTTAGTTTGATGGACGAAAACCATATTCAATAATTCATATGCGGCCGTGTTATTCATCATTGATCTTAGTTTAAATTACTTCGAAATAGGTTTTCGCTTATAACCAATTTCTTCATTTTACAGTTTTTTACCCATATATATTTAGGATATAAACGGTTGTAAAATCATCAATATAAATAAATTACGTTTTGGTACTTGAACTATACCTGTGTATTTAGTTATTTCAATTAGTTTCTCTAACTTTTTTATCCTTCGTTTATCCTATTTATTCTTTGATATTGATATGGATTATTCTCCTATATTAATTAAAAATAGATACAAAGACGAATATTTCATATTGGCAGCTTCATGAGGTATAAAAAATTACTCTATTACGTTTACAATAAATATAAGGTTACGACTATTCCTACATTAATTATATAGTTTACACAATATTTTTCAATACTTTTCCGTAAAGTATTTTTGTACATTATTTTTTTGATTATGATATATTAAAACGGGATTATCATTTTGAGTGCATATGGTCATATATCCCTATAAGTAGTAAGCAGCCACGTTGCAGGTTGCACCTTTGCAGAGTGCATAGTAACATGTTACTTTGAAAGGTGCATTCCTGTAGAGTTCATATTAGCATGACATTGCCTGGAAGTGGTGTTAGCGAAGTATACAGTAAAGTTCCACTGCCTAAAAAGCTGATTAGCTAAGTTTATAGTAAAGTACTACTAACCGGGTGAAAGCTTATAAGCTTCTACCTGAGTCGTGTACTTTTCGACTGCATTTTGTTCCCTTTAATTTATCTTTAATATACACTATTAATCTTTACGATTACTTATTTACTTTTTACGTTTACGTAAATAGATAAAACTTCTACCGATATTAATTAGTAGCCAACTCGGTCAATTACAAATAGCTTATAAAAAAAGAGATAACCTTGATTTCAATACTCATAATGGGATGTCATAACAATTCTTACTATTGATATTTTAATACTAAGACTTCGAAAAATTAAATAGAACTATAAAAAGAAGCAGAAAAGCTTTTGAAATACGAATCGTAAAAATTATATTAGACTTGAAGTAACTTTAAAAAAGTTAATTTTAGTAGGATATTGTCAACTCGGTTAATATTTTATTTATGAAAAGCCACGTTACACTATCATCCAACTGGTTTTAACGCTTAAAATGTTCTCGAGCACTTTTGGGAAAGCGTTTTATTATGTATTAGGCTACTTAAATCAAAACTAAAAAGTTTCGAAACCCTCCGTTGGAATTTATCCGATTTAAACGATATACTTAAACTACTTTAAAACTTCGGAAGCGGTTAATTCAAAGTATTCAAATCGCTTATAAAATCTAGGACCAGCTTAAACAAAATATCCGAACCGCCTATCAAATATACATCGCGTACCAGATATAGTATTCGAATTGTTTACCACGTTACCACAACTTATCAAAACTCTAGAAATATACCTTAAAATATCTTTCCTTCCGTTGTCACAACCCCATTTACTTTTCTCCATTCGCTTTCTCTTATTCGCCTTAAATTACACCGCTTATTCAAATTTATTATTTGCTAAGTTTAAGTTTATTAGGCGCTAAATTAATATTACATTTGTAAAATGTTAAATTGCTAATTTAAAACGTCTAACTAAATTATTACCAAGTTTTATTCATATTTTATGCAAATGTTATTTGTAATAATAATCGTTAAGCACATCAATTTAAACGCTTTGTTATGATTCATTTTGTTCTTTCTTTTCATATTATATATTTTCATTTGAAATGCTTCATTTTGTGTAATATTAAATGATATTTTATTTGAATAATAATTTTAAATTATATTGTAAATGCACCTAAATCTTAAATACTTTGTAGAACCAGGTTTTATACTTCTCCTGAAACTTAAGTATACACTCAAATTAACATTCAAAACGTCTTATTATACTTCATTCTTTTAATACTATGACTCTATAAATATCTGCCCTGATAGAAGCCAATAGATACAAAAACTATTTATTCTAGAATATATGTTTTTGTAGAAACATTTGAAAACACCTCAACTATAACGTGAAAGATAGTAAAATCGAAGATTTAATAAAGGTTTTCAACCCTTTTACTGTCAATATATATATTATAACCCCGATTTTAAACTATTATAACAAAGATATTACAAGGCGCGACTTATTTGAAAATTTATGTAAGGAATTTGTAAACTGTACATTAAAGATGCGGCGTATTGTACACGGTATAGTTTTTAGAGTATTACGAAAATATTTACGAAATGAAGGCATTTGTTGGTAGGGCTTTAGACGTTGCAACGTTGTCGATTCAATTGGTCGAAGTAACAGTAGTATTCCAGTAGTCAAATAGTGAATGTATTATTTTAGGTTTAGCAGACCGCTAGCCAGTCTGCACAGTAATTTGTATAACCGATTGCTTGGCCCGTGCCATTGTGTGAAGTAGAGTCATACTGTACTTAACTTGCAGTTAATATAGTAGACTCACACAATAATACACTCAACTTGCAGTCAGTATAGTCAACTTTATTATAAGTAAAGTTGATCTACTACACTGCAAATACTACTATTCTAATATTAGCGGCTTTTTAGTATGTACTCATACGCTAGGGAAATTAACTAATATTTTACGGTAAGAGCTGAACCACGACTTCGTTAACTAGCTAAGCCTCTATTAATTTTAATTGATCTTTACATCGAATTGTTCCCATTTATACTTAAATTTACTACAATTTCCTTCAGTTGCCTCCTGGCTCCAAATTCCGACTTTATCGACTTCCACAAAAGGTTTTTCTGCTATAAACTCATTTAAGACTCCACTTTAGCCGTGTTAATCAAAGAAGTTGATATTGTCAGTCTCATAACAGTCTTTTAGTTCGCTAAAACATTCTTGGACATCGCCACGTAATTTAGGCTAACCAGGCGGCCTATTAACGTAGCCTTCGATACGTGTAGTTAGCCCATTGTTATCCATAAACTTTGTAAGGTTTTATCTGGTAACGCTTTCGTTATAGTATCAGTAGGATTTTCCTTCCCGTTAATCAACAGGAAATCCTTAATCTCCCTTTCTTCGTAGGTTTCGCGAAGCATTATCACGTCGATTATGAGGCGTTTTTCGCTAGTGGTTCCGATCTTCCAAAGGCATTCTAACAGGCTCTTTTAGTCCATAAAAATCACCAACAGGATAAAAAAAATCTTTAACTGCCTGTTAATAACGTTAAAAGTTTCTTACAATGCTATACTTACATCAAAACCTATAATTATTCCGTAAATTTTTAAAGTTAACACGTTTCGTATAATCCTTTTACATTTGACAAAATTATATCGAATCAGGTTATCATTAATGCTAAAATAATTCTTTGCTTGTCCTTATTAACGAGGGTTATTATAAAGCCGATTGATAGAAACAAATCGGTATTATTTATAAAGAATCTATTCGTAAAGATTATCAACTTAACTTTCGACAAATCAATTAAAACCATATTAATCCCTTGGTTTAGGTTCCTTATTTATCACTTGAAACTTTGATTTACCTGGTTAAATTTGTTACTTATTGGGCTTTATACTTATTCCGCGAAAAATGGGTTGTAAAAGGCTTTCTATTAATACAGAGAGGCAATCTAGTAATCACAGGTGCGTTATTTTAAGTACCGTTAAGCCTTGGTCACGTTGGTCTTATTAGTTATAGCTATGTCAATACCTTGACTCTTTTAGAAAAAGCTAAAAACGGAATTAATACGAAATATATGTATTAAAGATTGATTAAAGTCAAATTGGCTACTATTTTCACGCGTCATAACCAGCTTATAGTTCCAAAACTTAAAGTATTCAATCGCCTACTATTTTGATACCACAAAGCTAGTCGTTTTAACGAAAAAGGTATTGTTAGTTTACACACCCACCGGCCGAATTCTTTCTTTTAGGTTACTAATAGGTACGGATCATATATTAAAGACTATATCTAGCCGTGATTCCAAAAAAATAATTATTAGATTAAGAACAAATAAACGACTAATTGAGTCAATCCGTATAAATGTTTAATATATTATATTACCGTACTCAAATGTTAGATGGCACGAAAATATATGTCAATTTTAGCATTACAATCCGCTATAGGTTGGTTGCTAATTACGTGTATATTTACATTGTATTTCAGCTATTAAATATAAACCTTCCTTCAATTTCAATTGGTAAACTTGTTATTGAAACGATCGTTAAACTCTAATTAATATCTGAGATTGTTAACGATTACATAAAGATCCAATTTTTACCTTTATTACTGTATCTTAAAAAGATAAAACGTGATTTTTCATACGGCCGCCTTATAGTTTTACCTTTAACCTCATATATAATACTCGACTTCAAAATAGTAACATTTGGGGTTTGAAAAGTTAAAGTAGGTTTTCGACACGAATTAGACGATTCCTCGAATCAATAGGCTATTAATCTCGATTTTATCTCTTTCTTTAAAGGGTTTGCCAACGTTTTTAAATAATACCTTATATTCGAAGCTTCAATATTAATTCCTTATTATCCTTTTCTCTTCCACTCACACAAGCAGTATTATAAATGCAACTCAGGTGTATATTACTCCTCTTTAAAATTCTTTTTTTCGAAGGTCATCAATGCCAGCAGCGGTCCATTAGTTTGTCTATATTAGTTAAAGAAGGGTAGTATTGACTCGGTCGTTTAACTTGAGGGTGTTTATTATTAACAGCCTTAATATAAAACTTAACTTGTATAATACGGAAAATTACATGATCGTTAACAGTTTTAAAAACTACTTTAAATTCAATGATATTCAAAATCTTATATAGGCCCTCCCATTTTCCTGGCTCCCGCTTTACGAGGAATTTTCTTTACAACAGCAAAGTAAGCATATCGATTTTCGTAAGGCCATTCCTGCTATTAAAGAAATCATTGACTTGGAAGCGTGCCGATTCCTTTCAAAATTCTCTTAGTACTTTGCCATATGTCACAACTCGCTTTTATATACTTGCTAATAGCGAAGATTTATTCGTCAGGAGTAGGTACGCTCTAAAGACTAATAGCGTTAGTATTAGGCTATTAAAGCCTATAGTATCGTTTTGGCCTTTTATCTTTATCTAAAAGGCTGCTTTTAGATTCGTAAAACTTACAATCTCCAGCATAAGAATATTATAAGCTTAGAGAAATAACGCGTATGCCCTTTGAACCTTACCAATACTCTAATAGGCCTTTATAGGCACCTGTTTACACTGGATTCCCATTATCTTTGCATCTTTCTGGAACTTAGTCATTACAAAGTTGGTACCGATATCGTAAACAACGACGTTAGATAAGCACGGATATATGTTAATCCACAATATCCTTAGCACCTCCCATGTATCCTTTTCCGATAGAAACTTCAGAAACTTAGCCCCGTAGAAAGAGGTTACAGAGTTAATAACATGAAAAAACAGGCTTATTATCTCATTAAAATACATTAATAAAAACTTCGTAGTTAAAGTCCTTATTATCTTTTAATTTAAACTTAAAATTTCGAGGGGTTAAAGTATATATTCAATAGTAATAATAAAGATTTTTCGATAGATTCGGGGTAAAGTATTCCACGTTTTTATGCCTTGTGGATTTTAGATTTCTTTTATAGCTTATTAACGGTTAGTTGTTTAAATTTCCGGTATAGGTAGTATATCTCAAGATTAGTTAAATTAAACACCAATAACTATAGGCCTTAAACATAAAACCATAAATACACATACCTAAAGGTGAGGGGAAACCTCTGGTAGTTTTCAACTAACTCGTTGGTGTCAATGTCAATGTAAAGATTAGGGTCTTTCTATCTTTTCAATTAAGAAGAAAAGGAGCAAAGGACTTAAGGATGTAAAAAGTAATCGACCTAATAATAGTTATTCGCTTAGTTTCAAGCAAATTTTAGCCTTATTAATATCGTAACGATTAATTTGAGTAACCGTAGTATTTTCCCTCTGAAATGCTATATATTGTGAGTAGCCTCTTGTTACGTACCTTACTGCCCCTATATCTGGTATATTACTTTAAAAGGTATGGTTCGTATAATGGTTTCATAAATTAAAGTTTTGTAAGGGGTTAGTAACTTGGTTAAGGTAAAGGTAAATGTCTTTACCGCCTAAGGGGTAGAAGAAAGCGAAGTTTACTAGTTATTAAACTATACCAAAAGCTATATTTTTATACCACTTAATTTGCATGAGGTTATCGTTACCGTTAATTGACTTATTATCTTTAAGTTTTAAGATTTAATTTCAGTAATCCGGTTTCAAAATAATAGGATACTAAATTTAACATATTACCTGTACATTATTTCACTCAGCCGGGGGGTGTCGAAATAACGAATAATTAGACTTATTATAAATACAATATCTTTTATAAATATTACGACCATGATTTTTACGGTAATTAAGTCCACTTAAATCTTGAACTTATTAGCAACAACGTGGCTATTACCTCTAGTCTAGGGTCCATAAGCAGAACCTTGGACGTTAAGGGCACCTGTAGCTGTACTTATAGCCGACGTAATTAACTACCGTATGGTTGTCTTCATTTACGTTAGAAAAGTTGCCGGCTTAAAGTTATATACCAAACGAGTTTAGTATACATGTTGTTATAATTACAAACAAAAAACTCAACTGTTTAAAGAAGGCCTCTCAGGTAGTATCTGTACGTTATAAGGTGTATTTGAACTTACTAACGCCCGTAACGACTGCCCGTACCTGTTTGCAAAGTGTAGCTTCGCTAACTTGTGCTTTCCCCATGACTTATTAGCATAAAATTAAATTATTAAACATCTGGTTTAGTATATTTATTGGTGTTTCCTTCTTTTCCTTCTTATCCATTATTGTAGTTCACCTTATAGTGTCCTAATCTATGAAATATTAAGCAAAATAAAGGTTGTATTCGAAGTAGTTGCTTGGGAGAGGAAAATCAGATCATAATCCCTAACGTGCCTTGTAATGATTTCGGGAAATAGTAAGTAAAAAGCAGAGGTGGGAACCTCTATCTACTTGCAAATATTTAGAAAGGGCATTATCTTCGTATCGAAAAGATTATAGAGCTTCTCGTCATTCTTTTCTATATCGTTTCGGATCTAGTTGTAGTCCTTTAATAGTTTATAATTAATGTTAACCATCTTATCAGGTCTTGAGACAAGTCTTGATAATCATCCCAGTCTTTATTGGTAATGTTTCCTAGTAATTTAATCCTTAAAACCCCGGAATCACAGTATTAAGGGTAATTACCAGTCGATTGACCTAATAGGTAAAGTCCTATGGTAAAACCTGTAATAGGCTTACGTTTATATTCAAATCTGCTGTAAAAAAGCCTTTAAAGAGCTTAATAGTTTTAATTAAATGTAGGGACTTAAAGGTATTAAAGGGACTTGACGATTTTACTTAATTAACTGGTGTAGAGTACTAATATTAATATCTCTTACCGTGTTGGAAAAGGCTACTTCGCGCGCTCTGCCCCCGATAAGCACGTACTCCACGCTATCATGTAAGGCTGCTAAGTTACCGAACAGGTCAACAAATTCCCCATCACTAACGTATAAAGAGGCTTAACTTAGATAAAGATAAGGAGGAGATTTCCTAGATTATATATAAGGGCATTAAGGTTCTTTAACACCTTTTTCCTTTAAAACTCGAGTCTTAAAGGCATACCTCAAGTTAAGCCAGCTTAAAAAAGGTTTTTACCAAACTGGTAAAACTTTCTTTTAACACGTAAATCTCTCGTCGTTTCATCTCCGACTTTAACTTCGACTTAATGGTCTTTGAAATCATTTTCAATAAATTAATTGTGCAGTCGTCAGAAAACTCGCGATACTTGCGAAAATCTCGATAAAGATTTGCCCAGTCTTCGTATTCGACGATTTAATATCTAATAAAATTAACTAATTATTTCTCTGTTAAGTATTTTTCGACATCTTAACCCTATATTTCTTCATTATATTGCTTGGAAAAGACAGATCCGAAGACTTTGATCGCCCTCAGTAGGTCTCGTGAAGGTGCCATTTTAAGGTTTTAGGTAATGTAAGACTTAGTGGGTAAGGAATTCGGTATTTTGGCATAAAGTTGCGTAGGAATTTAGCGATTTGGCGTTATATCACGCGAGGTAGCTTTTTCAACGCGATTTGATGTTTTTTTTTTAGAGTAACAATCTTAGCGATTAAATTGGCATAGTGAGAAAAAAGTAAAGTTAGGCCAAAGGTTTGGTGTAAAGGGCAAGATCGACGGTTAAAATTTATAGGCCGTAGAACTTAGTCGTTTTTATAATAGTAGTAACACCCGTAGTAGTACTAACTTAGCTGATTGCCAACTTGTTAAGCTTTAAAACTTCTAATAGTCCATCTTAACGTCTTTGAAAAAATATGTAAAAATTTCTTAGTGTTTTCGATAATGATACATTCGCTACCTCTAAGTTTCCGTAAAAACCGCCGCAGCTTATAGGGGCCTATCGCAAAATTCTTCCCTCTACCTTAACCGCCGCTATTAACGTAAAACGTAATCGGAAAGTAACTTCTTCTTCTACTTAACCAATCTGTGATTAACACAATAAGAACTGATCAGTATTGGTAAGGCTTTAGACGTTGCAACATGTCGATTCGATTGGTTGAAGTAAAATTAGTATTGCAATACTTAAATGGTAGATGTATTGTTCTAGGTTTTGCAGACCCCTAGCCAGTTTTAACAGTAATTTGTATGGACAATTGCTTGGATCGTTCCCTAGTTTGAAGTATGGTCATACTATAGTTGATTTGTAGTCAATACAGTTGACCCATAAAACAATACACTCAACTTGCAGTCAGTATAGTCAACTTTACTGTAAGTTGACCTATTACACTTCAAATACTACTATTCCAATAGAATTAATACAACTGGTGATAATAATAGCCGTATCGTAAAATCCTTGTCGGTGACAGACGAACCTACTAAAATACCAAAATAAACCGACCATAAAGGAATTGACGTGAAATTCTTAAAGAAATACTGGCTAAAAAAGCGTTAAAATCGGCGATTAAAATAACAAATAAGAAACAGGAAAAAAAAAGCTGTAACTATAAGGGGTGGGGCGTTTATGAAACTAAATGTACGCCACTTAAGGGAAACGAAACTTTAAGAATCGATATAAAAAGTAAGGGTTACAAAAATACTTACCACTTGAGACAAATACAGACCCTTCTTAAAAAGAAACTTTTAAAAAGAAATATAGATAAAATCACTCTCCAAATACAATGAACATACCTGTTATCCGTAATGAAATCGGCGCGAATAAGGAAAATAACCCACCTGGAAACAAAATAAATGACGTAAAACGATAATAAAAACCTTATAAACGAATACATAACAACTATAACCTATACCGTAACCTTTTACCATACCGTTTTCTCATTAACAAAAGTAACCTCATAAAACTCGCCAACCTCGTAAAATTAAAGGATATGAACAAAAATTATAATATCAAATTGAATGACGTCCTACATAATATAATCTGTATGATATGAAACACTAATAAAAAGTTAAATATTAAACTATTATAAATTCCTATAGTTTTACCAAGTATAACTATTATATAAGTTGAAAAGTAGTATATACACTATTTTACGCAATTCAATATAAGAACGAAGTATTAAATTCTTTTCAAAATACACTTCGACACAAAGATAAACTATAAATTTTACGATAAAGATTAAAAGGGTAGGACTTAAAAATTCGTAAAACATTAGCATAAAATCGTTAATGGAACCTTATAAGAAATACTTATCGCCGTACTAGCGAAATTCCGGAAGTATCAAACGGCTTTCAAACCAAAATAGAAAGGAAATGAACAATTTATTTAGGTAATTACAAAAGTATATTGCGGAAATCCAAACTTTAACATTACGTTATTTCAATTTAACCAAAACTTGAATGTTAGTTATACAAGCCTAAAAATATTTCTTAAAAACTTAATAATCCGACAAACAATCTTTGGATTAGTATTTAGGACCGATGAAACTAAAATTGAAATCGAAATTATGAAACTGAACCTCGCCAAAATAATTCACCACACCCTGTACCGATGGTGAAAAGTATATCCAAGATGAAAAAAACGTTGTTAATACTATCATAAAAGCGAAAATACTAAACAAAAAGCTTCAGAAAGCGAGTATAAAGTAAGAATTGATAAATACAACTTGAAAGTTCAATACGAAACTTATTTCGTGCTTCATAATACCCGCAGAAAAGTATATGTAACTTTAGAGGTTTTCAGAAACAATATATTATATATAATAAGGTCGGTTATTAATCTATTCATTATATTATATACGAGTAAATTAGGACAGAACACCGAATTTGGGCGGCTTATACACTTGAAAATCAAATAAAAACGAAGTTTATAATATACGTAGCCGATTATGAGGGCGTAAAAATGATGTAACGTATACACTTATAAAAGTATCTTTAAAAATACAGATTTAATAAAAAATTTATTGAATAACCTAGGATAACTAAACTGACGAATATTTATTTGCGAGCCTAGAAAATACCTTGTTTCTATACATCGAAAGCTTAGATTACGAAACAGAAACACTAAACGCCTATATAGCATCGTGATTCATACTTTTTAACAAGTATGGAAACCCTTTTTAAGGTATTATTCCAAATACCGGTGAAATTGAAATCTCGACCGCCGGAAAACAACAATTCGACGCGTTCGAAGCGAAATTTTCCAAATTCTAACTTAACTGTATAAGAGAACATAGGGAAGTTTTATTTGGAAAAAGAAAATCATTATTACTAGACACTATAATTATAATTACACGATTCAAATCGGTTAGGTTTTACGTGATAAACTTTGAAACTGTTTTCCTGCTATTATTAACTAATACAAATAAACTCGAAAGTGAGGTTCCAAATTAAATTAATCAATTTATCCGCGTCTCTAATAACATATCCGTACGGCTTCGTTTTGAATTTAGCTACTCATAGCTCTTCCCTCAACTACGTATAATTAAAGCTATTTACCTAACGTAACTAAACCTAAGTATATTGCACCGTCGATTTGGATACCCGGCCGTAAAACAATTTTCACGGTCAATGTATATAACAGGCTTTGTAAATATAGAAAAAAGGCGTCATGAATTATCGAAGAATTTTATTACGAATATTAATTATATTTATAAGCCTTTCAACGATTTGAATTACACATTTCAAATGTTATAAAGATTCATTGAGAAGATATTATAGATGTAATATACGTTAACGGCCAGTTAATACTATATATCGTCAACAGAATAATATTATTTCAAGCTGCGAAATTTCTGTAGAACGCTTTTGTTACAGATTACCAGAATATTTTGGTAAATTCTTAGTTCAACATTTATTTAGTGCCTCCGGATTAAATCACCTACTATATAGGTATAGCTTTCAACTTAAACAAATAGCGTACTAAATATAAAATTACTGGTAGTAAGAACAAATAAATACTAATGAATGTATCATCAAATATTGAACAGTGTAAACAGTAATATAAACCGCTTAAAAATTATATGTAATACGATCAAAGCAATTAAAAGTTGCCACCTTTAAAGAATTTACCACATAAATGGAAATCAACGCCGTAAACATCATATTTACCCCTAATAGGTTAGTTTTAACACTCTTTATTTTCAATATTTAGCACGAAGTCCATATAAACTCAGCACCATTATTTTCTATAATGTAAAGGGTACATTATATGGCGGAAACAATAATAACATTACGTTTGTTATGGGTTAGAAATAATATTTCGAAAGTATTAATTACAAAAAATGACTTGCGAAAGACTAATATTTTAGACTTGCTATTACAATTTATAGTTTCATTCGGAAAATGAAGGACGGATGAACTAGCGTTAAGAGAATTAACGGATTTATGAGATACGAAGTTCTTGAAACCCGATTGAATAAAATGAATGAATTTTTTTACCCTTTGATATATAAATATAAGAAGTAAGTGGCAAATCGTAACGGTTCGGAAATATAATTTCAAAAGTAATATTAACAAAATCACATTTATAATAACAGATATAAACCGTCTCCAAATTCTATATACCCCTAGAATATTTTTTACCACCTTTATCACCTTATAGAACTGGCTTACTTATACAAAGAAAAACCAATGCCATGTCGTAGAAAGCGTCTTTTTGATTCGAAAAACAAAAAAAGCTTCAAAAAATTTATTACAGGTTTTTTTTATTACTTATAAGGACACAGTAAATTGCAAGTTAAGTGTAAATCCCCGCCGAAAAAAATATTTACCTTCTTAAGTACCTATTTTGAACAATTGATAGAAAAGGAAATTACGACTTTAATCGGATAAGGTGGGTTTGACTTTAAAAGGTTTGATTGAACGGTTTACGGAGCCTATACAATTATTCCTATACGTTGGATTCATATGATAAAAAATAAGATCGTTAAACCTTACGAAGAAAGTTGGTTTGTAATTGAAAGGTACGATAACACCTGTAAAAAGATATTACAACTTAATCTCCTACTTTTAAAAAAGTATGCTATTATTTGATTTTTGTTGGTAGGCCTTAGACGTTGCAACTTTGTCGATTCGATTGATCGAAGTAACAGTAGTATTGCGTGGTAAGATGGTAGTTGTCTCGTTTTAGGTTTGGCAGACCGCTAGTCAGTCTGCACTGTAATTTGTATGGCTAAGTGCTTAACCTATATCTTAGAGTAAAGTGTAGTGTGCTGTACTCGACTTATACCCAATTCGGTAAGTACGTACAAAGCAATACACTTGTAGTATCGTTAACTTTACTATAAGTAAAGTTAACCTATTGCACTTCCTGTAATACCATTGTAATACTGTTCCAATACTGGCGGCTTTTTATTTTGTACCTACACGATAATATAACTTGCCATCAATTGGTGGCAACCTTTAAAATCCTTCCTTAATTCGCAAGTCAAACCTTTGTTAATTCCGATCAATCTGTATTGAAAAAAACTTTAATTACGGCCCCTTATAGCCCCTTTTCTCCACCCCTTCGATGCCTCCATTTCTCAAATCCCGTGTATAGATCCTTCGCTCTTAACCTACATAAATAAAGTATGCCACCACTTGCGTACCCTTTGCCAGTAGTTTAAACTACTGCTATTGCTATTGCTATCGCTATCCTAGCAATCTTCCAATCTGCCAGCACATCCTTGTTCGCCGTCACGTAATCTGGGATTTCCGGGCGGTTTATTTACGTATTCCTTAATGCGTATGGTTAGCTTGTTGCTGTCAACAAACCTTTCTAGTGCTTTGTTTAATGTGGCCTTCATTATGACCTTTGTAAGATTATCTTTGCCATCGATCCATCGGAACTCCTTAATCTCTCTTCTTTCTTAAGCTTTATAGAGTACCATTATGTCAATTATCATGCGTTTTTCGCAAGTGGTTCCAAGCTTTGACAGGTACTTGAAAAGCCTTTTTAAGTCGTTATAAATTACCACCAGGATAAACGGAATTTTCAGTTGCCTGATAATAAGGTTAAGAGTTTTCCATAATACTATGCCTACATTAAATCTTGCCATTATACTGTAAACCTTTAAAGCCAACACGTTTCGTGTATTTCTCTTACACTTAACAGAGGTTTAGTAAATTAGGTTACCGGCAATACTAAACTAATCTTCCCGCCTATCTTCTTTAACTAGGGTTATTCAAAAGCCGATTTGTAAAGATAAGTCGGTATTATTTGTAAAGAACCCATCTGTAAAGATTATTAGATTAGCTTTTAAAAGGTCGATTAACACTATATTAATCTCGCGTTCCAAGTTACACATATTCTATTTCAGCCTTTTATTCAGTCGATTAAAGCTTTTATCCATTAGTATTTGTATTCATACCGCAACAGATAGGTCGTATAAGGCTTCCGGTTGATATAAGGTGGCAATATAGCTACCCCGTGTACGCTGTTCCAAATACCGTTAAGCTCTGGCCTTATTAGTATTATCAATTGTAACAAGGATAACGCCCTAGCCCTTTTAACGAAAACTTAAACCGGAATTACCACCAAGTATACGAATTAACGATCAATTAAAGTCAAGTTAATTATTTTCCATCAACGTCGTTACCAACTTACAATTTCAAAACTTAAAGTCCTCGATTCTTTGTTGTTCCTATATTACAAAGTTAACCGTTCCGATGATGAGGATATCGTTAACTTACATGCCTACTATACCGAAGTCCTTCTCCTATATTACTAAGAAACACAGATCGTATATTAAAGACCTTATCGCCAGTCGGGACTCAAAATAAGACTGGTATGTCAAAAACTAATGGAGGTTTACCTTCGCTAATCTATATAATAATTTAATATACCGCATTCCCGTTTTTGGTAGGTAAATAGCACGGAGTTCCTATCGTAGTTCCAATAGTACAATCGGCTATAAATCCGTTTCTGACTATAGATAAGCTTGCGTAATATTACAGTTATTCAGTGTAAACTTGCCATTAGTCTTAGCTTATAAACTTGTTTCCAAGGTAACTACCAAACGCTAGTTAGTCTCTTAAATAGTTAGCGACTACGTGAGGATTTAGTCCTTGCCTTTATCGCCGTATCCTTAAGCAATTAGTCGTAACTTTTTATAAGGCCGCCCCGTAGTTTTACCCTTAACCTCATAGATAATCCTCGACTTAAAGATCATAACTTTTAGGTTTTAAAGGTTCAAATCAGCCTTTAATTCAAATTGTATTATACCTCGGATTAATGGGCCGTTAATTTCAACCTTTTCGTTTTCTTCAAAAGATCAGCCGAAAGTTTTAACAATCTCTTATACCTTAAGCTTTCTTACCAAGTCTTCATTATTCTTTTCTTTCCTGTTTACCTAAGTAATATTATAGATACGGCCCGGTATATATATTTTCCTCTTCAGCGTTTTCCTTCTTTTTCAGGGGTCGTCCGCGTCGGCAGCGTTTTATCGGCTTGTTAATAATGGGTAGAAGAGAGTCGTATTATCTCAGTCGTTTTACTTAGAGTAATTAAGGGTTTTTATCCTCAGTACCCCTAATATAAGACTGAACCTAAGTAATCCAGAAAGATACAAAGCCGTTAGCAGTTTCAATAAATACTTTAAAGTTTGCGATACTTAATATCTTATACGGCTCCTCCCATTTACCCGACTCCCGCCATATGAGGGCTTTACTTTGCAGTGGCAAAGAAAGCACGTCGATTATTATAGGCCCGTTCCTAGTATTAAGGGTATCGTTGATTTAGAGGCGTGCCGATTCCTTTCGCAGTTCCCTCGAAGTTTTGCTGTAAGCCGTAATACGTTTCTAAGTACTTGCTAAAGATGGAGATTCAATCGTTAGGCGTGGATACGCTCCGAAAACTAGTAGTATTGGCACCAGGCCGTCAAGGCCCACAGTATCGTTCAAGCCATTCACTACCATTTGTAAACGTGCCTCCAGATTCGTAAAACTTCCAATTTCCAACGTAAGGATACTATACATTCGGTGAAATAAAGCGTATGTCTTTTTAACCTTCCTAATACTCCAGTAAAATTCCACAAATACTTATTTACATTATATACCTATTATTTTGACATCTTCCTAAAACTTTACCGCTATAAAGTTGGTACCGGTATCATAGACGACGACGTTAGGTAAACTCAAATACGTGTTAATATACAGTATCCTTAACGTTTCCCACGTATCCTTTATCAAAAAGGACTTTAAAAACATAGTTTTTTAAAAGGAAGTTACGAAGTCAACGACGTAAAAAACAAGCTTATTATCCAAATAAAACACATTAATAAAAATCTTATAATTAAAGTCCTTATTGTTTTTTAGTGTAAACTTAAATCTCTAGGGGGCTTAGGCATACGTTTAGCAGTGGTGGCAAAGCCTTTTAATGGCTTTCAGGGCAGAGTATTCCACATCGTTATGCCTTACGGACTTTAGGACTTTATATAACCTGTTAATAACTGGATAGTAAAAACGCTGGTGTAATTAAGGTATCTCCGGCTCCGTCAAGTTTAATACCATTATTTTCGGTCCTTAAAAATGAAACTCTAGGTGTCTCTACTTAAAGGCGAGTGAAAACCTTTAACCATTCTTAATCAGTTCGTCTGCGTTAACGTCCTGGTTAACGCTAAGGGTTTTTATATATTTTGAGTAAATGGAAAAAGGGGCAAAGTATTTAAGAATGTAAAACTTAATTGCTTTCATAAAAGTTTAAATTATCGTTATCTCTATTAACGATAATTATTCGCTCGGGTTATAGTTAACTTTGACTTTGCCAGCATCGTAACAATTAATTTCAATAGCTGTAGTACTTTACCTCCACAATTTTACATATTACAAATAGCCTCCAATTAAGTATCTTGTTGCCCCAATATCTGGAATAATACCTTAAAATGTGTGTTCTACGTAATTATCACGAAGATTAAAGTTATATAAGGGATTAGGGGTATAATTAAGGCAAAGATAAAGGTCTTCATCACCCAACCGGTACAAAAAAGCATATTCGGTTAGTTACTAGACTGCCGTGCCAAAAGAAGTATCTTCGTATTATATAATTTATTTAGGGGCGTTAGTAGTGTTAATTAACTCGTCGTTTTTAGCATTTATAACCTGGTTTAAGTAATCTTATTCTGAAGTGATAGGGTACTAAACGAGGTACGTTACTTTTCTATTATTATATTCGGCGGAGGGGGTGGCGAGTTAACCAGTAGCTAGCCTTACCACAAATCCAATATCTCTTACCACTATTACAACGATAATACTTGCGGTTAATAGGTCCGCTAAAGTCTTAATAGCGTTAGTATAAGTTTTGCCTCCAGTTTGGGGTCGAGGTTGATAAACCTAACCTTAGCCGTTATAGGTGCAAGTACTTGCGGTCAACGTAGTTAACCACCGTAAGGTCTTCTTCATCTACATTAAGGAAATTACCGGCTTAAGAATACATACCAAGCGAGTTTGGTATACGCGCCATTACGGTGGCAAGCGAAAAACGCAACTAGCTAAAGAAGTCTTTACAGGTGGCATCTGGGCGTTATAAGGTGTATTCGAACTTGCTAACGCCCATAATAGCTGTCTATACCTATTTACGAAGTATAGCTTCGCCAGCTTGGTCCTTCTTCATTTCCTTCTAACACATTATTAGCTTATCAAGCATTTAATTAAAAATATCCATTGGTAATTCCTCCTTATCCTTTTTTGCTATTATTGTAGTCCACCTCGTAGTGGCTTAGTTCGTATATTATTATGCGAGGTAAACGTTATATTCGAAGTCACCCTTTATACCGTCGTAAATCTCGCGGAATGTTGTGGCGCTAGTTAAAAAAGTTAGGTAGTAGCCCTTGGCGTACCTTAAAAGGATGCCAGGAAATAACGAGTGAAAACTAAAAAGGGATACATTCATACACTTACAAATGTTTAAAAATAATATTATTTTAGTGTTGAAGAGATTGTAAAGCTTTCCGTCATAATTTTTTATATTATCCTAAATCTTGGCGAAGTCCGTTATTAGCTTATAATTAATATCAACTATCCTAACAATTCTTAAAGGGAGGTCGCGATAATTATCCTAGGCCTAATTTGTGTTTCCTGGTAGTTTAGGTTTTAGAGGTTCCTAGACACGGTGCTAAAGGTAGTTTCCAGTCGCCTAACCCAATAGGTAAAGTCCTATAGTAAGGTTTGTGGTCGATTTACGTGCGTAGGGTCCGAAGAGAAAGGGTTTTTAATATGCTTAGCAATTATATTTCCAAGAGTCAATAGGTTCTTATAGGTTTTAAAAAGCTTAACGATCTTATTTAATTGGTTGATATAGAGCACCAACGTTAATACCTCTAGCTGCGTTAGCAGCCCTTGCTTTACGTATTCTTCCGCCACTAAGGGCGTACTCTGCGTTTTTACTTGGTATTAATAAGCCCGGTTCCTTATCGTTAACGCGTAAAGAGGCTTAACTTAGCTGGGGGTAAAGAAAAGGCCCTTTGGATCGTATATAAGAGCGTTAAGGTTCCTTAATAATTTTACCTTTTTTCAAAAAGTCTTTTAGGTATTTTTTTAAACTTGGACAACTTAAAGATAGTTTTTACCTTTCCTTTTAAAGTTTTTTCTGGTAAGTAAGTCCTACGTTTTTTCACTTCTGTCTTCAACTTAGCCTTAACATGACTTTGGATCGTTTTCCGTATATTAAGGGTCTAACAGCCAAAGAACTCGTGAAAGTCTTGGAAAATATTAGCGCCGCAACTAAACTCTTCACTGACGTTAGACTCGAGAATATACTAACCAATATAATTGGTTAGGTAAGTTTTATTCAAGGTCTCGTAAACGTCTGTAGTCCAGAATTATACGTCGTAAAACTTAGTAAAATCAGCCCTGAATGTTTCTATTACTTATTTCCGAACAGAGTTAATGATAGCTTCAAACTAAGCGTTAGCGTCAGATATATTAACAAACGTTTAGGGCGAAAAAGTTGGTAATTTTGGGTGTAGGGGCTTGGTGTATTAGCTTAAAATCGCGTAGGGACTTGGCGGTTTGGCAACTTGGTAACTTGATATAAGATCGCGCGACGTGGCTTCCTTAACGCAACTTGGCGATTCACGGTGTTTTTTTTTTTTTTTTTAGGGTAACGAACTTGATGATTAAAGTAACGTAGGGGGTAAAAAGAGTGAATTATGGGAAAAAGTTTAATATAAAAGGTAAAATCAAAGGTTGTAAAAGGCGAAGGTTATTATTTGGCGTAGGGACTTAGTCTTTTTTCTGTAGTAGTAGCACTCGAAATAGTATTAACTTGGCTATTTTCCAACTTGTCATTTGAGACTTTTAGTGGTTAATCTTAACGCTTTTCTTTAGAAAGGATTACCAAAGATTTCTTAGTGTTTTCAAATAACGATACAATCGTTAACTTCTAAATTGCTGTTGTAAACTTGCGTAACCCAAAAGTCTTCTTTGTTTTCTTATCATTATAAACTAACGTAGTACTCATAAAGGCCTTCCATAAAAACCTTTCCTCTACCCTAACGATAAACGCAAAGCGTAACCGGAAAATATCTTTTTCTTTTACTTAGCTTATCTGTGCTTCATCCAACAGGCAAATACTAATCAGCATTGATAAGCCTTAGACGTCACAATGTTATCGATTCGATTAGTCGAAGTAACAATAGTATTGCGTGGTCAGATGGTAGTTGTCTCGTTCTAGGTTTGGCAAACCGCTAGCTGGTCTGTACTGTAATTTGTATGGCTAAGTGTTTGGCCTATTCCTTAGAGTGAAGTGAAGCGTACTGCACTCGACTTACATCTAATGCGGTAAGTCCGCACAAAGCAATACACTTGTAGGACGGTCAACTTTACTGTAGGTAAAGTTGACCTACTGCACTGCCTGCAATACCATTGCAATACTGTTCCAATAATTTTGATATTTACCGCTTTTTATACATGCATTATAACCTTCATGTCGAGCTTTGTAATATTATATAAGTTTATATGCAGCTAGTAAAGCGGTTTAAACGTAGTATTTACGCCTATTTACTTATAAATCCCGAAAACATTACTTATTCGGATTTTTTTTATATATTTCAAAACTTCTTTATAAATTCTTTGAGGTTAGAGTATATTGGTAGAATAATTGTTAATGGTATTATAAAGAGCGGCCCTAAAAAGTTCAATCGACTTTGACCTATATTTCTTAATATGGGTACTAAGTTTTCAAGGGTTGGTGCTTACTAATATATAAACGGACGATATATTAACGTTATATAATATGTTGTATTCCAGTACTGAAGAGAAAAGTGTGTAAAAGCCGGTTTCAAAGTTAAACCTCAAGTTCACCTGGTGGAAAACCGCGAAATCAACTTTAAGAATATGATCATTACATTTTCAAACGATATTTTTTAACCAGTTTAAAAGGGGTAATTAGATATAGTTATCTCAATTAACTTGAAAAATATTAAACGAGTGTTGGAATAGCAGTTAATTGTACAGTCAAGTTAACTTTACTTGCAGTAAGGTTGATTGTATGTACTGCAAATTAACCGCAGTTTATGGGATTTGAATACACTGCACTGCAAGTACAGTGCAGTAGTTACCCACTTCAAAGTGGGGCACAAGCCATATCGTTTTGCCATACAAATTAGTGTGCAAACCGGCTAGCGGTCTGCCAAACTTAGAACTTGCACACACCAATCAACAATATCAACGCAGCACCAGTTACGTCGACCACAGTAATTGAAATTGACTGCGTTGCAACGATGAAGGCCTACCAAGAAATAGCTAATAAATATAGATATCAATTTATAATTAATACTAATATTATACTAGTAACTTAGCTGGAAACGATATTAAACCGACTGTTCGAATAACGTATATAAAACTCTCAATAAGCGCCTCACGTAATAGATAAGTAATTTAAAACGCTGCTTGCGACTTATGCAGTTCGATATATGTATAATAATGAAATGTTTTTAGTAACAGTTTTTTCGGAAATTATACTAATCATAGGTCCTAAATAGGATTTGTTTTTGTGTTTAAAAATGAAATACCTATTCATAACGGATTTAATCTTTATAAAAATGTTATTTCTTAGAATTTAATAAAGTGTAAAAGGGTTACTTGAAACGTTTAAGCTTCGGAAATTCACGGTATGGTTAGCGAATAAAACTCCGGAATTACTGTAATAATAACAATGAGAATAATTATGAAAAACTCTAATATACTACTTTCCTTTTTAATGATTTATACTAAATTTTTTCCCTATAAGACCGCTTCATCAATCTCGATACCACGAACGAAAAACGTCTTATAATCTATATTATAGCCTCACGCAAATTGTTTAAACGTCGCGAAATTAAAAAAATGAAGCGGATGAATGGAAGGTTTAAACTAATAAATATAATGAATAAAGGCGCCCCGAATAAGGCATTTGAGGGGTTCGTATAGATAAGTATTTACTTTATAAACGAGCTCGAAATGTATTATGACTTAACACTATTTGAGTAATTTATACAGACTTTGGATTTTTTTCGCTATTTGGATTTATAATTTATAAAGAATTTCATATTTGGTCGTTATTTAAATCCATGATTCATACCACTTTTTGTATTTTGTTCTTATGTAGATTTATTCTTCATATATCTGTTAATATATCATTACTTTTACCTTTATCATTTACAATTTTACCAAGCACATTCTTTACTTTTTACCTTTAAAATCTGTCAATTACATTAAAACTTTTTAAGACATTTTTATTATGATACAAAGAGTATACTATATCTAGATAAACTGATATACTAAAAATGGGCAGTTAGTCGTTGTTAAAAGGGGAGGAGGAAAGCGACGCCGCGTTATTATCGTTGTCTTTGTTATCTTTTTCTTTGTCATCCTCACTGATGCCGTTACTATTCGCGCCGCCGCTATCACCGCTATCGATTTCGCCTCCGAAGCCACCGAAAAAAGGGTCCCGCGCTTTAGGTTATATACTATTAGGCAGGAGCGCGAAAGGGTTTGTACCCTCTTTACAATGACGTACGATAACTTCATCGACCTCGTTTGTATAATATATACGTAAACTCGCCTTCCAGGTGGTAATAACGGTTGTAGTCTTTTTCGGCCACCGGTTAACACTTAATATCAATTAATATGGGTTTTTTTTTAAGCTATTACAAGAGTGGTAATTTTTAAAAAGTATTGCGCACAGTATATTGAAACAATAAGTAATTAAATTTTTTGCGGTTAGGATTGTGAATTTAGAGTCAACTTATCGCAAAGACAGTAGGCATATAGTGAAGCCTCAGCGTACAGCTTGAAAATTATCGAAACGGATGCGTATCCGTTATTAATACTCTCGTAACGGTGGTAAGGAGTCGACCGACTCCCGTTTTGAAGATAATCGCCAATATATTTGCCCGCGGTCACAAATGCGACATATGATACATAAGTCGTATTTATTAATATTCCGAAAAAGCATACCTGAGTGTACTATTTTAGCGTTTTACCCGTTAAAAAAGCCTTGCAGCATACCATAATATACCGTAACTTAAGGCGATAGTTTAGATTAGCCGACTCGCTCTTATTTATAACAATATTAGATTAATACAATTTCAAGAGGAATTTAATGGAATGGATTGCATTATGACTTTATTAAACTATATTTTAAGTGTCGGAAGGTAGATGTTACTGGTAAGGGGGTTTTTACCCATAGCAAAAGGGTAAGGTTAATCACCTTAAAAGCTGTTTTTTCTTTTAAGGTGTGGGAGCAAATGGGAAGGGAGAAAGGGG